>VWZD01001312.1:721007-853877 GCA_013396695.1 Sakesphorus luctuosus | reverse complement strand
CCCCTCCCCGCCCCCAGATGCCCCGCGCGCCGCCCGAGTCTCGCGAGAAGCGCCTCCACCGCCGCCGCCGCAATGGAGGCGCCGCTGCAGGGTCCGCCGGGGCTGTCAGCAGTGCTGGCGGTGAGGGCAGCGGGACTGGCCGGNGACCTCCCACAACCTGCTGGAAATGCTTTTCCTAAAGCACTTCAGGATACCACAGGCCTTCCCGGCCACAAGGGCTCAGGGGCAGTTTGTTGTCCACCAGAATGCCCAGGTCCTTATCTGCAGAGCTGCTCTCCAGTAGGCCAGCCCCCAGCCTGTACTGGTGCAAGTGTTTATTCTGGTCTTATTTCCCTACTACAATGTGAAATCAAAACATCTTTTTTTTCCACCAGTCTTAATTTTAAGAGCATAATGGTAGTAAAAATTACCACCTTTATACCACCTCACTCAATTTTACAACATTTTCAAGTGAAAGACTTGATTAGCCTCTAAATACTATTGTTGTCAAGAAAAAGATTAACAAAAACTTAAAGCAAAAATGAAACACAATATCAGTTTCAGGTGTTTCACACTACATTGCAGAAGTCCGACAGTGAAGAGAGACCAGTTCACAGTGATGACCTGCATTTGGCAATATGGTAGACTAAATGAAGAGGATCTGTAATATTTACTTATACAGAGGCTTCAAAACATTTGGAAAAAAAAAAGCCAAAGCTTCATATCTGATAAGCCAAACAGTTGGAAAAAAATAATTTAATGAAAGTAGAATGTGGAGGGATATATGAAAGTATCATTTGTTCAACAAAGCTAATCCTATGAAGATTCACAAAGCCTCCTGGCTTAGTTGATAGGAATTCTCAGTTTGAAATTCTCTGAGTGGTAGATCTTAAGAATAGTCGGTGCATCCAGCCCTACATGCCTTCAGCGAAAGGAGTTACAAATTAGTTTAACCTTTAATTGTCTTGTTTGCTTCCCATCGTAATTTTTTTTAACTTGGAAAGAAGCAGTATTTTTTATTTGACTTAAGTTCCTGCCTGAAGTGCTCATCTGTTTGCTAAAAAATTTCCAGCTGGGATTAAAACTCCTTTTTTTCCTGCCCTTCCACCGCTAAAGCCACCGGCAGTGCTGCGGAAAGGAGACTCCACCCAACCCCAGCGCAGTGCCGCGGCCCCAAAGCCAGGCTGGCACCGCCCAGCAGCCGCCGACACCGCGGGCTTCCCAGCGCGGCACCAAGCGCTGACACGGCAGCACAGCTCGCCGCCCTCTCGGAGAAGCCAGCGCTGTTTCTGTGAGACATACGACCAGGAGAGGCCGTTCTGGCCTAGAGCCGCGCTCACGAAAAGCTGTGAAGAGCCACCTCTCCTCGTCTTCTCAACCATCCCCGCCCCGCTCCCTGCCGGCCCNGGACAGTGAGGCAGCGGGGCCGGCCGGGGCAGCGGGGTCGGCAGGGGGTCAGCGGGGCCGGCCGCGGGAGCGGGGCCGCGGGACTGTCCGGCGCGGGGGCTGAAACCATGGCTGGGAGCGCTCTCCTTCCTGAGCGTGCCGCGGGAGGGCTGCGGGGCGCGGCCCGTGACTGACAGCGGCCAGTTCGGTGCGGGAAAGGAGCGCCGGTCACTGTCGCCGCCCGGCGACGCCCCTTCTCCCGCCGCTGCCTGATGGGCTTTCGTTCCTCCCGCAGAGTACGGACTGGTCCGAGCCCTGGCTGCTGGGGCTGGCGGCCTTCCACCTCCTGTGCTTCCTCCTGACCTGCGCGTCCCTGCAGCACCGCCGGGTGCAGGTCGGGCACTTCCTCTGCATGGGTGAGTGTTGTGCTTGGCAGCAGATAAAGTGCACCCAAATTCGTATTTCTTTTCTAGTAATGTATGCACCTTTAGATGATGATGTGCAGTAGAATCTGCTATGACCTATAAATGTGTATTTTTTTTTTCCAAGAAAATGTATGAAGTAATGACTTAAAATTCTGGTGTTAGTGAGGATCTGGGATGAGTAAGGTTTCTGCGCAGGCATTGCTGTGTGTATCACAGCTTCCCAGTAAATTGTTGCTGTGTTGGAGAAACAGAAAAGAAGTCGACTGGGAGCCAGCAGTTGCTTTCTACTCTGCCATGTTCTAATGCTGCAGTTCAGTGAATATGGTCAGCTTTAGTTTCTGAAGCAAGTTCACCATATGACCTGCCGACAGCTGTGGTAATGGTATGAGGAAGACCAGGATTGGTTTGTACATTGCAGTAACAACTTCTGTTATCTCAGGATGTATCAGTCTTCATCCTGAGAATCCACAGTGACCTTGCCTAGCCAGATCTGTATCTTCATGGCTAACTGGCAGAAGACCTACTAGCTTTAGTTTAGTTAAGATCACATAGATTTGGGTTAGATCCATTATTATAAGCACCACCTTGGTTCTAGCCATGTGTTGAATTTTCTGCTGAGTTGGGTTTCTTTACGCAGTACCACAGCTCTCATGCTTGCAGGTGGGAGGTAGAAGAATTGGCAGTTGAAAGAGATTTGCAGGCAAAAAAAGTGACTGAAAGACTGTGTTGCCTTCAAAAATACCAGTTAGTGCACCAGTCAAGTTGGTAGAAGAATTATAACTTCTTCAAAACAGCAAATAGCTAAAGCTAAGGTTTTAATATTTAAAACCCCCATAAAGGAATCTGGAAATCTTTCTGTACATCCACTTATGTGCAATATCTATGCTTCCATTTGTAACTGCAGAGCTTTAAATGATCTACAGAGGGCAAGTTAACAATGGTCTGTTCATGACACAACAGACCTATTAGAATACAGGCTCTTCTGTTTTTAATATTAGACATTAAGAATTTCCAGTGGAATTCTGTTTACTTTAGACTCTTTATGTAAAGTATTCCGACTGTTACTCAAACTAGTTTGAATGCCCAAGGTGTAACTGGTGTGGAAGATGCAGTGGAACCGATCATACATGTTTTTAAGGAATGATGTAAACTTGCTATTAATACAGAATGCATAAAAGCCTTTTGTTCAAGGTTTTGTATTTGTATTGCTTTTCTATTTAACGTGATTGTACTGAATTTTCTTAATGTCTTGTTGATTTCATATTGAATGTAATTCATAAGTAAGAATATGCTGTTTTGCACCTGATTGCAGCAGACTGCTGTATACCTGTTGAAACTGTTTTTATTTTACTAAAATGCTTGTATATTGTTAGTACCCAAACTTGACATAATAATGTTAGATATAACAGTGTGACACTATAACATCTATAGCATTATTCATACCAGTTTTGGGGAGTTCTGGCTATTCTTTTTACAGACATGACTAGGAACCAGTCACCAACAGGATTGTTGGGAAAAAAAGCGCTTTGGTGTTTGGATCTTTTTAGTAGTATTAATTTGTATGATGAGCTTTCTCTGTAAGCTCAGATGAGTAGGCTTTTACAGTTGTTTGGGGGTTTGTTTGTAATATGGGGGAGGATGTTTTGTGATCACTTAATACTTTTTAGTAACTATATGGGACATTTAAACCAGAATTGGCTTTGTGCAGTTAAACACTGAATGTGTAGTTTGATCTTTGGAGAATCAAGGGATTCTGATACCTGGTATGTACACGTCTTTACTATATATCACAGAACTGATGGTGGTTTATTTTTAAAGAAATACTGAGTCTAATGTTTTTCTTTTGTTGTACAGTGGGCTTGGTGTACTGCGCTGAATATATCAATGAATTAGCAGCCATGAATTGGAGGTAACTGGTTTCACTTTCGTTTTTTGAATGAAACTGTACAATGCAACATAGATACCAGATTATAAGAAATTATAATTTTTGGTAGCTAGCATGCCTTGACTGTTGTGGTTTGACCTTGCCAAAATGCCCCACAGCAATGTTTCCTCCCCCCTACAAGGGAAAAGGAATAAAAAACCCAAACAAACCTGAAACTGAAAAGAGAAACAGTTTATGTATTTACACAGAAAAGGGAAAATTAAAAGCAAAATGCAATATAACACATACACACAAAAGTAAAAGATAACAGCTTTCCACTCCCCACCAAACAGCAAATTCCACCACTCTGACCACCCCAGTAAGAGAGATACTGGAACAGAGAGAAAATGTTTACTTTCCCAAGATGAAGTACCAGGGAGGCCTAGCTCAGCAGAACAGCAACAGCAGGTCCTCCCTGAACAGCGGCCATGAGCAGAAGAGAAATATCTCCCACATGGCTTTTTATACCCCAATTTGTGTAATATGGTATGAAATATTTCTTTGGTTGATTAAGTCAGGTGACAACCTGTCTCTTCCATGTAGCAGCTTCAGGGCCTACTAAAACTAAGGCCTAAACTATGACAATTGTACTGCCTAAAATCTGTGTTTATATTTATGATTGTAAATTTAACTGGTCAGAGAACTAAGAGAAAAGCAGAGGGCTGTGGTAAAGGGGAAGAGGGCATGAGCTTTGTTTTCTGTTTTTATTGGATTTTCTTCAGTAGTTATTCACATTTGATAAGCTGAAGAACGGCTTCTCAAAACTATCACTGCTGCTTTATATACTTATATGCATAAAAAGCATTAACATTTGTCTTATGTACTAAACTTGTTACATCAGAATTAAACTGATGGCTTATTTTGATAAGCATTGAACTAACCTATCCCTGATGTAATTGGAAATTCTGTGTTTAAAACTACTTTATGGAAGCATCTAACTGTAAGTCTTTGTTTCACTTCAGGCATACATGACCTAAATTACAGCTTTACTACATTTATTATTTCTGTTATCTTTTCTAATATAAATAAGCAAAATATTTAAGAAAGTAATTTCGGACACTTGAGGATAACAATAATTTCTGATGCAAAAATATATGTACTTTTGTAGTCACATTGGTAAGTTTCTTAATTTATGGTTGTTTTATTTAGTGTTTGCACAACAAAATTTTAAAGAAGACTGGTAGTGTAATAAATATTCATAACTGATGAGATATTGGCTGCCTCTTTTTTCTAACTTAATACAGTAGAATGCTGGCCTGTGCTTGGGAATTCCCAAGAAGTAGGATAATGTGTATGAAGTCCACATTGAATAGTTACTGTGAAAGTCTAATGTGTGAACTACACTGAATAAAGCTTCTCTCTCTCATTTTTACTGTATTTCTTTCAGGTTGTTTTCTAAATACCAGTACTTTGATTCAAGAGGAATGTTTATTTCACTCGTATTTTCAGCACCACTGCTGGTGAATACTATTATAATTGTGGTATGTATATGTTCATTTATACAGATACTTTCATTAAATTGATAAGTGAATATATATGGATTAGTTAAAATTAATAATTTATTTACTTTTCAGGTCAGCTGGGTTTACAGAACTTTGAATGTAATGACTGAACTAAAGACACTACAACTGAGAAGGAAAGCAGAAAAAGAGAAAAAGAAGTGAAAGCACCTAACACTATTTTTTGCAATTGAAGTAGTGTTTGTCTGGGTGATCAGTCCTTCTGTATGGTTATTCAGAAATAGAGATACTTTTGTGTCTGGTGTCAAGAGGACTTTGTAACATGTGGCTGTGGACAATGAGGTGAAAGCAGATATCTAAAACACATTTGAACTGGCTGTGAAATTGAGAAAGACTCGATCTTCCAGTTGGTTTCCATTTGCATATGTGTTAACTCTGTGTTTATCAAGTATCCATTCTGCTGCTGCTTGAGCCAATTGGAGCAGTGTTGTGAATTACAGTAAATGAGAGGTGGTATTCAGAATAACTCAGGAATCCATGCTTCTATGAAGCATTTCACTTCTTTATAAATCAATTTTCATACTTCCTATGTTTTGTGTCCCAATGGCATTTTATGAATAAAACTATCCACTGTGTCTTAAATTGAGTTAATTTGTATTAGTTTGTAATCAGACTTTTCCCTTCTTTTTTATCATAAAAATTCCCAGTTTGGTGAAATCTTGTACTTAATTTGTATAAGTAATTCAAAATTATCTCTGCACTTTTTTTTCAATTTACATTTCATGTTTTCAAGGCTGCTAGATAAATATCTTTTCTTAAAACTGAATGAAATTTTTATAGTTTTGTCCATATTTATAGAACAGAAAGTAACAGAAGAAACTTTATAATGTTCTATACAATTTTGTTTTGTTTTTTATGCTTTTTATAATAAATAACTGGAAGTGAAAAATCAACTGGTAAAAATGAAGAAGACTTCAGTTTTGCTTCAAGTAGCCAGTTTTTATTGAATTAAGGAAATTTGAAGGGGGGGTGTGAACACAGTGCGAACTGTCCATATTTAGTAAAAGTTGTATATTTGGAGATACACACTTCTGTCTAAAATAGCTGTCATTTAAGGCATAGGAAAGATGAGCTACAAAATTGAACTGAAACTAATGTGAAAAACATTTGGGTACAGAATCACAGAACATAAGTAAGTTTATAAGCTGAGTAAGTATTTGTGAAGTTCATTTTGAGTATTTGAATAGTCTTCACACTAGTGGAAATATGGAGCCAAGGGAGATGCAGGTGCATATTCATTCAAAGTTGGGGAGTCTTCTCAAGAGGCAGAAAGTGAAACTTCCTTGAGGGCCTCACAGCGTTGTGGAGGAACCGTGACCTGTTAGTCTCAGATCCATTGCTTTGCCTGTCCCCTGCCTCTTTGGTGTGCTTTTCTCTCATTGCTCCGTCAAGAACTACTGACAGCTAGGCCACTTTATATTAGCAAACTAAATAGATGCAGGTTTGTATGTTGTCTCGTTCTGACCATCCTCTTGTGACTCTTAGTGCAGTGCTGGGGTAGTGTCAACTACATGGAGAACACCTCTAGTCATCTGGTAGGACAGCATGTGCCTTTTGGGAATGGGTGAATAGAATCTGTCCAAATGGGACTGCAAAATAGGCTATGTCACCTGTCTTCAGGACCAAGGAACAGGCCTTTTTTATTTATATTTATATGATGTCCTTCCAGGCTGCTTTAGAAAAGTTCTGCTTGGTCTTGGGATTTGGTGGGGAGAGGTGCAATTTTCACACATGGCTCCAAGCATGACCACACAAATGTGCTCCTGACTTTCCTGTTGTGAACTGTTCTGCAGCAATATCAGTGCACAGTTGTTTTAGTGTCACTTGGAGCTGTAGTACCTCATTATATGTTACTGATAACCACCTGTTATCAGTACCCTTTGGCTTTACTGTGTGTAGTGTATCAATTTGATTCACAGTAAATGAGATGGTTTAGAGCAGCTAAGCAACAAGTCTCTTGCAATGGAAAACAATGTGCCTTATTTAGTAACATCCAAGGCAAACTTTCCCCAAATACTTCGGTATTTTATCTTGTATGTGGAGTTGGAAAAAAGAAATGGATAATACTTGCTTTAGAAAGCATCAACATGATGGCATATTTTTGTCTTTTAAAAGTATTGCTCTGTGAAACAAGAAACAGCTCCAAATTCAAAAATTATATCAATATTTTTTGAAGGATAAACATCTCAAAATGTACACTTCAAAATTGTGAGGTTGGTGTTTTAAAAACTTCTGTGACTGCTAAGACTATAAAAAGTAAATATAACAGTTACATGAGTTGAATTTTCACAAACATAAAAATATGGTTTCCATATATTGCAGAAAGGCTTGGGTTGAAAGGGACCTTGAAGATCATATAATTCCAAACCCCTTGCCATGGACAGGGATGCCACCCACTAGAATAGCTCAGAGCCCTATCCCACCTGGTCTTACAGGGAAGGGTATCCACATCTTATCTGGGCAACATATTCCAATGCTGCACCATTTTCTGAATAAAAGATTTTCCTCCTAGCATCTAATATGAACTTGCCTTCTTTTAGTTTAAAGCCAACACCCCTTGCCCTTGTAAAATTGTTCTCCCTCTTTTTGGTAAGCCCGCTTTAGTTACAGAATGGCCATAAATAAGATCTCCCTGGAGCCTTCTCTAGGTTGAACAACCCCAGCTCTTTCAGCCTGTTTTCGTAGAAGTGCACCAGACCTCTGGTCACCTTTGTGGTCTCCTCTGGACCTGCTCCACGTCTTTCTTGTGAGGACCCCAGAGTTGGATGCAGTGCTCCTGGTGTGGTCTCACAAGGGCAGAGCAGAGGGGCAGAATCACCTCCCTTGACCTGCTACCCACTCTGCAGCCCAGGATACAATTGGTTTTCCACTGCAACTGCACACTGTCAGCTCATCTCCAACTTTTCAACCACAAAAACCCCAAAGTCCTTCTTGGCAGTGCTGCTCTCAGGGAGTTATCTCCCAGTTTGTACTTGTGTCTGGGATTGCCCTGACCCAGGTGCAGCACATTTCACTTGGATTCATTCAGATTTGCAAGGTGGTTGTGGGCCCACTTCTCAAGCTTGTCCAGGTCTCTCTGGATAACATCCCTTCCTTCTTTTGTGTCAGCTGCACCACTAAAACTTGCTGAGTGTGCACTCAATCTCACTATGCCATCGATACCGATGTTAAAGAGTACTAGTCCCAAGACAAGGGCCCTGAGGGACACCACTCCTCTCCAGCCTCCATCTGGACATAAGCCTTTGACCACAATTCTCTGCCTGTCTCCATCCAGTCACTTTCTTATCCACCAAACCGTCCACCCTTCAAATCCATGTCTCTCCAGTTTAGTGATAAGGATGTGTAAGATAGTGTCAAAGGCCTTACAGAGGTTATGTAGGTGAAATCTGTCTTCCCCTGTTGACTGTTGCAGTCATTCCGTCATAGAAGGCCACCAGATGGATCAGGTATAATTGGCCGTTAGTGAAGCCCTTGTTGGCTGTCTTAGATGACCTTGTTTAGCATGTGGCATTTATGTTTGTCAGAAGAATATTCCCATTCTCTAGCTTTCAGAAAGACTCAAACGTACCTGTGTTCTCTTCTAGCTAATGCTGCCTAAGAAACACTAAGAGCTAAGTTGTTGTGGGTGTGTTTTTTTTTCAAAAGAAAAAGTAGGTGTTGTAAACCAGAACAGAAACCCTCAAGTAAGTGAAGCATGACTTTCCTTCATCATGAGTCTGGATTTATGGAGTGATACTCCAATAACATAAAATATAGGCCTACTTGCTGACAAACCAGAGAATTAGATCATGAATTTAGAGACTGTTTTGCCTACTTAGAATTCATAAGTGAATGAAAGCCAAATGTTTCAGGTTGGTGGAATACCTTTGCTTTTAATTGAGAAACCTGATTTTGAGTTGCTTGCAAAAGAGCCTGTTTATTTATTTTTGAACGTGAATAGAGAAAAGCTGGTAGCTGCTCATTTGGATCCTGTGGAGAGTGACAAGACAGAGTTGGTTTGTTATGTCTGTGTATCTTGCAGGCACTTAATCAAATCTTCAACCTTCCTTAATCTATCTTTCCACGACAGCACATGGTGACAGCCAGCGTGAAAAAACAATATAAGGGAGAAAGCAATATTAACACAGAAACTTTACCATAGTAGAAAGTAGTTTTGCTGCATATAAATCTGTGAAAAGATAATCAGAATTTAGTTGGTGAGGTTGGCTGGAACTTGAGTTTGGCCTTGTTCCCTATGAAAAAGTAATAACAGATTGAGTTTCCAAAAATGAGAACCTTGAATGCTCTCTTTTTCACATCCACTAAAAGGTAATATCCTTAATTTGAACATATTTTCACCACCTTTAGGTCCAATGAGTCTCATGATTCTAGACAAAATATAACAGATGCAATGAGGAAATTTAAATGTCTGTTACTCAGCAGTATTTTCCAGTTTAGTAGATTCATGTATCTCCATCTCACATAAAAAACCCCACCTGTCTCCCAAAGGCACAGAAGGGCAGTAAATTGAGGTCTCCTACATTTCTTGCATGAACTCTGAAGGGCAGTTTACTACTTTCCAACAGTTGGATTTTGAAAGGAGGGACCTACTGCAGACCTTAAAGCTATGTTAAAGTTAGATGGGGATCTGCTGTGTCTGTGAATCTTAAATGGAGTAAGAGTATATGAAGAATTGCTTTGTGGATGTTGAGAATCATAATCTGAGATCTTGAACCCTTTTATATGAACTAGGAATGTCAGGAAAAAGAGGAGTAGTGATTTTTTGTATGAACAAGATAGAAAATATAGCTGTAATTTAGGGAGTATTCTATTTCTTCAAATACAGCTAGAGATTTTTGTTTGCTTTTATTGTAAGCTTGATTAAACTATCAGTATACATGTGCAATGTGCTCTAGTAAAACCCTGCTTGAGCAGGGAGGTTGGACCAGATGACTACTGTGGTCCCTTCTAACCGTACCTATTCTGTGATTCTGTAATTTTTCGCTTCAGTTGAATATACCATTTTTAAAATTAATATATCAAAGTATATTTCTTTGTTTAGGAAACTCACACACTGTGCATATTTTTCTATTTAAAGGGTTTTTAATATTTTAAAATGTGTTTTAAATATTTGAATGTGTTTCAACAAAATACAAGTATTGATGTTTTTCTGTGCATCAGGAACAGATCGCTACAGGTAACCAAACTCACCACTGGATGTCACTATCTGACATGCAAAAGCTGATTCAAAGCTTTGCTTTTGAGACTGTTCTGTAGAGCTTTTCACCATAGCTTCATAAATGCTTTCTGCAGCGTTTCAGAATGGCCAGGACTGTAGCCTCTGAATCCATAAACTGTTGTCTGAGCTCCAAGATACATCTCCAGTCACTTTCAAGAGTTTATTGACACTTGATTTTTACATTAAAACATACTTCTTATAGTAGTGATGATGTGCATATATACTTCCAGAGTCAGGACTGTGGAGGTGTTTTATTTTTAAAGTTTGTTAATGCATCAAGGGAATAATAAATACCTTGCTTGCTCGTAACTACATTTCATATGGAGGAGCCTGTCTTCAACCATTTAAAAAGAGATATAACAATGACAAATAATTACATTATTGTGTGAACAATATGCAAGAAAGTTTACTGAGCCGTCTGGTTCATAGACTGATGGAGGTTATGCATGTCTTCTATTTCTTTGTGATTTACCCTTGCATAATACATTATTACCAGGTCTGTCCTTGTTATGTGATATGTTTAGCAGTCTCCGTCATCACTGGGGTTCTCAGAAGTCACTAGACTTACTCCACCACCTGGCAAACAGTGCTTTAGAGTGTTCAGAGGCTTTAGGACTTCATTTGAGAAGGTATATATGTAGTGTTCTCCACTTGATGTTTTTCTTTCTATACCAGGTTTTAAGCCTGTTTTTATTTAACTTGGGAATTTATCTGAGTTCTGTTTCCATACACCACTTCTTGAAGGATGTAGGCTTAGAGTTGGAATGGACTTGGGCCCCCTTTCTGTGAGTTCCATGCTTGTACATACACATAACGACCCTGAAAAGATTAGGCAATTATAACACACAACATGCCTCATAACTCAAAACTGATGTGCTTTAGGAACCTCTGTTTTGTTATCTACCTTCTAACCTGTTCCTCCAAATTGTGGCCATACTTACACCACTGTTTTGCTGCAATACGAGAACTGTGTTGTATCGAATAGAAAATATCTCAGAGGACTCAAAAGGAAGGCCTGTACATTTCCTGTATTTGTGTTTATTGTTTCATATAAATATGAACCTTAGGAGCCTTTCTCATATAGTTTCACAGGCATAAATAAAGCCAGGAAAAGAGCTGTAACTAGTAATATGTTACATTGCTACAAGCACTGATTTTAAGTGGTCCCTCTGAAATCATGGTCCTGTTTTCTTTGGCACTGTCCAGAGTTAGAACCAGTTGAAACTAACAGAACAGGATCAAATATGTCGCCTCTTTCATCTGAAAATGTCACGATAATTAACAAGGCATTCAGCAGAACTGATTGGAACAAGGCACATGTCTTAAAATGGACAAGATCCAAGTGTCATTTGTAACACACTTGTTAATCCAACCCTGAATCAAAGAAATACAATCTTGTATATCTTTTCTCCCTTCTGAACCAGCAAAAAGAGTTTGCACAGTGACCCAAGGGGATGCAGAATGAAGTTCAGCTGGTCAAAGAGTTATCTAGTTTAAGACCCTTCACTGAAATCAAACTCATCTGTCAGTATTATAATTGTGTAATTAATATGCCCAAGTAGTTTTAATCAACAGAGCAGGATGTGGAAGTTTTTCATTTAATTAGGACCAGTATCCCTTGATCTTAAAGAACACTAAGCTTGGAAAGGTGTTATTTGGTAGGATCTAAAAGTTGTGAACCATTTTAGATGCATAACTGTAAGAGTCTCTGATACAATACTTTTCACCTTTATTTAGGGATTAATGAGAGTAATCAGCTTCCTATAGCCATCCTGGAGAGCATGTGATTTGTGAAGTGTGTACTTAAGCAAAAGCATCACAAAAATCAGGCAGCTGATGTACCAAACAAATAATATGGAAGCCTTTGTCTCTTTATGGTAAAGTGGTTTTGAGCAGAATACAGGAAACTGCAAACTTTTTCATTGTTTGAATACATTTATTCCACAGCAGTGTTGTAAAATGGGCTTATATTTAATGGCGCTACTTAAAGATGTTGGATTTTTTCAGTAATTGATTGTGAATCCTTTTGTAAGTAATCACAGTCTGCTTTCTTTTATTTTAAGTCACAGTCAACACAAACCAAACAGTCCCATTTTATCTTTTTTGTTGTTTCAATGTCACAAGATGCTAAACTAGACTAATCATTCTACAGTATTAGCAAAAAGTGGGGCACAACATCCCTCTGATTAAAAAGAGCTAATTTAATAAAAAACTCATGAGACTACTTTCTAGCAAATTTGCTTACTCATTTTTACAATAAAAATTTCAAATAAATTAGTAAATAGTGTATGTTTTCCAAGTTTTCTGCTTCCTTCATGTTGTAGAAAGAACAAATGTAACATGTAAAATTAGCTGACTGGATTTATATGTGAGCAAACAATGGCAATTATAATGGTATGTGATTTCTGTGGAATTATCTTTGAAGTTTAAGTTAAAATATTCCAAAACATTATTAAATAGAACTCCTTCAGAAACTAATTAGTTAGTAACTGCTACTTAAAAAAAAGACCTTGAAAATGTACAGAGCACAGCTTGTGGGTGAGCTTTGGTTCCCTAAATCATTAACTTGCATAAAGTTTATAGAAGTTTGGCAAGTTTTATATTTCAAGGAAAAACACTGGAGAGATTGATTTATATACCTATGTCAGGAAAGAAGAAGCAAGTGCTTCTCCAAGCTCTGAAGAAACTCACAGAATCCCAGAATATTCTGAGTTGGAAGGGACCCACAAGGATCATCAAGTCCATTAGAATTTCATACAATTATAGAATGTTTGGATTGGAAGGGTCTTTGAAGATCCCCCCCCTGCTATGTGCAGGGATGCCTCCTACTAGACAGCATTGCTCAGAACCCCCATTCAACCTGGCCTTGAACACTTCCAGGGATAGAACATACACAGCTTCTCTGGGCAACCTGTTCCACTGTCTCCTCACCCTCAAAGTGAAGCATTTCTTCCTAAAATTTAGGAATATTCTTTGACTTTGAAGCCATTTCCTATTATCCTGTCACTACAGGCCCCCGTCCAAAGTCCCTCTCCAGCTCTCTTGTAAGGCCCCGAGAGGTACTGGAAGGTGCTATAAGGTCTCCCAGAGACTTCTCCAGGCTGAACAACCCCAGATCTCTCATCCTGTTTCGAATTTGTAACTTTCAAGACCAACATTAATAGAAATCTTCCAAAAAGACACACAGTCTTGACACTTTAGGTGGAGTGAAATACACTGGAGTCTTTCAGATTTTTTTTTTTAGTGTGAATTTCAAACCACATAAATATATTTAAAAAGTGAATAGTGAAAATAAATGCACTTAAAGACAACTTTTCATGATTGTATCATGATCAGGAAATATAAAATAAATTCCAAGTAAGTTAAATTACAGAGGAAAACATGGATATTATTATCACGTTTTTCAACTGACTGCTTCTCTAATTCTTGTGCATGTTAATACATATCAATATTGGCAAATTTCAGCCCCCTAGAGCTCAGAAATGTCACTTGAAAATCCTTTCATGAAAAACTGAGAACTTGTCCTCTCAAATAAAAGTGACCTTCTTTTAAAAGTCTAACTAAATCTTCACACTAAATGTTGAATGAAAATGCTAAGAATGTAGTCATTTCATTGAAGGTAATATGCACTGCATTTCTTTTTTTTCCCCTTAGCAAATTATAGGTTAAAATACTATCATTTGTGGTAGTTGTAGTTAGGCCTTTTGGTGGGCCTCAGTTTAATAGGCCTCAGTTTAGCAGATAGGCTTATGTAGATTAGGACAGACAGGTGTTATCTGACTTAATCAACCAAAGAAATATTTCATACCAGATGACGCAAACTGAGATGTAAATACAGTAGAGTAGGAAGAGTTCTCTCAGTTCCTCATGGCTGCTCATCTGGGAACGGTGTATTGTGTTGTTTTTCCTGGACCAGGCCCCACCACCGTTTGCTGCTGTGGTATCTTAGGAGAGTAAAATGTTTGTTCTTAGTCTTTCTCTTTCATTGGGTCTGTCCCTCAGGTGATTTTCTCTTGAGTGATTTGTTGCTACAGTGGTGGGATTTGTGTTTGATGGAGAGTGGAGAGTTATTGTTTGTTATTTCTGACTTATGTAGGTGTGTGTTATATTATAGTCTTCTTTTAATTTTCTCTTTTCTGGATAAATATAACTAGTTAAGTTCAAGTGTCCAAAAGGTTTTTTCCTCCATTTTCTTGGCACGGGGAGAAAATTAGGACTCTGTATTGGGCAGTTGCCATTTTGCCGGCTTGACCCAACACAGGGTCAGAATATTATACTCAGTTAAATGCCAAAGCCTTCTGGCTTTCTTGTATGTATGCTCATTAGATAGACACACAATAATTTAATTCCAAGTGGCAACTACCATTATCATTCAGTATCATTAACTTAGATAGTTACTGTAGAAGACACCCTTTTAGAGTGGTCACCTCATTCCAACTTAGCCCAGTAATATGTGATACACTATAGCTTTATTAACTAATTAAAAAAGCCCACAAAATGTAGAATACACATCGTTGTTTTTATTAAGTACTTAATTGGCCATATATCTTAGCTAGAAAGTGATCAGTCTGCTTTGTAACCCTTAGAGGGCTCCATTGCTATATTGTACTGGAAAATAGGCTAATTTGACATCTTAACGTATTCTGACATCTACTGTAATTTAATTTAGGCCTTCTATTAACTCTGTTTACATGGTTTTAACTGTGTACAGAACCTTCCAAGCTGGTTAAAAGATCTGATGACGTAGATTTAGGATTGTGAGATGAAGGAGAATGTCTACAATACTGTTATATAAATTTACTGGAATTAGTATTAAAAATGTGACAGAATTCTCAGTTCTCCAATTTCTAGTGCATGAGGACTGGTCTAGAGACAAAACAATTAAATCATGACTTAATAATTTTCCATGATTTTCTGAATGCTTCACTGTCTATCCAGAGTGTCTGCGTGTAAAAGTCAGCATTGCAGTGCAGCATTTTCTCTTAAACAAGTTGAGGCAGGGGGTTGCCTCTAAACAACAAATCTGTTACAGGGGAAGAAGCATAGGAGCACTTTCTTTCCTTCCTTCCTTTCCTATATTTAAGTGTGACTCAGCTCCTTTCTAGAGGCACAAAACCAGCTAAGAGTAACAATAGCAAATAAGAAGAGTTTGATACGAGAAAGAGTGTGGATGTGGTAATAGTGAACTTGCATCCACATTTTGGCTGTCTAGAAGATGCTATTTCAAAGCAAGTGCTATCACAGTAACTGAGACATAAGACCTAGGACAGTTGTGACTTCACAGGCTGTTCCCTTAGGATGCCATGTGTACACAGCAAATGGGAAGGGGTGTGGAATGGAATCAGAAGTTAGGCATGCATAAAAACAGATCGGGGGAAGTGGGTCATTGAAGTCAGATGTGCTTTTTTTGGTTTAAAGTAATTTTTTTTAAAAATTAATATTTGGAAGGAAGTTTAAGAAGAAAACCAAATCAATAAGCAGAGGGAAAAGTACATGGGGAAAAAAGTGCATGATAAGGTGGAAGTTTTTGTGGCAAGTGGTAGATATAGGAGAGTGGCCATCTGGGACAAGGATAGGAGAAGACAGAATTTAAAGGTAAATAGAAATGGACAGTTTCATAAAAAGAAATGTTTCTTAAAACATGACATCTTTCTTTGGGAAAAAATGGTGCATTCCTTGCATAAAAATCCTTCATAATCCTTCACAAGAGCTCCTGTGAGAGAGATCAAAATTACATTGCATTTCTAAGCTGGAAACTCTTCTAAACCCAGGAAATCATGAGAATGAAAACTCTTTTCTGGAAATAGCAAACAAAAGCTTAATAAATAGGTCAGTGTTTATAGTTAAACACCACTTAACCTCATGCACTGCCTCCGGCACTCTGCTGAAGAGGAAGACTGACCACAACATTTTACTCCCTGTTCCTTTACTTTGTGGATTAGGCAAAATACTTCCCTCAGCTCAGTTCATCTAGAGCATGAAGAAATAAGCCATGACCATTTTAGCACACAAATAAGGCAGCCATGAAGCCATGTCTTTGCCAGGATCAATACTTTGCTGTGCATTTTCATACTCATGTGATTTGAGCTCGCTAAAGTGAAACCACTGCAACCATGGTCTCTTTCCTTGACTGCCTTTCCCTTGCCATGAAAATGAGAAGTCCTGTCTTGCTCCACCCAGAAGGTGCTGATGGGTTTCTTTCAAGAAGTCATGCCCTAATCGCTACAGGATGCAGCATCAGGAGACTTCTTCAGAAGGTTATTGGTTGGCCATGTATCCTGGAGCACGCTACAGAAAAAGGGGATGTTACCCACCTTGCTAAGATTCTTTCATAGACTTGCTAATAATGTAATCTATAAACAAAAAAGTATTTTAATTAATATTAAATTTATTCTTGAAGGAGTTCATTTTCCAAGAGATGAGAAAAAGAAAATAGGCAAGAATGGGATGTTAAGAGCATGACACCAAAATTGTATGCCAACTTATTGGAAAGTATTTTCTAATACTCATAAGCCTCCTATCTAAAATAAAAATATAAGATTTTGAAAGTGAAATGAATGACTGTAATGCTAGTAGGGGTAGAATAGTTTAAGGTGAAAAATACGTATGGGATATATTACAGTTCCAGTAAATTTAAAAGAAATAGGCAGGAAGGAAGGGAAATTATTGCATGAATCATACTCCCTTGGGTAACAGTGTCAGCAGACTTGAAATCATCATGTTGCATAGGACAAACAGATGAGCAAATTGATGAGTAACTGACAAAAACTTTTTTTCCCCTGAACACTGAACTAACAAACAGTTCTTTTTATATAATAAAGATGTGAGGTAATCACATCTCTCTGAAAGTCAGAGCTATAAAGAAGGATATAAAAGAGCAGATGGTATGTTATGATGGTGGCCTAACAAATAGCTGCAGTAGCAATCATGCTACTGCAAGAATATTTTTTCAGCAGACCGATTGAATCACAGTGGATGGATTTTGCCTTTATTACTTGAAAGCTGGTATTTATGGAATGGTTTAGCCTGTTAGGTTTGTCTTGGTTATTTATATCCTGTTGCTCAAATTTCTTAACTGGGAGGGTTTGAATTTAAGCTGGTCTCTTGCTGGGCCTATATTTGTTCCTCTGTTAGGCAGTGTGAAAGCCAACATCTAAGCAATTTGGATAATCAAGGAGTATAGACTTAGGCCATAGGCTGACAGTATAGACCAGTATTTTTTAAAACCCTTTGTAACTCTTTTGTTTGTATCAGTGTTGGTGTGATCTCCCACACTATTTTTTTTTAGTTCTCTCTTGGTTAGGCAGGGAGGTAATCGATCAAATGTATTTCATTTGAAAATTTGTATTGATTGCCCCTACCTTAAAGTGATGCCAGCAATTCCCTTCCTCAAGCAGCACTGGAAACTGTCTGCACAGAACTAACAGTAAGTTACTGGAGCAATGTTATAATTCTAATATGTAAAAATAACCATATACAGAAATTATTTTCCAAAGCATTGGTACAAAGACACCTACAAGAACAAAGATGGACATTGAGGAGATATAGACGGCAGTAGAAAGCAGAGGGGAGCCAGTGGGAATACTCCCTTTTTTTTCTGACTTATCTGAAAACTTAGTATTTCCCTCTCAAATGAGATTTGCTGCTGATTGATAAATGCTGCACTACAGCAAGATCTCAGGACATCTCATGTCTTTTAAACATTGCACATTATGCAACTTATGAACTTTAGTTATGATTTCCCAAACTTTACAGTGGGAAGAAAAAGATAAAATTATCCCAAAGAGTGTGAGAGCAGTTATAGCCTAGCTACAATGTAATAACAAATCTTGGTTGTTTGGATGGAACTCTAAATGGTAAAGTGTGAGGAAACAGATAACAAATCTATGTGGTTAAAATTAAACATGTTGGAGGAGGGCCACAAAAATGATCAAAGAGTTGGAGCAGCACTACTGTGAGCAAACTGAGAGAGTTTGGGCTGTTCAGCCTAGAGAAGAGAAGGCTCTGAGGAGAATTAGAGCAGCCCTCCAGTACCTAAAGGGACCTTACAAGAAAGACAGGCATAGACTGTTTAGCAGGGCCTGTTGTGATAGGACAAGGGGTAATGGTTTTGAACAAAAAAAGGGTAGATTCAGACTTGACGGAAATTTTTTAGAATGAGAGTGACAAAACACTGGAACAGGTTTTCTGGAGAGGTGGTAGATGCCCTATCCCTGGAAACATTACAGGTCAGGTTGGGTGGGGCAAACTGGTCTATGTGAAGATTTGGTAACCAAAATGGTTCTACTATCTTTACTTTGCAAACCTTCAAATTTTGTATGCCAATACACAGAAACTGCCATAATCCTTATTCCCAAAGACTATGGATGTTAAAAATAGCATCTATCTCAACACTTAAATACCAAGATAATGTATTCAGTGTTTGTTTCTAAGACTGAAGGCTCAAGGATACCTCATTTGCAGTGACCAATAGCAGTTACTTTGTGAAGCATACAAGAACAAAAAAAATCGTACATCCCACACACCACCTGGTGAGTTTTGCTGTGGGATGTCCTGATACCAACAGTGCTGTTAAGTAGTCTTTGATGTACTTTCCCCAATTTTTTTCTCACATACAAATGTCATAATTCCAAAGAGTGCTGCTTCTGTTTTCAGAGCAAATTCGAAGGTATGTTCTTCTTAGGGCTGTTAAGGATATCCACTCACCTTTGGTGAAATGCATAAAAGCCCTGGTCTATATTTTTCTTTTAGAAGACGAACTGAACCTATTGGATATTTATAGCCTAAGCCAACCTGGTGAAGGCCATGGGATCAAGTCCAAACTTAATCAGGTTTTTTAACTCATTAAAAATTGTAGTAGCAATAATTCTAATTTGACTGAAGTTCTTTATCATTTTCCAAGCTTTTAATGACCTCAAGTCAACTCTGAAAGCAAAATACATGAATAATGTGAGTTTGATTCCATGTTTCAGAAAAAGTGGGCTATCTAGTTGCTGCTTAAAATGATAGGTGGATGCCAATCTGACTTGCTGCCTTATAGCTTGACAAAATCAATGTGAATGAATAATAGATCTACTTTTTTGTCCTCCTTAGTGGGGTAAGTGGGATTTTTTTTTTACAAAGTATATTGATTGGAACTGATGTTTTGGGTATTTTTGGATGGGGTTGGATTGTTTTTTAAGAACAAGCTCTTTTCAGTAACATTTTTCTATATAAAGGTTTCTCAAGTCTAGCTGAAACTGCTGATTATGATGACCAGATAGACAGAGATGGAGGGAACCTCCTGGTAACTCACTACTCAAAGAACGGGATCCTCATTTAGAAAGTGATATAACTAGATTCACAGTCTTGATCTGGTTAAGACTTCAGCTTAAGACTCACCACAGTGGAGTGCACTTCCCAGCAGCCTCTTAGATCTTCTTGGGCAGCCTGTGTTATGACCCCCCAAAAGGGGAGGGTAACCCAGGTTCTTATCAATAAATCCCTTGGGGAGGATTAGAGTGAAATGACACTGAATAACCAGTGTTTGTAAATATATAAGTAGGGTTTATTTGAGAACAATTTTGTTTCAAAGTTAAACAGGTATGTTGCTGTTTTGGTTGTTATCATCTATAGTAGTACAGCAATATTAAACAATAAAAATAACACTTAAGGAAATGCACAAGGAAATGCATAAGGAAAAGGAAGAAAAAGAAAGGACAAAAATGGAAAGATATATATAGTCACCACCCACCGGATCCAGGGATGTGACTTGGTAGTTGCAACCTTGATGTCTGTTGGTTGAAGCAATAGTCTTGATCTCTTGGGGATGGGGAGAATCGCTCCCACCAAACTCAAAGATTTTGTGATTATTATACACTTCAGGCTAAGGTGGGAATGCCTTATACCTTCCCTGGGGAGAGGAGTTGTACAGTGGATGGTGCCATGGGACATGTTACAAGTCTCTGATACCTCCTAAGATATTACAGCTGCCTATTATGTCAGTGTTTTGGTTTAAAACCTTTGAAAAATGCCAAGTATAAACCAAAGCAATAAAGCTCTCTCTCCTCGCCGAGAAAGGGGAGAAAAAAACACCTAAAATTTAAAACATTTTTATATATTTATACCAAAAAGAGAAAATTATAAGAAAACTACAATATAACACACACCTACACAAGTTAGATATAACAAATAATTTCTTCACCTCCTCACCCAACAGAAAATTGAACCTCTCTGAACACAAAATCTCACTATTCTGGCTACATAATCACCTAAGAGAACTCAGCCTCCCGAGGGACAGGCTCAAGCAGAGAGAGAATTAAGAATAAACATTTTAGTTTCCTACGATACCATAGCAGCAAGCAGAGGCGCTGAGACCTAAGTGGCAGAGCAGCAGCAGTGTCCTGTCTCCACTCCTGCCATGATCAGGAGAGAGAGAAGCTCCTCCTCCCCATTCTTTTATATTTTAGAGGACATCAGAATATGGTATGGAATACCATTGGCCAACAGAAGTCAGTGTCAGCTGGCCTGACCCAGCTTGGGACAGCTGATAATCCAAGGCCTGCTCTGAAAATCAAAGCCTAAATTTATGCCTAGCTAAACCCGTAACACTCCACCCCTTATTCCATACCATTTTATGTCACTCACGTCCCTAATCTATCTATTCCCCGTGCTTGAACTGTCCTTGTTCTTTTCAGAGATGTTTTCCACCCCTCCAAATTGTAAGCTTTTAGTCCATTAGGGTGGATACTTGGGGTAGGAAAAGCAGTTAATCGCTGAGCACCAACACCGGTTTAGCTCAGGTCTTCTTCACCCAATGGTTCATTTCCTGCAACACACAACTCGGAATGCAAGGTATTTTTTACCAAGGTTAAATCTCCTTCGGTCACACACTGGGATCCCCTTCTCAGGGGTCTCCATCTTCTCACTGGGGTCTCTATTGCTTTTCTTGGCTCTTTTCCAGTGTCTCTGCTTCAGCTGTGTGGACAGCCTTCTTACCAACTTCTTTCCATTTTAATACTCGTACCCAGACTTCAAGAGTAGAACTAGATAGACCATCCCACTTCCTCATGTCTTCCCCCTGGTCACACAGGAAGGACCACAGTTTACCACGTGGCCCATGCTTGGGGTTTGCTCTCCCTTTGGGTGGGGCAGGAGAGAAAGACTGGTCTCTTGGGCTGTACTCATATTCTTGGGGTGTTGACACAGGAAAGGTGTCTAAAGTCAGGAAGACAGTCAAAAGAAGGGTTGACACAAGTATCCAGCTGGAAAACATTGTTTATCTTACGATTTCTCCATGTACTCAAAGCACGCAGATAAACTTGTGATAGTTTACAAAACAATTCCTGGGAAACCTGCCAAGCTCCTGGGACACTTGCCAAGGTCCTTGGTCGAACCAGGCAGAAACACCAAAATTGTTTTGGTTTAAAACCTTGGCAAAATGCCAAGTATAAAACAAAGCGATAAAGCTCCTTCCCCTCACCAAGAAAATGGAGAAAAACCCCCTTAAAACAGGTTTATATATTTATATAGAAAAGAGAAAATTAAAAGAAAACTACAATACAACATATACATACACATCAATCATGGTCCGTCATGGTTCCACATTTGAAATGAATAGCCCAGGCTAGATGGGAAAAGTCTTTGAGGTTCCCTGGAATGATTTTTACAGCAGAGTCATCATATAAGGGAGGACATTGGCATGATAAGAAGGGTTATCCCAGGATTCCTCACGGGATTTGCCTCTTTATTAGCCTCTTCCCTTATCTAGAAATCCAGTTTGTAGGATTAGCCTCTTCCCTTATCTAGAAATCCAGTTTGTAGGTTCAGGTATGCACACCCTTCTGCACCTGGGATAATTGGACAATGGCACCCACTTCTCTGAAGGTCCTTTCGCAGAAGGCGTTTTCAGGGAGGGGTGAGCTTTTCTGGATGAGCAGCTGCTTCTTTGCAGTTTGCTACAGTGGACAAAAAACTTTTGGTGATCTTACAGTGTTTAGCCATTAACTATTTCAATCTCTGACAACTTGTTCTTTCTGTCTCCTGTCAAGGGCCTCTTTAGCCCAATAGATAGAGCTCAATTATTAGACAATGATAAAACCTGGTTCAAAGTCTAACCTGATGTGACGAGGTGCACCTGCAGTCATGCCCATTGGATCTCTCCGACGTGTGTAAATAGTCTAGACATCAAAATACTCTGGAATGAAGCTCTCTATTTTATTATTAGATATATATTTTGGAGATGTTCTAAGGAACACTTGAATAAATCTCAACTCATTCTTTAAGTATCATACTAGAAATAGACAGTTTTTATTTGGATTATTAAAGAAATGGAAATAGAAATCACTGCAAAATATGCTTAAAACTTAGTAGCATCCGTTTAAGTGTTTATAGCATTTGGCCTAAAATCAAGAAATCTTTGAAACAAGTTGTCCAAAGATACAGTAACAACAAATCAGAGGTAAAGCTCTGTTATTTTTTCAAAAGGTTGCTCTACAACTTTAAGGAAAAATACTATGCTCAAAAAGCTTACGTATATGCATAAATTTTTTAAATAATCTTCTTTCTTACTTGATTATTCATGTACATGGGAAATTGCAAGGTGATGAATGTCAATATGTACAGTAAAATTACTTTTAACTATATTCATATAGCAAGGAAGGACTGTTGCTAATCTTTTTATAACACCTTAAATGATCGTTATTCTTGCTTTTGGTGATAGCTTTTTCCTGCTTAACTGCTGAAAACATTTTAGTACTGTTTGGTGGCCTTTCTCCAGGTTTACAGAATATTGTTTTCCTGTTGCAAGAGGGAAAATTTACATTAACCTTCATATATAGTAATTGACATTTGTAGTGCATGTGGGATTGATTACTTTAACACATGAGAAAGCTGCAGCCTTAAAACATACAGAATTTGAGGCAATATCTTCGTGTTCCAACACATTATTTACTCTGTGTTATTAAATGCTCCCTTGCTGGTCAGTTTTAATAGTCTTGATACTTGAATTTTTTACTATGAAAACATACAATAAGTCTTAATGCACAAGCATTTCTGAATGTCCATCATCGTTGTCTGTATTGCTGTGTTGTTGTTTTACCTGTGTCAGTTCCACTGTGAAATTTTGCCTGAAACTCTAGCAAAGACTTTGACAGTAAAGGTATTATGGAAAATAGATAGATTTTAAAGGTTTGTCATTTTGGTCTGAACAAGTATAGAACATGACAAAATCTGAGCAGCACTTCCCAGCCAAAAATATATTTGAAATTAGCTGGATTATTTTTCTGGAAAAAAGGAAAGTTGGATTGGGGTGTTGTGGAATATTTTGACTCTTAGAATTGCACAAGCTTTGATGTTATTTCTAGAAGCATGAAAGCAAATCTGTATTGTATACATCAAAACTTGCAAAATCAAGATGGGAATCCTTTTTTATTATTTTTTAATGTGAGAACCTCCACTAGGATTACCTTAAAAGTTCTCATTTCCTTTAATTATAAAAATTATGGCAGTTCAGCTCATAACTTTTAGCTCAACACTATGCCTACAATTCTCTTATAGTTTGAGGGAAAAACCTGAAACAGTCTTTAGCTGTGATTCTCAGGAGGAACATTTCCTAAGCAGTGAAGGGAGCACCAGCCTCAATGAAGCATAGGATTTCCCCCATCTGCTCTCATTTCCCTTGTGCGTGTGGCTGCGTGTGTGTGTGTCGGGGTGGGGGAGAGGGGGGAGATGTCCCTGTATCCTTCCACCCTCAAAATTTTGACAATAAAATTCAAGTAGCCTCCATTTAACAACAACCTCTTGCAATAACCAGTTGGGGTTTTTTGTTCTTTGAAAATTGAAAGGAATCAGATAACAAAACTATAGGAAAGTGGTTACCTGAAGTTTAGCCCACCTGGCTAAACCCATAACACATTGTCATGTTAGGAACACAAATGTTTGAAATCCTACGACAGAGAAGGTCACAGTCATGCTATTAAATACACCACCATTGAAGGCAGGGTGAGAAAGACACTTGCTGCAGGATGCCCTCCAAGTGGGTGCAGCACACAAGTTGTCTTCAGGTCCTATCAGATACTGCTCTTGCCCTTCCTGCTAGCTGGGAGAAGTTGGACACCCACAGTGTATGGATGCCTGGTGGGCAGAAAGTGCTGGAAGAGTCTAAGTAGAAAAAGGGTACTAAAATATCTCACCACTACCAATATGCCATTCATCCTTGATTAAGATAGCTGTAAAACTGACTGGTGGGCTGCCTGTATAATATTTCTATACAATTGATTGTGCTTTATTTGTCACAAACTTTCTTAAATCCTAAAGCTTTTCTTTTGAACATGACTTTCCTTCCATTAACTTCGAAAATATCACAGAAAGATTAGTAAGCATTATTACCTTTTATACACAAAGACAACACATGCCAAGTGTAAGGATGTAGAGGTTCTGTTCAGAGAGAGAGAGAGAGAGGAAGCTGATTTTCTCAGTTAACAGAAAGCGGTTGTTTTCCCACCTGCAAGTGACCGTTCGCGTGGGAAGCAAAGAGTAACGGACTCTTTTCCTGAGAGTATGAGTTAACATTAAATCTGTCTTGGAGCAAAGAAACCTAGTACATTACGTAGTTAAATGAAGTCTAAGTCACTGAAAACATATGTTACGGAGATGCTAGACATGCAAAAAAAAGTTCATCTGAGTTATTTTTCTGGTTAGTCATTGGTGATAGCTTGCTCGCAGCTATTAGTGTAAATGATTAATTAAATATATATATCTCACATTTTGTTGTTTTATATTGAGTATGTAACTGTTAAAGTTCAATAGGCACTTAAAGGATGCAATTTAGATTTCGACTTCTGTTTGTTTTTTAAGAATTGTTAGGGTTAACAATGTTTAATGGTTTTTAATTTAATTTTATTTGCACAGTTATTGGAAAACCATTTTGCCATACATAATTTCGTTGCATGGAGAAATCTTGTTTACAATGGTCTTTCTTAGGGGGAGGGGAGGAGGTTGTGGAGGGTTTTTTTGAGTTTTGGTAGTTTTTTTAAAATTAAAAAAAAAAAGCCATGATCCTTCTGGGGCTCTGAAGTATATCTGCTATTTTTGTATGATCTTTAGAGGGCTTTATCCTCTACTACATATCACTGTCAGTTTTATATAAACATATATTTTAATATGTCATAATCTTTTAGAGAGAGAGACAGCAAAAGCAGCATGAACAGTATTCTATGATATTCATTGCATATCACTGATGTACATTTAACCTTTTTATTCCAGGGCATTATTGAAATAAGTCTGTGCCAGTTTTAGGAAACATTTGCCTTGTAAGACATTTTGTTTTAATTATTCCAGAGAAGGTTGCAATTCTACCAGTATAATGATTCTTTTTTTTGTTTGTGGTTTGTTTGTTTGTTTGTTTGTTTGTTTGTTTCTGCATCCTACCTAAGAGGTGGCAGCTTGGGTAAAATTGTTATTGATCAGATATGTACTGGACTTTCTGAATCTGCCATTACATATTTCTAAAATTTCTGGGGCTAAAATAAAAATAAGAAGTTGGTCAATTGCTCAAAAATAGTAAATGAGACCTTCTGGAATGCAGCACTGCATAAATACTGAAATAACATGTTTGTGTATTGTTTGTAAATCAATATTTCTAGTAGGATGAAATGAGTTTATGGTAGATTCTGGTTTGACATAATTAGTACTGGTCCAGTGTCTGGATTTGTCCTTACTGAAAGCACATTAAAATACATGTATGTGTATTCCATTAGACACTATAGAGTCTACATTTACAAACAAGTACCCAGTTTTCTGTTCTTTTAAGGAAGATCTTACATTCATTTAGTTTACTTGAAATCTGACATTTCTTCTGATTTAAGTACAGGAATTGCTCCAAAGAGCTCAAAAGAACCAAAACAAAAAGGAAAGAAGAATATCTCACTTAATATATCTCTTTTTCAGTGTTCAGATTCTTCTTCCAATGAGTTAATGAATCTGCCCATCTGTTTTAACCCTGCTGTGAGTCATTGGTCTGGTCTGGCTAGCCTGCAGGCTCACACAAAGGAGATACCTGGACAACAGCTGTCTTATTACCAGCAGAAGTAATTACCATTTGTAATGTTTCCTGTCCATGTAATTTTACCTGTTAGCTCCTAATAATATGAAATAAAAAGTTACAATTTCCTTGCTATTTCACTGTCAAACTTTTTCTGCTCTTCTAGAAATCTTATACTCCCAACCTTTTAAAAAAGTTATCACTGTACTACTATTGCACTGAGCACACTATTGGTTCTTATACAGACTGGTCTTATTGGGAGGAAAACAAAGATGCTAGAATCTGAAAATCGTAATTACCCTGTAAGAAAGGAAAAATTCCCTTCCAAACTCACTAAAAAGAGCAGAGGAAAAAAAATCTGGTGGTTTTGCCTCTGTTGGTTTAGATGTTTGTTTTTTGTTTTGGGGGGTTTTTTTATTTATTTAATGCATCTCTGTCTCTTCATGATCAATTCTATTTCTTTTTTTTGAGGGTGAATTGTCATGTAATATCTTGCTGATTCAAACAACATTTCTCCATGTAATTGCAATCACAATTTCTTCTTTCACAATTATGTATTTCATTGAAGCAGACCTCAAATTCTTTGGGAATAATTTTTGGATAATAATAGTGAAATTATGCAAATTACTGAAATCACAAGATTTCATTCAAACATCCTTGCTGAAAAATTGCTTAATTCCTTCTTAGCCAGAGAGGATGCAGTGTCTGCTTCTGTAGCACCTTTGCTATACCATGGTCGGGACCAAGTGTTTTCTGTCAATTAATCAGTTCAGACTTGCTGGTATTCACATTGGCTCTAGCAAATGGACGATGGAATGAACTATTCTCTCAATGTATATAGGTGGTTTTGAAAAGGCAAATTCCTGATTGGAACCTGGGTGGAACCTTGCATATATCTTGAACCATGTACATGGTCAGGAGCCGAGATTGAGAATTAAGAGATTGAGAATTAAGCAGAGCAACCTGATGGATCTAGTGAGCTGTTTCAGGATTCTGTTCTTGCTATGGAGCAACTTGTTCATCTTCCCAAAACAACTGTTGCAGATATAATGATGTGAGGATGCATAAAAGAAGGGAAAGAACTGGTTCATTGAATGTAATCTGGTCTTATGGACCTTGTGGCAGTGTTTTCACTGGCTTTAGCAGATCTAGACATCTACTTACTGCATTTACTAGAGCTCCAAAATGTGCAATGAAGTTTCAGCAATTCTCACAATATAGTGGAAATCAGCTGAAGGTTTATAATTTTGCACAATATCTGAAGGAAAGCAAAACATGACAAATGGGAAGAATATGGACTGTCTTGGCAAATTAGGCTAATTTAAGATAATTTATTTCACAACATTATCAGCAGTGCTGTATAAAAACCAGGATCTAATATAGGCAATTTCTCTCTTCATGTGGAGAATTAATGTGTATAAGAATACATGCAATTTACAAACACATTCTGCTTGCACCTTGGACCATCCTGAGAGAAGTGTTGTTTTGGAGTCATGGGAACTTTAAAGAAAACTGTGTTCAGACATGACCAGTATAGTAAGTGAATGAACCATTAATACTGTTGCAATCTGTGTCTAACAAAATCATTTCCTCTAGAAATTGGAGTCACTAGAGGGTAATCAAATCACTCTTGCAGGTGGTAAATCTGTGGAAATATCACCTTGACTGAAGTCTGGGGTATAACATGCCATAGTCACTTCTGGTTAATGAAGCTGGAAAAGCAGAGAGGCCACAATGTGTGCTGAGAGACAGTCACTATCAGGAGACACTGACACACTTACTTTGGAAAAATACATGTGAAAACCTGGTGGACTGGAATTAATTGAATGTCAATACAGCTGCGAACTATGGCTTATGGTTTATGTGTAGATCTTATTTTTTACATTTCAAAGGAATTCTGGAGCTTGAAGGTAGGTTGTTCCACAGACACTTTTTCATAGAGTACTTGTTAAAAGTAAATTTATCGACATTTTTCCCATAGATTGTTGCTCATATATCAAACAGAATGGTTGGTTGCAGAAGAAAGGTGGAAGGTAGGAAATTTGAACTGTTTTCTGCTAGGAAAGCTCTATCAGAAAATTTTCAGCTGATTCTAGCAAACCCCAGGGACACTGACTTGGGTGAGACCACCCATGTGCAGTTCAGTATGTTGTTCCAAAAACATGGTGTCAATCCCCTGCTGGACACAGCCAAGTGAGTGAACAGTGAAGTCATTAAAAAAGGAAAGAGCTTTGGATAATAATAAAAAATGGCTCAGGTGAGTTCAACAGATTTTCACACCATGGCACACAGAGACTTGCTAGGATGAGCAGTTGAAGAATGAAGTCTTAGTGAAGTAATAAAACCTTAGTGGCAACATCTATCAGACTATATAAGCTGAGGACAGCAGTTTCTGAAACCATTAAAAAATAAATTCATGCCAGGACACTTTGGCAGAAGAAATACTACGACAAGATCGTGCCCCCGCCATGGCTTCCCCTCACCCTGCCCACAGTCCAGGACTCCATGTGCACCCCAGGGGGCATCAGCCCCTGCCCCAGCAATGCTGTTGATACTATGCAAGATATTTAAGAAATGTACCCATCCTGCCTTCAACATACCTTGTGTGCAAGCACACCAGGTACAAAAACACTAGCTTATTAATTTTGCAACAATGGATACTGTCATTTACGAAGTATACAAAATATTGCTTTTTTTCATCATTAATATGGTTACTTAAACTTACATGAATTACTGCATGTCATATAGTTCAGCCTGCCACTCAAAGCAGGGTTAGATAAAAGTTAGATCCTTCTGTGCTGGACCTTGTCTAGCTGAGTGTTGAAAGTCTCTCTCTAATGTTAGAGATTTTGCAATCTTTTTGGTGATCTTATTTCAGTGGTTTACCCTCTAATTGTAATATTTCATTTTTAAAGTAATACAGTTTCAAAATATAATTATTTCTAAAATTAAAGTAAAATAAAACTAAAAAAAAACAGGAAAAAATTCTTAATTAAAACAAGTATTTCCATTTCTTATTGTTCATTTTTGAATGAAAGGAAAACCAAACAAACCCAAGAATGATAAACAAAGTAAATACCTTGATTAAATGTTCTGGATCACTCTAGCAGACATTTTACTTGACTGCCAAAATAAAGGTTTGGGGTTTTTTGCTATAAGAAAAAAATATTTATCCAAAATTAAAAATCGGATAGTCATGCAATCATATAGACTACTTTGATGCTACTTATATATCACTCAAAGAAAAATCGTGTTGCCTTCTGTGTCCAGGAGTGTATGTATTCTGAGTAGATTAATAATATATAAGTATTTTGTGGGTGGATTTCGTGAATACTTCCTTTATAGTTCAGACTTAATTAACTGCTTAGCAGTCAGCAGAAGCAGGAGAATTTTGTCATGTTCCTTTTACAGTTGTAAGAAAAAGTATGAGTAAATGAAAGAATTGGAACAGTTGCAAATAAGTGACAAGAAAACTGCAGACAATGATGTTCAATAAGGGAAGGACTGCACAGAATTCAAAATGATCTTGACAAACTCAAAAAAATATCTCAAAACACAATGATTGTATTTACACAAAGGTAAAATGGAAGATTCACTCCAACGATCTACTTCAGTAGTACAAAATGGAGAACTGAAAAGCTGTCAGTTTTAGAAATGAAATATTTCAGGGTTATAATGGCCAATACAATGTCTGTTAGCACAGTGGAATCGTGTACCAGAGCTACAAGTGAACAGCCTGTAGCATATGAAGAGAGTCAGAGCCTACATGGCATGTAATCTCCCCTCCTCTTCAAAACTCAGTTGAAGTGGTGTGCAGGTTTGAGGCTCTGTTCTTCATGAAAGATATGGAGTAGTTGCTGAGTGGAAGGAAGAGTATTCTGAGACAAGACATGAAAACTCTCTTCAGATCTAAGAAAGGCTGCTGAAGAGAGGAAGTGAGCAAGCTGTTTTCCCCCTTGGAGTTAGAACAGACTTTAATTACAATATAATTTAGGTTAGGCTTAGAAAAAAAATAGTGCCTAAAATCTAACCTTCCTAGAAAGTGATGCTACTATGGCAAGTTTTACAAGACGACTTATTAAAATCTGTAATATCTCTTCATCCTTATAAAAGGCACTTCAGTATTTTAATTTCTGAAATAAAATCTGTTTCAATAGTCTGCTAATTTGTGTCAAGATGCCATTTCACTCCTAAGAGGCTCTGAATACTTTGACTATTCTATTTTTATTAGTAATATTCTGTGAGACAATTTAAAATATACTATTTTACACAGTGCAGTATAATTTTTCAAATTTCATGATAAAAAAGGATGAAAATATCCCTTTTAATTCTCCCAGTTTGAAATGTTACTCAGCTTGAAATGTTTTCAGCTTTAAGATTCAGATTTACAATACTTCCACTCTTTTTGAAATCTGAAATATATCATAATATGTTTATATTTGGTTACGTATGTGAACATGGGTGGATTTAGGGTTCAGAGAAGTATGTAAGCCTCAAGTAACTTCTGAAAACCATAACTCTCTAACAGTGACCACAACAAGGACTAGCTTAAACTTGTGTGTCTAAAAGAGGTATTGACACATCTATCTATTGTACACATATTTTGGAAGATCTACCAAATATTGATGTAGTAAAAAATGAGGTATAAATGACAGTAGAAACTGCAAGAAAGGATCAGCTACCTTCTAGAGATTTCTGAAGGTCTGTGATAAGAAGAGTCTTGCAATCTATCTTTGAAAGCTGCCTCTCTGTTCACTGGGGCTGTTGTGTGCCATGTCTTATCAAAGAGTGAGTCAGTGGCATGAGTTTAGTGGAATACTCCACTTGGATATTATTACTAAAATCATTCAGCTTCTTTGTTGGAGCATGAGTCATCACACTCACAGATTGTGGCATCATACAAAGTTCTCATTGCTTATTCTTTAAGCCCATTGACTGAATTTGTGATCTGATTGTGATGTTTTGTTAGAGGACCATACTATACTATAAGAACTCCAAAGCAAAAAATAGAAGAAAATACAAAGTATCCTCAGTATTGAAAATAGTAAAAAAGTTTCTGAAGTGCATCTGCCTCCTAAAACAAAAGTATAATATTCATTCTCAATATGACATCAGCAGTGTTGGAAACACATGCTTCCAAACAATAAGAGGGGAAAAGAAAACAATTCTCTCCATTCCTACTCAGTCTCATAGGAAGACTAAAAATCAACACTGTTGCTGAGAATATGCAGGGTTGCTAAGAAGTCTGCCAAAAAAACTACTCAGTCAACAGTATCTGAACACTCCCCTCTCACTAGTGACATTTACAGAAAGTCCATGAATTCAGAGGAAAACTTACGTGAAAATCACTTTGCACAGCATCCCAAAAAACACGCAGTCCATGGAAGCAGAGTTGCAACTCATAGACCTCCTAACTGCTAAGTGATCAATTTAAAATCATCTTCTCACTCAAGGGGAAGCATTATTAAGCTGTTGCAATAACTAAACCTGCTATGTGGCCCATATTAACTGACGTTTCAAATTAATTGAATGAAACCCACCCAGAGCATGCAAAACTGACATTCTCTACAGGAATTTCTTTTTAGGAAAGAAACAGCAGTTATACCAACAACTTTTAATTTTGACCTTACATACACTGGATATATCCAGAATAAGTAGCAATAGTTGCTACAGAAATAATAAAATAGAGTCGATTAGATAAATGTCTTGTACTCCCTATGTTAGAGACACTAGATACAGTTCTCCTGCCCTGTTCTCAGCTGCAATCTGTTAGTGAGGATGCTATGAGTGAAATATGATCAATTACAAGAAATTAAATGAAAGTAACTACAGCCTGATTGACATAAGCTGTTTTTTCTCAAGAAGAGAGAAAACTTACTAATTTAGAGGAGAAAGTGAAAATACCAAAAGTGCTATCAAATGTATAAAGCAAATGAACTGAAAATAGATGGGAGATTGGTTTTTCCATAATATTTTTTCAGTTTTAGTAATTTCACAGATTTGTTTGCAGGTTCATTGGGTTGGGGTTTTTTTGTAGCAGCAGGAGATAATGTCACTGGTACTCAACTGTTCATCTACGAACAGAAATAGGTTGCTTTTGGTAAAAATATTACATGCTGCACCTGGAAGAACCCACTGACTAATGACATCCCCTTTCTTTTCCACCCTTATTTCCATCACATGAAACTGGATGTTTCATGGATGGCACTCTGCAGTCCATCAGCTAAAGCTCCCCTTTGCTTACCCACACTCTGGGTGGGATTATATACCCTTCAATGCCCTCTATGACAATATGGGACATGGGCTCACTAATTATTGATATTTGTGGGACTCCTACACTTCTTAAATGGTTTGTTTACTGGAATTTTATACTGCAGCTCACAAAGAAAATAATTCTAGTTCTGGTTTGGTGGAAGGAATAGCATTGAATGTCAGTGGCCTAAGCTCACTTGTGAACCGTGAATCATTGCTCTTATTACAGGAATAGATTTATTTCAATGGGATCATAACAATCTCCAGTTTAATAAATACTCATCCACTTCAAAATGTAATGGTAATATACAATTTGTTTTAGGTAAGAAAGAAAAATCTTGGAGGAAATGCAATGATGTAAAATCAGTCTGAATTGCTACATCGGTGCAATCAACTGAAGTTATTTCATCAGGGAGCTACTTTCAATAAAGAGTATCAATAAAGGATGTTTATAGACATCTTATATACCCATAAAAATTTTAAAGAACACAAGTATGAATACATGCAGCAATATTGTTGAATCTTATGTCTACCTGGAGACTACTCAGTAATTTTTAGGATAAAAGTGATAGCTGGCAGATGATAAAACATCTCAAAAACCAGATTTTGTCTAAGCTACTCCATAAACATATTCACACCTTGTTTCATTTCATTAAGTGCCCAGTGAGGTGCAGAACCTGACACAGAGGCGCTGGCACACCTGGAATAGCTAAGCACAAGCAATTCTAAAGGTAAAGCAGATTCACCATCCAGCAATCTGTCTGCCAGTGGTGCCCTGGCTGCCTCCAAGGCATCCAGCGCAGGGACTGCGTCCTTTGTGATTGCAGCTCCCAATGGGTCTAAAGTGACTCCTGCTTTCACAGCTAGGCCATGGCCCTGTGTCTGGAAGACATCAAAATCCACAAATGAAATCTGGCCCTGGTAAAAAAAAAAAAGAGAGATATTTTGCCTTTAACATCACTTAACTCATTATTTGATTTTTTTTCATTAGATCTATATCCACACTTAAGCACGAGCTCTACCTGAGTTTTTCAGATCACTTATTGTGAAATGGTTTCTCATAGAGGTCTGAGCACAATGTCAACTATACAGCCTGCTGTTTCTGTACCCTTTTACACAACCATATGCTATATGAGATTTGCTGCTGCTATCTGTCATTTGGGTCAAAACTTTTTTTTTTTTTTACTTTTGTTGTTATGGGACTCAGAAATCTCTATTTTGTTTATGGTGATAAGCACAGCATTTTTAGTGCATAGCAAAGAAATGAAAAATATTTGTAACCAAAATTTTCTTTTCATCATAACATTCATTTTACCCCCTCCCTTACCTACTCTATTCTCCATATTGTCTTTCATTCAAACTCTATTAACCTACTCTTGTGAGCAAGTGCTAAGTTTTACATCTGGCAAGTGCTGGGACTTTGGAAGAAGAGCACAGCTGGAGTAGATATAATGAAACAACATTTTTCTGTACCAAAGTGATCTTGATGCAGATGAAAATAAAAACACCACACAACAATGTGGTGTATATTTATACCAGATTAATGAGGCTCTATTCAAAAATCCAGCTGTGAAAATGTGATTAATCTATATACGTAGTCTTCCAGTACTAGAAAGCAAATCCTTCACACTAAGGACTGATTTCCACACATTACAGATTGTATCTTGTCACTTAATAATTTCCTGGAGGCCATTCACAAGCATGTAAGCACACTTTAGAGTTTGCATGGAGAGCATAGCATTTACTTCTAAGCAACACTTCATCAGAAGGGGACTGAGCATTCATAGAATTCTAGTTCCAGAAATTATCTATTTATTTATTCTTCGTTCCTCTTCATGTTCCTGTCTTTATTCCTTTTTTTATTTTTTTTAACAGAAAACCCTTAAAGCTAATACTGAATTGCTTCTGTAGGTGGTGCCAGAGATGTTTTGATGGTTTTGCTTGCTTAGATTTAACTGTCTTTATAAATGTTCAAAATTTGCCTTGATGTCATACATTATGGTTTTAAATCTCTCCTTGAAATCTCTGTGTATTTCTATCAGAAGATAACAACAACTGTTATACAATCTGGAAACCAGTGGATTGTCGTTCATGTTCTGTGCTCTGTGGTGGTATAGTGTATTTACAGATGGAGTTTTCTAAATCTTTAAGCAACTAACATTCTAGGTAACCCAAATTTTGGGTTTGCATCAAAGTTAAATAGAGACTTCATTATTAATATCCCAATGTTACTCATTCCATAGATTTTGGGTTGGGGTTTTTTGGTGTTTGTTTTTGGTTTTGTGCTTTTTTTTCTTGAATTCCCATAGTAAGAGACTGAAGTGTCAGAGGACAATGCCTAGAGGACAATAACAGATTCAGTCTGTGGATTCTGTCATTTATTTTTATTCTAACAGAGTTGCTTGTGGCTCCAGACATTGAGCTAGAAGAGGGACAAAGGCTAAGGTAGTGCCACATTATTGATGGGCAGCAGGAGCCCGAGGAAGCTGAAAGAAGCCACAGGAATCTGCAAATGGGGAGACCCCCAGTGTTCCATGTATTAAAAATGCCACATCTAATGGAGCTGTCCACCTCATAACAAGAATCTGCCCTGAAGTGCAGGCCTGAGATTTTTAAGCATTATATGATTAAGCACAGAGGACTTAGTTGTGTTGTTCATGATCCAGTGACATTGTTTTCTAAGTAGTTGCTCAGCTTCCAGAGGAGATGTGAATTGTGCCTCCTTTTTCACTCAGATCCCCACACAATAATCTTTTACTAACGTCTTCTATGGAAGAAAAGATGTTGATGTCCCCTCACTGAATTACATATCCAACTCTCACTCCAGGCACCTTTGTTATTTTGTAGGATTAGGGCCCAAGTTTCCTACTAATAAAAAGGAATTATAGTAATTTCTTAGTTCATAGAGTCATTGTGAGAATAATATATTCCATATTAAGTCATGAAAAAACAGTCTTCTTTAACAAAGTTCATCTAAGTCCTCTTGATACACAAGAATTAGGAAATGTATAATAAACCTGGAAAAGGAAAGTATGCAAAGAGAGAAGAAAAAAAAGTAGGAGTCCCTTTCCCCAAGGAAGGAAAGAAAAAGAAGAGTGGGTAATAATTCCATAGAAGAAGGAAGCATGTATACTTAACTTTCTCTCCATAGGAAAGCAGGCTTGTAATTAGAGTTCTCTGGTTTGCCTTTTGAGGTAGGAAAACTGAAATGTTTAGATTATGGTTTCTCCTCACATTTGAGTTGAAACATTCTCATTCTCCAAAAACATGTCAGCAGTGACAAAGCTAGATGGTAAGAAGCTTTTCCATCGGGGAATGCCTTCTCTCTCTGAATACAGCATTGAAGACTGAGGTAGCATTTCCTATGGATGCTTGTTGCATATTTATTTTAATATTTCATCATTCACCCGGATATATATTTGACTGTGTTGACTTTGGAGACTGTTGAGGAACACACCAGGCTCTACAATTTTTTTCATTTATTCCCTCTAATGAGGTGATAAGATGGGAATAAAGATTAAATAATCACATCAATGCTAGACTAGCAAACTAACTGCTTCACAATGGAGCTTTGTCACCCAGAGCATGTAAGTACACTAACAGTGTACATAACACTCAAAGACATCAATGGACTATAAGAGAAAGGAAAGACTTACAGCAACAGCAATCAAAGAAGAGTAAGGAAATAGAAATCTGTGCAGTTTGCCACTCTGACAGTGACATTAAAGTCTCTGAATCCAGTCATTTCAAAATAAGCATGTTGGAGTGGTCAGAGGAGAGGGGCTAGTTATGCTATATTTTGTCCTTTCTATGACACAATTGAGGAGAAAATGGAAGCAATTATATTCTTGAAACAGAGCTCTAAGGCTCTACATCAGATTCTTTACATTGAACCTGAAATAATTTTGGAATATGTTAATTTATTTTCAAAGATTAAAGTTACATTTCAGGACTTCAGCTGTCAACAACTCCACCTGTACTTCCATCTTTCAGCAAAAAGCTGTCACCTCAGCCTCTCATTTCTTCCATGTCTGATCCAGCAGAAGAAACGGGGATTGGATTATTTTCATCTATAATTGGTGCCAAGTGTAAAAGATAGCCTTACAGGCAGCTTGTGTGACCCCAAAGTTCAGTGGATCACTGAACTATTGGAGGGGAACTCACAAGACCATCCAGGCTCATTTCCTTAGAGCAAGATCAACATTAAATTCGAGTTCCTCAAAACTGTGTGGATAGGTATTGAAAATTTCTAAAGATGGAGACTACATAACCTCTCTACTTAGCCTGTTCCAATGCTTTATTAGTTCCTCAGTGGTGCTGGGTAAAGACTTAGAATAAGTTCTAAAAATAAGAAGATTTTATGACCTCCATCTACTTACACCACAGTTCTAAAAGTCACCTTTTCTTCTCAGTTCATATTCACAGTGCACAGATTTTAACATATAACAACTGAGATGGTGTGAAGGCTGTCTATAGGAACATATTTGTTTCCCAAATTCTACCTGTTGATTTTCAATGCTGATAGCTGTGACTGGAAGCAGACAATCCTTAGGAGCATTTGATGGAAACCGAGAAAAGAAGTTCTGCTTTTTGCTAGTCCAGATCCAGGGCACAGATGCCACTGTGTATCCTGGTAAATCCTACTGGCATAGTTTACTATGCTGTGGCACATGCATAGCTGTTCTCTCATATCATTACACCCCTCAGGATCACAGAATGATCCATGACTCCCTATTGCCTTCTCCTAACAGCACATTGAGAAGCTGTTCCCTGTTCAGGGGCAGAGATGATGCTTCCTTTTCCACCCTGCCTTAGAGTGGTTAAAAGAGTTCTAGGAAGTATGCCTCAATCTTCTTTTACTCTGGAGGGACTACTAGAGTTTATAATACAAAAAAAATTAGCTCTATTACCATTAAATCACATATGTTTCACTTCAAATATGTATTCATATTCCGTCAGTGATAAATAGTATTGCACAGGTGTCTGTTAAACATATGTGTAAAAACTGCACAAAAGAATGGTGCCTGACCAATTTTTCCTGAATGCAGTCTCAATGATGTCATGAGGATTTCAGATCCTTAAATTGTAATATATGTCTCATACACCTATAATGCTGTAGAGATAATTATTTTTGCATAAATTTACTCAGAGTTAAAACATGTAACAGTATTAGGCAAAGGTATTACTGTGCTGACCTATTAAAAGATGCTGGGTAAGAATGAAATGTTGCAGTCTTAGTTCATCCTCAGGAGAGTGTAAGTGATAATGAGCCTAGAAGGTTAGCTTTATTTATAATAGTAAACAGAGTTTGCCAAAGGCATATAAAGCACAACAGTGTGCTGCTATTTTATGTCTATGCTTTCGCATTTCACTGCTCTAATGAGACAAGTCATTGTAGTGAGACCAGTTTGCAGAAAACAGGGAAATGTCTATTTATGACTTGCACTGTATAATGCACACTTTATATTCTGGGTGGCTGTAAGACTTGTGAAGCAATACTGTTCACACGGTTCCCTAAATAATTCTGTTGTGATGAGCTGACAGGCTTAGAAGAGTGCATTACTTGAAAGAGTAAACATCAAGAAGACTCCAGGGGTTCTCTTGCTTCATTCATTTTGCATTATCCCATTTAGCAATTGTAGTTACATCTCTGCAGCCCTAATAACTGTTCAAGTGAAGTAACGTTATAGTTCTAAAAGACATGAACCTACTGGGCCAAACATAATCATATTCAAGTTTCAGTGATGGACATGCAGACTAAAATGTACGTAATAGCAAGGGGATATGAGCTTGCCAAATAATCAAAGCAGAGCAAAACTGACTCACTTCCTGAAATAAGCAACTAAGACTTGGGATTTTTAAAAACTGCATTCTGTACAAAATTATAAATAATTGCAATTCACATTAACATACCCAAAAAAGGAAGCTCTTCTGGCACTGCTTAGGAAAGTTTCCTTTTAAGACAATATATCTGTAACTTTCTACCTTCTTTATTGTTCAGTCATGATTTGAAAGGATCATTTTCTCTTTTCTATTAGGAACAGAAGAGCTACACTGCATTCAGATTTGGCACCTGCACTGGGGCAGAAGCTCTGGAGAAGTTTGTTAAGGACTGTGAGCCTCTGTGGCTCAGAAAAACTGGCACCAGTGTTGTTTCATTACTGTTCAATCATAGAACCATAGAATCGATTGGGTTGGAAAAGACCTCTGAGATCATCAAGTCCAACCCTTGGCCCAACTCCAGTCCATTTACCAGATCATGGCACTCAGTGCCATGTCCAAGCTCAGTTTCAAAATCTCCAGGGATGGTGAATCCACCACCTCTCTGGGCAGGCCATTCCAATGCCTGATTACTCTCTCTGGAAAGAATTTTTTTCTGATCTCCAAGTTAAATTTCCCCTGGCAGAGCTTGAGCCCGTGCCCCCTTGTCCTATTGCTGAGTGCCTGCGAGAAGAGACCAATCCACACCTGGCTGGAACTTCCCTTCAGGAAGTTATAGACAGTGATGAGGTCACCTCTGAGCCTTCCCTTCTCCAGGCTAAACAACCCCGGCTCCCTCAGCCTCTCCCCACAGCACTTACGCTCCAGTCCCTTCACCAGCCTTGTTGCTCTTCTCTGGACCCGCTCCAGCCCCTTAAATATCTTTCCTGAACTGAGGGGCCCAGAACTGAACACAATACTCAAGGTGTGGCCTCACCAACGCAGAGTACAGGGGAAGGGTCACTGCCCTGGTCCTGCTGGCCACACTATTTTTGATCCAGGACANCATCTAAATCATCAATAAAGATGTTAAACAGGACTGGACCCAACACTGACCCCTGGGGAGCACCACAAGTGACCAGCCGCCAGCTGGATGCAGCTCCGTTCACCAGCACTCTCTGGGCCTGGCCCTCCAGCCAGCTCCTAATCCAGGAGAGGGTACACTTGTCCAAGCCATGGGCTACCAGCTTTTCCAGGAGTATATTATGGGAGACAGTGTCAAAGGCCTTGCTGAAGTCCAGATAGACCACATCCACAGCCTTCCCCTCATCCACCAAGTGTGTCTTCTGATCGTAAAAGGAGATCAGGTTGGTCAGTCAGGACCTGCCCCTCCTAAACCCATGCTGGCTGGGTCTAATCCCTTGTCCATCCTGAAGGTGCTGTGTGATTGCACTCAGGATAATCTGCTCCATAACCCTGCCAGGCACCAAGGGCAGGCTGACAGGCCTGTAGTTGCCAGGGTCAGCCTTGCAGCCCTTTTTTGGCCCTGTAACACTTGAGTCCACCCCAAATATTGCCATTGTGCTAAAACAGAATCAGAACTTTAACAAGAGCAGGCTTGTAGAGCTAAGCTCAAAATAGGGCCAACACGGGATTAACTCATAAATAAAGAGCTCTGAATATGTTAAGGAGAAGTACATATGTATTTTACACATAAATAAACTTGGGTTTGTTTCTATCTTTTGTTCCTTGAGCTAGATTATCTTTCTCTGTAGGTTACAACTAAACATCAACTTTTTACAAGAATCTTGAACTGGAACCTTACTTTTTCTTCATTGGTGCTTAATCATGCTCAGCAGTCAGGTGAGTAAGGAAAGAGTAATCAAAGGAGTTTGGGAAAGGAAATCTAATCTTGGTGGGAAAACTGCTAGGAAAAGGCCCTACAATGGAGAAAGTATATAAATGCCTTCTGAGGCAAGGCAGAAAAGAAGAATCACTGAGCCTGCAGTAAATAGGCTTCTGTAAATGTTAGGTTCATCTATCTCAACCAGGAATCTTTAAGTATTTGCAGGAAATATCACACTTAGTATTTAAGCATAGTTTGAACAACTTAAATTGCTCCAGTTACTCCTTATCTTGTGTTTTTAAATCCACTAATCAGATCCTGAAGCTCTGTCAGGCCACATTAACCAAAGGATCTGGTCTCAACTAACCTGCTAATCAGCACAGAGAGTCACACATAGTCACTCTGATGAGCTGTATGGTTGCTGCAGTTCTTGACTGATGAACTATGGGATGAATTTTGTACTCTTTTATTTGTACCTTGCTTTACTCCTTTGAGAAAGTATAGATCACAATTGAAATTAAGGGAGGGAAACTGCACAAGTCATGGCAGTAATTTTGGTGGATTGAAGCTAGTATGCTCATTTAAATAAAATATCTTATGGCGGGGTTTAGTGGGACCAGATATCTGTTGATGTCTCAGTAGCAATTTATATTTGAAAAAAAAAAAAAAGTTGTCCCTCTGAGGTTGTGTCAATAACCTGAAGGAAAACTCTGCAGAAAAAAGTGTATTCTATTAAGCATAAAAACACATCAACATGTGGATTTGGGAAACTTGCATTCAGAATAAAAACTAATATGCTTCTCTGGATCAAACTGAAGTATTGTAACACAGGAGAAAAATGTTTTGCCATGTTAGATAAAAGCTAGGACAGTCTGCACTTAAAGGATCAAACACTACAAATGTCAGCTTTGTTTCAAAGTAGTAATGTTTGCATTCATACAGATAAACTCAAGTTTTTTGACAAAGCCTCTCATCACACTGCTTCAGTATGAATAAATAAAAGTAAGCCAAATGCATATTTAGAAGCTATGATGGTGATATCATGGGGAAAAAATAAATGAAAGACAAATATTCAAAATTTTCTGGTCCAATTTATTAAACTGATATTACTCACTGATAAAATCTTTGCCATTCCTATTTGTATGGAACTAGTTAACTGAAAATTTTCTTTCCTTTTGACATATGTAAGTAACTACACATTTATTTTATTTCATACATTACAGCTCAAAGGGTTAAATACCGATGTAAATGAAAATACCTTCTTATTCTTCTAGTCTGTTATGACTGTTCATATTTTAATAATACAGCCCTCTGGCACTACAAAACATGCTTTCTTGTCACCTTTCTTCCTTTTGGAGGTAATATAGTAGATAAAGATATTAAAAAATGCCCTCTAGTAAACCTAAAGCTGTCTCCTCTGAATGCTGGGTTTTGACAGTTTAGAGCCAGTCTTCAAACTGTACCAGGTTTATGACCATAAGAACTGATTCTTCCAACTCAGAAGGCTACAGAAATTTTATCAAGTGTTTGAAAGATACTAAGCTCTCATGATTAATTAATTTTTAAATATTTTGATGAAATACAATGTGAAATTGATAGTACAGTAGTATAAACCAGGATGACATTTTATTCTGTAGGAGATTNTATGATTTATAGAAGGAGAAGACTGTAAAGTGCTGAGTTACTATGGTGATAAAGGTGATATAAGGACTTCTATAGAATGGAAAAGGATATAAAAGCACAGGGAATTCTTCTTATTAAATATGCACCAGTCAAGCTTTCTGCCTTGTGTTAGCTTGCTCACATGCAGTCTCATATATTTCATTTTTTAATGTCCTTTGGGTAATTACTTATTTATCTCATACAAATCATCTAAGTAAACACAGGTTTAATATAACTAGTTACTGAAGTTTATATACCTCTTGGGCTTTTAGTGTTGTCTGATTAGATTAAGGAGAAGAAAAACACACCAAAAAATTGCAGTTTTCTCAAGTTTCCCCTGAACTTCTATAATTGAGTCAGTAGGATACATATTTAATAACACTTTGCTTTTCTATATTCTTATATATGATTGAGTCATATTTCCTAGATGTATATTTTCATTAGATTAAATGCAGGGAAAATGTAGATTTACACTGCATGTATTGAGCTCTTTCTGTAAAGGCTGATATAAGAACAACCCTGACGCCATAAGGGATAAACAAATCTAGCTTTTTATACTAACTCAGATTTGAACATTTATCCTGTATATACAATTGAATTGAATTTCTTCTCATAGCCAGCACATCCCGAATTATAGCTGAAGTTATTCTCTGAGGTTGTGTATATCACTAATGGTGTCATGGTGTATATAGAATAAACTGTCAGAAAACTGGATCACGAAAAACATATATAATGTTGTCTTCAGTCAGTCTACTGCAGCCTACAGTCTTAGCCAGTAGACAGATGTGTCTGATCTGATTCCTCACTCTTCTCACTCCCTCCATAAATTAATCAAATGGAGCAATTATTAACTTACCATGAAGTAATTCACATATTATACTCTTAGACCCTGCCTGTTCTCATTCTTCCTTTCTATCAATGCTTTTCAATCCCAGTTCTTCAGTTTCCTCTTAAATTTGGTGTAGTTTTAAATTTTATAGCTCTGAGAAATTACTATCACTTCTTTAAGTGTTCTAATTAAAAAAATGTCAAGCTTTTATTTATGTCCTTAACTTAAATACAGAACACTGCAATGTTTACATCTCTCTTGAAAAATCTTTTAAGTAGTATTGCAACAAACTTCCTGATCCCCCATATATACCTAAATAACACTCTCTGTCTCTTTGTTTTAATGAGAAAAATGACAATTGCTATTCTAACAATCAAGTAGGTGCTTAGAACATCATTAGTGATATTATATTATTATTATTATTATAGCAATACTACATACAAAAATTGTATTATAATATTTATTTTGTAATTTTTTGAGACACTTCAATACGAAAGGTAACATAATAAACCACTAATATATAAATACAAGCACACTCACTAAACTTTTATCTGTGGTGTATATATAGCAGTAGTTACATCATAATGTAGAAAAGAAAGCAGACAAACAGGTTTTTCTTCAGCTTGGTTGAAGATATGAGGATAAGCATGGGGACAAAATATTCCTGCGTCCATTGCTTTTTTTAAAAATTAATGTTATCATAGCTTTTGGAGTCTCTTTTTCAGTCTTTACTTTTTAGAATCTAAACATTACAAAGGAAAATAGCAAGAGAGATAATGGCACATTAAATCCTTTTATTCCCATAAGTATGTATAAAAACCTAATTTCCAGACAGAGAAAAAACCCTACAGAATTAATCAAATCCTGTTTCATTAAATTCTCGGCTCAAATTTGGAGCTGCAAACACCTACTCTATGAAGCTGTAGGTGGGTACATGATTCACAGGATCAAGTGCTAATAAATCAAACTTTCCATTCAGTTTGGGAACTAGTGCATTGCATTTTCTCGTCTTACTTTGAGTGAATTTAAGTACATTGGGCCTTTTGAAGATGTACTGCAAGTACATCTAAAACCAAAAGCATTTCCTTTCAAGGTTAAATCACTGCTGTATAGATCACAAAACAATAGTCGAAACTGATTATGCTTTTGATAAATCAAAATAATTTCACGGTATTTTTATGCTAAATTTTATACCACCTGAACAGTTTATGGCAACAGTGTTATTGAAATATGGTTTCTTAAGTGGAAGTAAAATAAATCAATGCATTAAATGACTAAATGGCGGAGGTTCATATTTTTTTGCATGTAATACTAACCTTTTAACAAACAGTTGCACCACTGAGAATTTGTTCACACAAGCAGTCTAGTTCACCAGCCTAGCTTCAGGCTTCTAGACGCTTATTACCTCTTTGTTTGATTGGATTTTGTTTTGTTTACTAGGTTAAACTTTCTAATATGGATTAGCAGTGAGAGTGAAGAAAAGTAAACAGATCATTATGCTCATGAGATTGTGAGGGACAAACACATTCATCATTTAAAGGACGCACTACAGGAAATGTAGCACGGTGTGTGTCACAGATACAACAGGGAACAATTACAGTTAAATTTCACAAGCAAACAGACTCCCAACTTCTTGTTAGGATTTTGAAGTTGTAGCATCTTAATCTCTTGTTACCTATTTATTAAAGCACACTTTGCTGTCATCTTGCTGTCAGCTAGAATTATCCTTCAAATATTCACCTCTACTGCATTCCTTGGGGACTCACTCTGATGCTTATACAGACATTCAGTCCTACAATTTTTATATCTACTTAATATATCTCCATCTAATTCTGGTAGTATAGTTGATGGAAAGAGCAAAATGAATAATGAAATCACAAATACATAGAAAAAATAGTGTGGAAATGACCACAAAATCATCTATGCCATATTCAGGCAGCATCAACTCTATCTGAACTTGTTTCACTTGTGCACCTCAAATTTTTTTAAAATACAAGTAAATGTATGTCATGTGGAATTTTCTAACTTAAAGAGTTTTAAGCAGTAGTTACACCTTGCTTATACATAATACTGCAAGAATTTCAAGCACAGGAACTGTCACTTCAAGGTTCCTGGAAATAAAAGAGTAACTGATACCTATTTTCTCACCATACTGTAGATAGTGTTGGCCAGACTACAACTTCAGCCTTACCTGGAATTCTGTATGGGGCACTTCATAGGTATGAAAATCTTTCCTTATATGTTACAGGATTTAATGCTAACTAACACAGCTAGCAGCAATCAAGGTATTGACTCCATTCAGATTGTGCTGTTGAGCTTGGTGAAGATATCGCCATCAGCCTTACTGGGGAAGCATCTGAGGGGGCTGTCAACAGCACTGAGAGCAGCTCTGTTAGCACTTTCCACCGGGGTATTTTAGATTCAAAGGTATTTCTGTGCCTCACAGTCATCAACTATGACTAGGAAAATTTAGCTTTCATAAATTCCCATGCAAAATGTTTCTATATACATGTCCATGGTGCCATCCTCTTGAAATCCAAATGCCCTTTAAAATTAAATAAATATCAATTTCAATATAGTTCAGGTGAGGAATATTGTGTTGAAAGAGTACAGTGTAGGATTTCATAGCACTCGATGGTTTAAAGGGAAAGGTGAAAATGTAAGAAGGTTTTTCATAGAATATTTACTCTTTTAGGTTAGTGAACTAATGAAAAGTTGCCTTCCACCAGTCTTTCCTGCTCCTGCAAAGTATCCAAGATGGGTGACAGGCCTGAAATAATGATATCAGGTAGGACTCTCATTCCTAAATCATGGTTACAGAGATTCCTTTTCACTGGCTGTAAAATCAAGATTTTTTTCACACAAGACAGCACACATAAACCCCAAAGTTTCTGACATTATTTTTCATTATATGCCAGGGTGAAAATTTCTTCAAAATAAAAAAAAAAGAGAAGCTACAGTCCCATATGGTAATGGATCCTCCTATATTCCAATGCCACCAACAGGCACTGGGGTAATGAGGGCTTTCTTTTCCTACTCTTTCTCCTGTGCTAAAGTCAAAAAACCTCTAGGCTGTAAGCTTTCTAGAAATGGATTAGCATGTGCAAAGCATGGATGAGCATGAAATGAGCCTTTTCCAATTTAAAAATCTCAAAGTAATTTTCCTAAAATCCCAAATATCTTGAATTAATATGTCAATCACATAAAGGGTGATACTGGATGCTTACAGATAGGAGACTTAGGTAACTGCATCTGCTCTCACACAGGGAATTTAAAAACTGATAAGGTTCTTTATCATTTATTGCATTTTCAAAGAGCCACAGAAACAAAATTTTTTTTCATAAGCGGACTTACAGTTTCAGTTTCATTATCAAGTTTTAAGCTTTCCAAGCAGGAAAGTTTTCAACAGGCTGATGAAACTGCTTCCCAGTAAAACTGTTCATCCCTTTAAGAAAGCTTACATCCCATGATTATGGGCTCCTGGGACTCAGCTCTGACCATATGTGCAGGAAAGGCACAAGCTCCCTGGGCTGGATGCAGCCGCAGTGGTGACAGCAGATCTGAGAGTGACACTGAGCATATGCCCTGCCTATAAGGTACATGATTTGACTGTTCTCCCTCCCCTGCCCTGGTAAATCCATCACTACATTCAAGCCCTTGGATTTCCAGAGGAGTGGTCCACATGGCCTCCCGGTGTTCACACCAAGCCTGGTGGTTTGCTGCAGGAAAAGCAATTGGATGTTCAGTCATTTGTGAGGACACCCTATTCCCTGAACTTTAAGCTTCATATTTTCAATAGTTACAGAGCTTATCCCCATCCCTCGTTGTGGCAAAAGTTCTCTTGCCCTCATCAGAGACCCATGGAGCTCCCTTCTGGTTCATGCCATGCCACAGGTGTATAGCCATCCTTTCAAATGAATCTGCAGCTCTTAAAGTCCCTACAGGGGTACATATACACATTTCCTAGTAAATAGAATGGGTTCTCTGACTCTGAGGACAAGTGACATGGTATGGCTTGCATCCATACGGCTAAAACCTTACCTTCCCCACAGCAGGGTAGCACTGTTCACACAGGCAACTGGAACAGCCCCAGGCTACCCACAGTCTAAGCCCAAGCACTCTGGGAAAATGATACCTGCCATGGAACACAATTTTATGAAGTAGTGCACTAACATTAAAGCACAGGACCCAGTAACTCAGCTTAAGCTCCGTCTCTGTTTAGCTCACTACCACCCATACCACCAAGGAAGCCCAGTTTACTGGTACACACCCATGCAGATTTGTTAGTAAGCTTCACATTCATTCGGTTGAAGCTAAAAGCTAATTATGTGTGTGTGTGTGTATATATAAAAGTTATATGTGACATTGAAGACATTAAATATTCATGATGACAGCTTGAAAGAATTTCCTTTATGCCTAAATGAAATGTTTAAATATAAATGACCAATGTGTTCTAAAAATTAAATACTTGTTTTCTCCAACCATGTCCCATAGCTTAGTTAAGCAATTGGGAATGCTTCATTTTAATTTTGTGCATTGATTTCAGATGGCATTAATAAAATATTTCCTTTTACTGTAAATTATTAATAGAATTTTTTAACACTAACATGCACCTGAAACCTCACAACAATTCAATGTACCACCTCACCAGGAAATCAACAAGTATATTTCCCAAATGGGCTAGTGACAGACACTTTTGCTAAAAATCTGAATTTTTAGTTATACAACAAACTCTAAATTCTTCCAGAACACTCCCCTCTTCCCAGAACCAGCCCAATACCCTGTATTTCTTTGACAGATTAGGTCTCTGGTTTTCATTGCATTAAGTAGTGCTTGCAGGAAAGAGCACCAGCCCTAGACAATAGTTGTGACTGTTCCTTTATTTCACTTAGCCTGCAATACTTTCATTCATAAACGTTAAATTGGAATTGCCAATATCAGCTTACCAAAGAGCTGGCGGAAAAAGTTTATGTGCTATTTATCCTCAAGGGCCCAATTCAATCACAGCCCTGTAAAATGTCACTGACCCACTTCATCAATTACTGAAGGCAGGAGTGGGAGCTTTACATTCCTCCTGATCGTACCAGCCAAATATATCTTCCCTTTTATTTATGTGGTAACCAGACTGCTAAAGAATAATTCTTTTTCTTTGCATTTTAACAATTAAAAGTTCACTTCTACTGCACTTAACTGCAGACTTAAGGAAAAGCTGACCATGAAATTGTTACAAGCTGAGAGACCTGTTAACAGCAAACTACAGAAATTGTCAGGAAATTCTCTGCTACAGCTATGAAATACAGGTGAGAAACTTTAGAAGAATTGTAAAATAATTTAATTTCAGTGTTTGTAATTGAAAAATGATATTGCAAGATTTTGTAACTTGAAAGTTATGAAGATACTTTCTCATCAGGAAGGCAGCTATTTTGTGAAGCATACATGCTGACTATTTGCTTTTCAGAGGCCAATGCTGCTTTACAGAGATTCATCATATACTATTTTATAAAATGTTTTCATATTCTGATATTTGCTTCCAGTTTTCAAAAGTAATGAATTCTTTTCAAATGCTAATTGCAACGAGTAAATAATGACAAAATTTGGGATGCATTTCAGATAATTGAAATATCAGTCTGGGGAATACATTTCTTGAAGAAGTTACAGCAGACAATTAAAATAAAAATAAAAATCTCTTGCAGTTAAATAATCTGCCCCTGTCAGCTGGAAAGTAAGAGACATTTTCTTAAAGTGTATCACAATGGTTATTTTGTTCAACTCCTCTGCCAGAAAGATGACACATTTTGATGGCATTTTTTTCTGTAATTTTTGCATCTAAAAGAAAGAGGTGTAGTTCAAGTCCATCAATGACACTTAACAGAAAGACAAAAAGCATTTCTAGAGGGCAATTCCTCCCATCCTAGGGCAGATGTCATTCTCTAACTCATTGATTATTCTCCCATACTGTCTATCTGCCACACAAAAGCAATCTCAAGAGATGTGATGGATAGTATCTTTTTCCATTCCCGAATCTTCTTTTCTCATGTGCACATGACTATGAACATGCAGCCACTTCCTTGCACCAGGTGGGCTGTCTAACAGGTATGTACTGTAACAGCAGTCTAACAGCCTGTACTCCTAACCAGCCATGGAAGGCTGCCCATGAGGAATGATGATGCAGCTCTGAGGTCACTTATGTGACCCTGAGGAGGCAAGGAGCTGTATTTCTGATGGAGTTTCTTTGGGCAGGGGCAGAATGGTGCATTGCTTTCTGTCTGAGATAGAAAGTTGTCTTAGCCCAATGGTGGCGCAAGGTGATATTCACATGGGGAAGTTTCTTTGGTTAAAATAACAGCTTCTGAAAGAAAGCAAATGCAAGGAAAAAAGAAAATTAAAAGGAGGAAGGAAATTTAAAAAAAGAAAAAAAGAATGAGCAGTGATTTCTTGTGACTGACATTAATGAAATAGTAGGGATTTTTCCCCATGAGCAAGTAGGCAGGATGTTCAACAGCAACTGTTAGAATACAGTTCATTGACCAGATGAGAGGGTTTTCACTGATGTGTATTTAAGTAGCCTAAGTAACTTAAGTTCTTAAGTTAAAGAAAAAAAATATGTGTAAAATTCTCTGGCTGGTAAGTCAAACAAAAATTATTACTCTTGTGCATATTTTGTAAAAAGTACTGACACATGTTCCATATCAAAGTTGGAATGACTGATCATAATGGACCTTTCTGTTGTCACACTGATATGTAACTGTATGACTGCTTAAAATATGTCCAAAATATTCTTCACATTTTACTGGGAGAATTATTTCTGTGTCTACTTGAATTCCAGTCAGTATTATATTCTTAATAAAACTTTTTAGAATATGGCTTTTGAGTTACTATTTTATAAGCTTTATGAACTTTTCCAAAACAGGTTCTATTAGAAAAGCACAGGGTTGGGTTTTTTTCTTCTCTAGAACTGAGTTTTAACATTTCTAAGTGAATTGTTGATACTAACACTTTTATGTGAAGTAAAGTAACTGACACATCTTGGCTGTTTAAATTCTTGGTATATACATGATTAGAAGGATTCACTTCTAAGGGTCAATGAAAGCAAAGCTGCCTGTACTATAAAAATATCTGCTGTTAGAAACTACAGAAAGAAGCCATTGCTTGGAAATTAGATGGACACTATTAACAATATGGAAAGAAACACAGCTGAAGCAGGACTTATTCCAAAATGATTTTGAGTGAAGAAGTAGCTGTAAAATAGTAACTAAAAGAAAGATGCAAGAGTCTTATTTGTCTTATTTCCTTCTAGAAAGGAAAATCCACTATAAGCAGAAGTATCTATTTTGAGAAGTTCATGTCACCCATGTCAGTGGACAGAAGAGAGTTTAATGAAGATCCTTCTCTAATTACCCCTCCTCTGATCTCTCTTTGATGCATCATCAACAACAAGCACTGTTTTCAAAGTTGTTGTTATTTTTGCTTTTGAAGTTTCTTTTTTGCAAAGGAATCATCGTTGCAGAACACCCACCCCTTGACAGAGACAACCTCAGCCTCACTACACTTCCATGGCCACCATTTCTCTGTTGTGAATACAATGACTTCATGGCTGTTGGCACCTGCTCAAGGCCGCTGAGCCACCATATCTCCTGAGTTTCTGTACCTAGAACTGAGTCCAGGGAAGGAATTCCCATCCACCTTCCTCTAGCTGTGAGGTACATGCAACAGCTTAAGCTGTCTGAAGGTGTGAGCTGCCCACAGACAAATGTTGAAGAAGACACAGTAAGGTATAGGTGCTCAACTGACAGGTTGTTACACAAAGCTATAATACATCAACATTGTATTACGTCATTCAGTTCACCATTCAGCTGAGCGGCTTCATGACAGATGTACAGAAAATGTAAAATATGGTTAGAAATTTTTGTGCTGAATAATCAGCACTAGGAAGCAATTCTCTTCAAAACTCTTTCTATATCTCAGTTTCCTCATTTTAAGATCCAAGAAACAAAAATTGTTTATAAATTCTGGCCTTTCTTTTACCAGACATATCACACAGGCAGACAAAAGGGCTGACACATAAAACTGAAGATGGAGGCTGTCTCCAAGGAGAAAACACAACTGATCAAAATGCCTTTAAACTGTTTCTAACTACTTTTTAATGCAAATGGGAGATATTTGATATCTGTAAAACAGGAACAGTAAAAGTGCAGGTTGTCTAATAAAAAGTTTGGGGTTAGAGTGTGGTAAAAGATTTGGCCACAGCATAAAAATGGTGAAAGCAAATATGAGGGACAGCTCTTTAGAGTTTTTGGTACATGAGCCAGCAGCTAGCAGTGCTACCTTTCTACCTACTCACTGTGTGTTCAGACTTTCTAAGTGCCGCAGGTGCATGCATACAGGTCTGCTCTGGAGGATATTAGAGCTGCCTTTGACCTAATGCCTATGGAGTGAACATCACCCTGACACACTTTCACAGCTTCTAGTGTCAATGCTGGCTTGTGTAGAGCTAACAAAAGGATATCTGCTTCACATACTACCAGACTTAAATCATCCAGCATGAACTAATTGGTCATGCTACTGTTGCCATTGCTGAGGACAGCTGTCCTGAACACTATAGTAATAGGATGTGGAAAACCAACTGCAACACACTACAACTTTCAACTCCCCTTTCTTTTATGTTTTTAGTGCTGAGAATGTGAAATCTGAAGAACCAATTTTCTGATGCAATACTTTCATGCACTCTTGTTTACGCTGTGACATACAGAGACATGAGTAATGTGTTATCAATGAGTAATGTAAATGTGACTGCACACTGTATTGAGGTTTTACAAGGTCTGTTTTAAGTGATGACAGTCCCTTTAGTGCATCCAAGATCTTCACTGAGGTTTTCTATCACCTAGAATATGACAGAAATTATTGTAATTTTTTTTTGAATGCTTAGTTCTAACAAAACATTTGCTTTTATTGATCCCAAAGTTCTAATAAGATAAAAAAATAAACAAATAAAAAGAAGAATCATTTCTGAGTGTGTTTCCAGACACTTGATGAATCAACATTGTTATTTGTACAATGTCCTAGGAGTACACACTCCTTTACAATGTTAACAGCAAATGATCTGACTTTGCCCATAGTATCCAGCTGAAAGTGAAAAGCCTGATGTTGAACTCTATTGACATCAGATAAATCACAAAAAGAGAAGGCACTCTGTGCATAACAAATGAATATAGTCTTGTTAGTCTTCTGGAAAGAAATAGCTCCTACCTGAATGCTTTTTCAAATTATTTCAAAGCATTACATCAAGCATTTCAAATGGCATAGAATGCAAAGAAATGTAACAAAGGAATTCTGAAGTGAAAAATTGCAACTTTTATCGATTAATTGTGAGCAGTGATCATACAGGATTGTAAATTTATTTTTGTTGTTTGATTAAATGCAAGGAACTGAGCTTTGGAGGATTTCAGTGGGAAGATGCTTTAGCATAGAAAAGGTGAAGGCCCGTCATTCATAAGGAATTTGTTATACACTACTTTATCAACCTTTGATGTTGCTTAAAAAATATTGGTTCGAACTTCAAAAGTTCTCTGAATGTAGATATTAAATTAATTAAATCATTTAGGAATAATGGGAATATTCCATTGACTTTATTTCTGACGTAACTATTGAGCAAAATAGAGTCATAGACATCCTTTTTGTTTTTTTGTTTTGTTTTGTTTTGTTTGTTTGTTTGCTTGTTTTGGGTTGGTTGGGGTTTGGGGGGTTTGGGGGTTTGGTTTTTGTTGTTTTTTTTTTTGTTTTTGAGAGAGAGAGAGAGAGGGTGGCCTGGAAAACAGTGGTGCTATATCTCTCAGGGCTGTTCAAGTGTAGTTCTTGTCAATGGAAACCAGCCAATGCCTTTGAGGCCATCATACACCTATACCAAGACTTGGTACAATCCTATCTTTTGAGCAGTTCTAGCTAACTCCCTTGTTTTACCATGTCTTCTTAGAGGCTAGCACTCATTTCAATTTTCTGTCTACCTAAAATATTTCTATCAGTACAGAACTCCAATAGCAGAGTAAAACAACTCTAATTAGGAGAAATATATCAGATGAGAAGGTATACTTAATATGCCTAATCTTGGCTTGTTCATAATTAAGTTATGTCTACCTGGACTTTCTTAGAGTAGAGCAACAGTGAGGACCACGTTTCCCTTGCATGTCCCATTCTGTGCTATGCTCCGTTGAAAGCAAGAAAAGTAGAGATATGATCCCCTGTTGTAAGGCACCTTTGCCACTCTACTTACTTCCTTTTTGAGTCTCACAGGAACCATGCACTCTCTGAGACCTCCACATCTTCAGAACTATTACTTTGGTTCTTGCAGATGGAAAACTCTGCAATGGATTTTCCTGGAATTGAATATAGACAATATTTATTAGTAAGGGAATCTTTCTGTCCTCGTTTGGATTAACTTCACCTTAGGAAGAGCTGTCTATTCTAAATCATTAACTGTATAACTTATTTTTCTCTGCTATTGGTCTAGACTGAAGGTGTCAGCCTCAAAAGAGTTCATTCTACTTACAAAGCTGCAAGCAATTTTCATAGTACCTTTTTTACATTAATCCAGCAGCATATCAGATATGAATCATGGATGGATTAAACTAATCTGTTACAAGTTGTTAATGATGACACAGAAGAAAATGTGAGGAGGGGGTTATCAGGGAAAGTGAGAAGTTCAGTTGTTGGTTATACAGAAATGTGAGACTGAGACAGAAGTTGAAAAGATTAAACAACTTGTATCAGAAATGATAGAAGAGCCTAAAATAAATTTTTTAAATTATTGGAAAACAAAAGAGAAAAAAATTAAAAAATAAATTCAAGGAAAACAGTGCTAAAGAGGAAGGGAAAATAGAGAGCACCAAATAAGATACTCCAAGAATAGCCAGAGTGTCAGGACAAGATCATGAAAAAAATGGAAACTCAAAAGTAGGGTAAGTCATGCAAGGAAGTTGAGGAAGAAAAGGAGACTGAAAAGTTCTGACTTGTCAGTGGCATAATTTAAAACTATAGTCAAAATGATGAAATAGTAGCTTAGAGGACCTCCAGGTGTGCAGCAGAAAGGATCAAGAAGTCAAAAAAAGAAGCAGCAGGAAAAGAGCAAAAGCCTGGGAAATTTGCAAAAAGAAGTTAATGGAGTATAGCCTACTGTCATTATAGCAATTTGTATGTGATACTTATATCCAGCCCATGAAAGCAAGGTGGGAAAGACCCCACAAAGGTACAAGGAGTTATGTCAAGAGTCTGATTGGAGGAAAATCTCTATATTCACCACAGAATTTATGTCTACTGTCTCAGGCTCTCTGTTTTCTTGCCAATAACAATACCAGTGTTATTGGCCTTTCTGATGTCCCAAAAAGCTGTTTTCTTTTCCTGTGGTGAGAACATAGGAACTGATTTCATAACACTGAACACATTTCTATCATTACATTGAAAGTTATATTATAGCTTAGAGATAGTTTCATAAAACGTGTTTTCAACAAAGGAAAATACTAGATTTTTAGCTTTCTTCTTAAGGTGGTTTCTTGTGTTTCTATGCAAATTATTCTTTTCCTTTCCATCCATGAAGTTGTTTGGTTTTGACATGAACAAAACATGAATAAGAATATGATACAATGTGATTAACAAAGCTTTTTGTCATATATGGGCTCTTCCTCACAGGATAAATTGTAAATTAAAGAATTTTAAAAGCCATTAGCTACTTTAAAGAAAATCATATTCAAAGTTGATGTCTGGGATCACCATGTATTTGAATATTCTTAAAAAGAGGTAATTGTATCATAATATCTGCAACCCGTAGTGATATTTTACATAGTTTTTATGCCATCTGGTGGTGAAATATCTAATAGATTCATAATGGGTGAAACACACCCTTGTATCAGCCACACAATTTCTCAGGTAAGATGGGCACTGTCATTGTGCCATGCAAAGGATGGCTGACCAGGATAGACTTGCACAGGGAAGAGCTGGCATTCACACAAACTCCTTCCAGACCAGAGGAAAGACAGTAGGACTGTGGCAACTAAAATACCCAAACAACAATGTAAGTAGTAGCAGGTCTATCTTATGCCTCCAGAGACATTTGGGGTAAGTTATTCTTCATTCTGACATTTATCGCTGGGGCTTTATGTGACTTGCACCACCACAGGCAGCTCCCACAAGTCATCAGTTAACCTTAGGTCACATTTGTTCAGGCTCTTCCTGAATCAGAAAAAAACCTCTAATAGCAGATGGTAACTCAGAGTTTAATACATATTCCTGAAGAGATGAAGACAAGAATTCTCTTTCTTCTGTAAAGTGCCTGTTTGGGATAGATGAACATCAGCAACAAAACCAAGTTTACCTTAAGCTCCATAAGAATATAATAATTTCCACATTGAGTCAGACAAAAAATCCAGCTGGTCAAGTATCCTGTTTCTGGTAGGGGCTAGCACCATGACTTAAGCAATCAAGTTTACTGTATTTACATGCTGGGAGCATACACCAGCTACTTGAATACCTCTAGTGACTATTTCAGATTCCTCATTTTAAACCTAGGATTTGCGAATTAATTTTTTAATGGGTTATCTCCCAAATTAATTTGTCATATGCTTTTAGTGCTTCCCTTTTCAGACTCTAGGAGGTCTTTTAGCTTCAACAAGATCACTTTTTAATACAGATCAACATGGCAAATACTCAAGGAATGAGCATTATAAGGAATTAGAACAAGTATAAATTGATTTTTTCCTTGATGTATCTCACAACTTTAAAGACTTTCTGAGCAGTGAGGTTGCATCTGGATCACTGTGTTAAAAAATATATATTTTTTTCTAAAATCAGGCTATTAATTTACTTTGCATCAGTAGACCATTTCTAGGTTGTTGGAGGGTTTGTTTGCTTTTTTTTTTTTTAAATTCTTTCGAATTCTAGGAATTGCTTTTTCCTTAAATGTTCTTAAAAGATCATAAAATGACTTCCAGCCCATGCTCATTCAGCTCCTCCTAACTTGGGAGTAAAGAAGTATAGGTTGACCTCAGAACACTCACAATGTCATGAAGTACTACTTGGCAGGATGTAAGAGAGAGAAACATGCAGAAATATTTCATAACCCAGAAGATTTTCTGGTTTTGGAATGATAGTAATACTTTGTATTTACATAATGCAATTCAATCTTGTTTAGCAATATTAGTTTAACCTCCTGTCAGTCCTGATAGTATTAGTACAATTTTTCTTATGTCATAAATGAGGAAACAAGCCCAAAGAGAGTAAATAATCTGCCTTGAACTATTTTGGTGAACATAAGAGAGAATGAAAATGAATCCAATGCCTCAGTCTCAGTCCTCTGCTTTACACACAGGGCAATATTCCAGCCAAGAATAACACAAAATTACCATTTTGCCAGGCTTTTTATCTGACGCATACTATGTGTGAACTCTATTAAAACTTCTAAATCTTAGTAACTGAAACAGTGGTGCCAACCACACAGGTCATTGTCTGGTGATCGCAAATGAATGTAATACTTGTCATATGATAGTTACACACTAAATTCTTTGTTATGTTGGTTTCAGCTAATAAATCACAAACACCATCTTCATCTTCTCCTCTTTGTGAAGCTGGTTAGGTCCTTAACACCAACATCTTTTCAATAAATACTCTCTTATTTGGCCTTAAGAGAAGATGCTGCATTGGCTAACAAGGACAGTAAGATAACTTCTGAACAAACGCATCTGTCACTGTGTTTGAAGAATATATCCAAGTTTATGCTGCATGAAAATGATTATATAGTTTAAAAATAAGTTTCTCAGACTTAATAAAGAAAGTTATGTCCCTTTTCCACTATCTTTTTTGCTTAAGTCATTGACGGTAGTCCTTGTCTTTTTGGAGGTGGCTTTCTGACAGAGCTGTCCAGGTTAAGCATGCCCTGCTCTGAATTTTGGTCTGCATCACAGGCACATTCTTGGCATAGTGGCAGATGACAAACAATATAGCAACAGCTTCTTTGAATCAGTTCCCTAAACCAGGAACTTCATTTGAATTTTGCAGTGCCATTACCAGGTCCATATTTGACACAGCACTGTCTAAGTATGTAGAGAGTTCATATGTCAAAACATCAGTTTGCTCAAACAATTATTAGTCTTATTGCTGCTCTGGAAGTTTATTACATCATCTACAACAATTGAAAATGGCTTATTTTACCAGCTGTTCACAGAATTGCAGGCAGGTGTTTCCTCATAAACTCATGAAAATTAAAATCACAGAATCATACAATCACTTAGGTTGGAAAAGACCTCTAAGATCATTTGAGTCCAATCTTTGATCAATCAATACCCTGTTAACTAGACCAAAGCACTAAGTGCCCTGTCCAGTTTTTTCCTGAATACCTGCAGGGATGGTGAGTCCATCACCTGCCTGAGCAGTCAGTAGATTTGCAGGAGGTTTGGAAGAGAATAGGGAATTCACCGTAAAAACTGTAACTGTCTGATGCACATACCTGGCCCCTATGAAGTTCACTGACTATTCTCTAGTGACAGCACTGGCTGCCTGTTAAACTGTAGCTGTCTGTTACAGATCATTTTTATCAGACCAAGACTAGTGGTGATTTGTGCAATTGGCATCTAGAGTAAGAAACAGTGCTGTATACATGAAAGTCAGCAGATTCAGCTCTTACCTTGAGCAGCATCTTCTAAGAGCTACATAAGGAAATTGGTGGAGATTGTTAGATCAGCTGAATTCATCTGCAACTTAAAATAGGTATAATTTCTACAACATTAATAAAAATACAGAAAAAAAGTGCTAAATTATAGAGTGGATTGAAAAGAGAAAACAGGCTTGAGAGGAAGCTGATATCAAAAGATTCGTGGTTATGAAAGAGATGACTGCAGTAAGACCAAACAATTGCAGTCTGCGGTTATATCTTCCTCCACATTCCCTTTGTAGTTTAGTTGAAGATGCTAAGATCACAGTGACTCTGCTAATAAAATGCTACCATGAAATGGTCAAAGATCTGATATATCTTCCCACAGTGGCCACATTGTGTGTCTTAATTTCATATGTTTTCAAAATGTGACCATAATAATCCAACATGATCCTCACAGCAAATACCCAGCTACCTCCAGGGATACTGTCTAGCTCAGAGAGATTCAGAATGCTGGTGCTATCCTAGTCTGAAGAGAATAGAGTAACACAATAACCTTATCTGTAGCATACTTTCCCAAAATTCTCACTAAAACTTGAAGGTATTTTATTTATCAGCATTTAATGCAGAATTGATTTTGTATAGAAAGATAAGGAATTAGCTATTATCCCTCTAAATATTGCAAGAAACATTAACTGGCTGTACTAAAACTAACTTATTTGCCACTGCCAACCTTAAACTTTAACAAATGAATATGTTAAAATAAATCAGTCACTTCAACATGCCCCAGCTAAAGCAAACTATTTCGATATTCTTCAAACATTTAATTCATCACTGTATTTTAGTTCTGCATGGGTTTAAAACAACCAACAGAGCTTTCTCTAAATTAGTGATAATGCCAGTCTTGTGCTAGAAAGAATTCAAATACTAAGCACTGTTCAAGCTTTAGGACCTAGTATCCTTAACATTCTCAGATTCACTCGGAAGGCTTTCACAATCTCAAATTCCATTTCCTGAGGCCATCCACTTCCAACCAAACATCAACAAAAAGAAAACAGGATAGAAGGCACTTATTGCTATGTTGAGCAAGTTGTGTATTTAAAGAAACTAGTGCCACCACAGGTAATTCCATGTGACCCCAATGTCATCACTCATACATATCAGTGTAGTCTCCAACCTTCTCCTAGCCTACCTATGAACTAATTCATAGGTTATAGTATTATATACTGAAAACTATTCCAAAGCGAGACAGAAAGTACAAAAAGGTGAAAAAGCAATATGGCCTTACTCTGTTCAGACACTAGGTTAAGAAAATACTTCTTCTGAAGGCAAAAACTGAAAACATGAAATAATTTATGAAGTAACAGAAGAAAATTAGTGGGTACTGTTCTTCAGCTGAATACTGCTGGTACAATTGATTCCTTGCTTTTACAGTGACTGAAGGCCTTTTCTGGGGCCCCCCAAGGGCTCACATGAAATATGTCACAAATATACTTGCACCTGATAGGTCACATGGAAAGGAAAAATTCCAGAAATATGGCAAGCCTATACATGACATAGGAATATTTGGTCCATGATAAACCTTCCAGTCCTCTTGACTAAAAATTGTTTCATCCAGTTGAAAATACAGAATTTTTTAAACTGTATTTATGACAGTTTTAATGAAGGTTCAGACTACATTAAAATGATACATCATCCAAGTGTGAGCCAAGTGAGCTTTATAAAGATTAAACATGCAGGTCAACTGGTCAGGTACACAAAAGCATCAAATCATCTCAGAATCCTTTTGCAGCATCACAGAACCACTGAGGTTGTATGGCACCTCTGGAGATGATCTAGGCCAGATGATCAGTAGGGTTTTGAATATCAAGAATGGAAACTCCACAGTTTGTTGGAGTAACCTATTCCAGTGTTTGCCCTCCATCATGAGAAAAACATTTTTTTCTTGTGTTTAAAGATTATTCCCTGTGTTTAAATGTCATGGAATAATAGAATAACCTAGGTTATGCTTTAGATAGTATAAGTGATGTTGTGTCCCAAGTACTGCTGGTCTTGCAAGAGATCATTCCTGCAAAGGTCCCTGACACTCCTCTTTAATCGTTTGTGAACTACAGCCATTTTTCACATGAAAAATACCTGTGAAACCCAACCCTGTAACTTTGGCTGGCTTCCCACAGTTATCTGTCATGGCCAGCAATGTCTCGTTCCATGCCCAGTAGCTCTTCATATGCCCTTCATTCAGTTTAATCTCAACTGAAGACCTTGTCAGAGACCTCATCATCTGGCAGCTCTAGCACATACTGGGGAGAAATTTCCATTTTTTAAATATGAGGTATGAACTGAGGTCTGCAGCAGACAGCAATTGTTTTTCTCTGTGTCCTATAAATTAGTATGTCCAGCTTATACCCACCTCCTCAAAACTGTACAAATCAAGATCCTTTACTTAATTAAGTTGATTTCTACTTTCTCATGTTTAAGGCACAATTATGAGGAATTAATTAAAGGTACTTTGTACTATGTTTCAAAAAGCTCATCTCAAAAGTTTCAGAGTGTCCTGCTCTTCTCCAGTCTCCTTTTAAAATCAAAATAGAATAACAGAGAGCTATACAGATCTCTGTGCTTGGTTGCTGTTGCAATGGGGCTTTTTTGTAATTTAATGTGCCTGCATGCAATTGCAAAGTGCAAATCCTGCCCCATCCTCTTCTATTCCTCTGTTTCTGTGGTTATTCTTCACATTTTATCTCTATTTTTACAAATTCAATACAAGCATTTTTCTTTGCCAGATAAAAAGCATTAAAATATTTCCAATAAAAAAGACATAAACAAGCTTTTAATTACCACTCTATTTAACAAGAGGCATGCAAAGAAGACTGAGAGGCACAAGATACCTGACCACATATATCACTTTCTTAGAAAACTCAACTAAAAATGACATAATATATTGGCATTGCAACTGCCTTTTCCCCTTGTTGCTTTATCACTCTTTTTTAAAATCAAGTATCCTGTTATCCAAAGTATTGCTGACACTAAAATACATGCTATCCACATTTTCTTGTAGCCAGAGCTGGGACTGAATGAATCATTCCTATGACTCATCATAACTCTTTTTTTTGCACACCAGTGTTATAATGTACTTAAGGATTTAACATAAAAAGTGGAGTTGTCTCCCTGTTCTGATAGAATCTTTTTGCTAAAGATTCAAATTAGTCTCTTTCAAATTATTTTAGCTTATGTTCTTCCTGGGATTTTGCTTTACTAGCAGCTGATACAACAGCAATTAAAGTTTAAAAGCTCAGCTTTCAATTTTTGAGGATAGCTCTGAAGAAGAAGATACAATTCCCATACATAGAGTGATATTCTAATTAAAAATCTCTAGAGTTATCAGTAATTTTTTACACAGTTCTAATGCCTCAATGAATGCCTAGATTAAGCATGCTTTTATATTCCTGCATCAGAGCATCATCTCTCAACACAGTTATCCAAGCAGTAGAAACTACAAGACACACGGTAAAGCCTCCAGCCCAATGCACAGAAGTCATACACCAGCTATCATTTCTTGATGAAAGACCGTATGGTACTCCTGGGACACTAATACTGAGATTTGTATTCTGGTCCCCTGCAGATACTCAGGAAATAAAAAGAGAAAATAAATCACCTTCAACCACCTGCATAACTGTAGATCTATTCAGATCAGGAATTCATGTCCCAGATCTGCTATTTTCCCCATAATTCCATGTGGAGCATTATCACACTCAGCTACTTACTCAGAAGGATATTTAACAGGAATTTCCCTCCAGAGGGATTGCTCATGACAGCCTTTGACATAGAAGACATCTGAAGGCTGGTAGAGAGGATTAATCCATATTGAGTGTACAGTATGAGAGAACGGAAGTGCTTAGGAGGAAACCTGAGGAAATCACAGAATGGTAGGAGGTGGTAAAATAAGTGAGTTGTTTTCCTCAGTGCACAAATTACTAGGGTCAGTCACAGGAAAAGGGTTTACTTAGATAAGCAAACACTCAAGAGGTATTCAATAACTATTTGCTATAGCTTCTTACCATGAGAACTGATCAAGGGCAGTGAGTGGTAACAGACCCTGACTCATATCTGGGAAGGAAGTGAATGCAGCAATTGTGGTGAATCCTGTTGCAGGCAAGTCTCGGCGACCTAAAAGACTTCTAAACAGTGTACATACAGCTTTGGAGATTGCTACCATGACCTTAAACCTTGAAAATGGCAATCCTTTTTTTTATGTGTCTTGTCAGTGTGCAGAGCTACCCTTCTAGCAGATCAAAGTGTTCTGAGAAATAAGAAGTTGTTTGGTGCGTGGTATCCCATGAGCACAGTCTTCCTGTGAGATGTCTAACTGAAGGCAAAAAGCTTATTAAGTTCATATAAACTGAGCTAAAGACATGCAGTTCTAAATAAAGTTCATATAAATAAATCTAAATAAACACAACTGTGATATTTCTTTCTATGCCTCCTTAATGTATGAGACAAGAGCTATCAGTATCAGAGTTTAACTTCCTCATGCTAGATGATAGAAGGTTTGGCAAAACTTGTTTTGCCAGCTTTGCTGGTCCCTTAGTGCGTCATCTCAATAGATCAGCTACAGTTCTGCCATGGGACATAAGCACCATTGTCCCTTCGACTTCTTTTTCTGGGAGCATACCCATGGTGCAAATTCCCCCTGCTGTAGCCAGCACAGTTCTGGTTCTAAGCTTTCCAGTCCTGCAGGAAAGCAGAAGACCTTCACTGGGGCTTTCAACCACTGTAAGGTGGCTGAGGAAATGACTACATCCTGACCAGATTTGCCTGTAAATTCATGATGGTATCTCTGTTGTTTGATAACACTATAGTCTGTAGCTCTCACTCGCTATTTGTACCGCATGATGGAACTCTGAACTTTGAGAAACAGCTAACCATTAGTGCCATGCCAATCAGAAATGTTGCTATGATGTAATTAATTGTATTCTTGGAATAAAATGCTCCAAGTGATAATATGCTTGCTGGTTTTAAATGTCACCAAAATGCCCATAGCATTTTGAACAAGCATTTAGGTATCATTTTCATTCATTTGACTTTAGAGCCTGATCCAGATAATATAGGTGTAGATGATATTTGTGGATTTAATAAAAAATAAGGCAGATTTTTTTATCTGAAATTTGCAAAGACTTTGTTTCAATCTTAGTGTGTGACGTCCAGAAAGTTCATTCAGACTTCCTTGATATTGTTGATGTTAAGCTGAAGATTCACTGTACAGCTTAATACTTCTGTCCTATCCAGATAAAAAAAAAATCAATCTTTTTGAAAAATCAGGATCTTTGTGACTGGAGAGAAGGTGTCTCCCGGAACAGTAAAATGGCATACAATGTTAATCCAACTATCTCCTGCCTGGGGGAGAGAATAGTTAATTTTGAGTTGAACTTTTTTGATTTCTCTTTAAATTACACTACAACACTACCACAGTGCAGAGAACACACTATGAATTTCCAAAGACCAAATAGCTGAGTGATTTCCTTTAATTCCCACAAGTCTCAGAAAAGGTCATGATTGCTTGACACTACAGCTCAGCTGAAAGGAACAGTTCAAATGGGGTCATCCAAGTAAGAATGTTAGAAGAAAGTACCCCAATCATGCATGTGAAACTTGCCAATTCCATTTCTGTGTATTTCTGTCTAGTATTGCAATACACAAGCAGAATTAGCCATAACAATAACACACCACCATCTCTCTTAGCTTATAGCCAAACAATCCAAAAAGTGGAGCTGGTCTCAGTAACATGGATCACCTTCCAATTAAAGAAATGAAAACATGCAGACCTCAGAGAAATTAAGATCATGTCATTTTGAAACCACCAATACCTTCCAGAGACCTCTTGTTCTCTAGCACCCCCTTCGCTCTAGTTGTTTTTCAGGCTTGATAATGTACTCAGAGTTTTCTTACACGAGCAACTAGGAACATTAAAAAGTTTTTGTGATGGAATTACAGAGGCCAAAAGACATTTCTTCTGGGATTGAGTATGGACATAAGAAAAATCCAGAGGGAGAACGCCTGGTGGTGCATAAGTCAGAGAAATCCTGAAGGCAGAGAATCTCTCTCCCAGAATTTCAAGGACTGCATGTCCCTGAAGGTAATGTGAGAAATTACTACCGTGATTTTCAAGAACACCTATCTTCTCTGCAGCTCCTGTGTAATAAAGGAGCAGTGTTCCAGCAGAGCGGAGTGAGACTGTCAGAATTTGATACTGCCCCAATGCATTAGGTATGGGATGGTTGGTAGACACCCTTCTAAATCTGTAAAACCCTCTAGCTGCCAAGAATACCATTACCCAAAAGTTAGAAATTGCCAACTCCCTCTCTGGTTTTCCATAGAGAGGATCATGTGAACTATACATTTGAATTACAGCTTTCCCCACCTAGGTATTCAGTTATAAATTTCATATTTCTGTCAAATAGAAACAAGAAGAAAAATTAAATTAGACAAGACAAGGATATATGAAGTCTGAAGGGTAAACGCTTGAGGCAATGAGTTAGATTGTTTATTTGATTTATTAAATAAATCAGCTGGTGTTCCTAACCTAAACACTATTTTTACTATACTTCTCTGTCTCATATTGATGAGTTCACTGATTTTTCTGAAATACCTCCCCTAAGCCTCCCAAAAGATTTAGAAAGACTATGAGGAAATAAATCAATGACAACATGGCAAAGTCCATCACAATGGGTGCTGTTCTAATTCATTTGATACAGGTCAGCTCAGATCATGCAGTTGGAAAGCTGACATTGATTTAATTAACTGCAGTACATTGTGTTGTTTTAAAAGGAGATATCCTTTCCATGTTTTACATATACATTTTATGACATACCAAAAGCAAAAGGCTACAATCGGAACCTTGGAAAAGAATACAGAAAAATTGACTCACTGAATAAAAACGTGCTTCCAGTTTGGTTTGATGCAAGAAAGAGAAGTAGAGATGATCTCACTGAGAGCTAACAGAATCAGTCAGTATCAGCGATGAATATTTTTTCAAACTTAAAACACATAGAACAGAAGAGAATACCAGAGCTCTGAAGCTAAAACTACAAAAATCAGGAGGGGAAAAGAATCACTTCTTGAATCAAAATTTAGGCAGAGAAATAGTAACAGTAATTGTGATGCCCAGCTGGACTTGAAACACCTGTGTTCTGGTTTTTTTTAGCACTGTGGAGTTGATGCTCAGGTCTGAGCCTCACATGTCTGCTGCCACTATGCCTGGTTTCCTTAGCATTGGAAGAAGTCAGCAAGAGAAGGAGTAAACATACAAGTGCTCTTCTGTAAAAGCAAAAAGCTGATCTCAGCCACACAGGGATCACGGGCAAAAGCTCTGTGATACTCTGATCAGATGATCTCCTTCAGTATGGGCCCACCTTTTCTGTGCTGTAGGTACAAATATGGGATTCCAGAATCATAGACTTGCTTAGATTAGAAAATACCTATAGGATCATCATCCCATTGTAAACTTAACACTGCCAGGTGCACCACTAAACCATGTCGCTAAGTACCACCTTTACAAGTTTTTTAAGTACTTCTAGAGGTGGTGACTGAAACACTTCCCTTGGCAACCCATTCCAATGCTTGACACCCCTAGCAGTGAAGAATTTTTTTCCTAATATCCAAAGTAAACCTCCCTCAGTGCAACATGAGGCCATTTCGTTTTGTCCTAGTGCTTGTTTCCTGAGAGAAGAGACTAACACCCACCTCACTACAATCTCCTTTCAGGTAGTTGTAGAGAGCAATAAGGTCTTTCGTGAGTGTCCCTTTCTCCAGGCTAAACTCAGCCACTTCTCATTTGATGTGTGCTCCACACTCTTCACCAGCTAATGAGATAAAGTAGTAGTGAGAGTCCAAAACCTGAGCACAGGATTCAAGGTGCACCCTTGGCAGTGCTGAGTACAGGGAGATGATCCCTTCCCTAGCCAGTCAGCTTTCCGACCACACTTCGCAAACTGGTAGCATTGCATATGGTATTACTGAGAAAAGTGTAGTGCTAGAACATCACCTGAGGCAATTCAGGGCTGATTAGCTGCCTAAAACCAAACAGAAAGCTGCAGGACATCCATGATTTGCCTTTTTCCTCCCTCTCCTCTTCTATTTCCTTTCTGCCTTCCCTGCCGTAGTAGTAGGAGAGGGAGAAGAAATAAAACCAGAGCTTGTGCATGTTCACTGCTTTGATGCTGTGCACTTATGCTAGAGGGCACAAGCAAACCATAGCCAGGCTCCTGGCTACAGCTACCACTCTGGAAATACATGCTCAACCGGTGTCTGAGGTGGTGCATCCTCCGTGTTCCCACAACCCTGCCTTTACTCCTTGGTGTCATGATCAGGTGCTGCTCGCTCTGGATGTACATATGGTATGGCAAACTCCTCTCCATGAGGAGGCATTGGGAGGTGATCTAACAGCAGTCAGTGCAGCGACACTCAATGACATTGAGGTATAGCCCTGAGACAGGCTGACTGACAACCTCAGCACATGCAGACTGCAACACATGCCCACACAGCACATGCAAACAGTTTAACAGGTACCTGAAGGAGCAGGAATAAAGTTGTGCTTTAATCCACAGGTATAAATAGGAACAATGATGTTTCTGCAGCAGAATTCACATGCTGATCAAAATTAAATTATTAGATTCAAACCTTGGTTCAAACCAACTACTACAGCTGGTTCAAACCAACATATTATGTTGAAAATTGGATTCTTCCCCAAAGATTCACTGGTTCTAGTTCTATATGCTAGCACTGTGAGAATCTTGGTGGTATTTTGCTGTGGGATCCCCTTTCTGTTTGAGCTAGCCTCAGGCTCAGATTTTTTCAACACTTGTGAAATTATATTTCCTTTCTCCCCTAACTGGAATTGTTATTCCCAGTGTCTCTGGGGCTTACTCACTCACAACTAGGGTCGATGAAGAAATATAGGAAGCAGACTTAGAGTATTTAGTTGTTTCTGTCAAAACTGTCCTGAAACCAAATAATTCAAAACCAAAAAGAATATTTTACCATGGCTTAAAGAACCTTTCTCCCATCTATTTACCTGACTAGTTTTGGTTTTATTAGAATGTGCTTTATTTCCTCCTGTAAGGATTGAGACGTGAAATGAAGTAAACATGAAAAAATGCATAAAATTATGAACTTTATTTTGATCTCAAGCATGTAACTTCAAGCCCAGACTTTTTTAATTTGATGGAGATTTCCTGCTGATTTATGCCATTTTAATGGATCTTTAAAGGCTGATGATTACTGCAGCTAATTACTCAGACTGGGACAATCAGGATGCACTAAATTCAGCAGCATGTAGCAGTCCAGTCTCATCTTGGCTAGAGATTGGGCTCAGAGTGGAGGTAACATACACAAAGAACACTCAGACTTAAATTATTTTGGATGTAACTTTCTCCTTAGTCTCACTGAAGAGAAGCTATTTTAAGTGAATGAGGAAGAACGAATATCTAACTGAAATATAGGGAGGCATAACAGATATATGCAATAAAACAGATTTTGTCCAAAGAATTACATTGTTGTCAGATTTGAAATGCTTTTATTAATGCAATAAAAAGCCTTACAGTTGTTTTAAGCCAATATTTAGCAACTGAAACCTTGTAAAGGTTTACAGACTGCCAGCACGACAGATTTCAAAACACTTAAATTTCAAAAGCTGTAAAAATAATATGTTTGAGAAATAGGTTTAAGCCTGCCTATCAGCCGTGAGATAAAAAAGGAATAACTAAACATGTACAGCCCATGCTGCCTACATGTATGTTTGACAAAGTATTTTTGTCAGATGGTGATGCATTTGAAGAAAAGAGGCTGATAAGACAAAACAGACGAGACACATTTCTTTGTTCTAGAGGTGCGAAGACTTCAGGCAGCTCAGCAGCTCTGCAAGTCAAACTGTAACTCTTTGGTACTTTTCTGGCCTTTGAAATAAAATAGACAACTCCTGCCACTACAGGGAATGGTATAGAAGCAGACAAATTATCATGAACTGCTTCTTTCCCCTCCTCAGGATGGAGGATTGTGTTCGAGACTTCTTTTGGGTCATTACCCAGCTGGTAGACAGTCTTCAGAAACAGCAGTGCCAAGATCCAAATTTTTGGATGCTGAGAAGCTATGAGGAATTTTTGTTGGAGACATTTTACAGAGTCTTCAGAGCCAGAGAAGTACTTTTGAGATTAATTGTTTCAGTTACTGACTTTGATGGGAGATCGAGCTGCTAGAGGAGCTGGGAAACAGCTGATCCTCCAAAATGGCAAGACTTTGGTAGTGTTCTATTTCTGATACAGAAGGAAAACAGGATTAAAACAAAATAAACAAACAAAGAAAACCCCACACCTGAAAAGTTCGATTTCTCTAAACACATAATTTCAAGAAACCTAGAAGGTTTAGGCCCTTATTCTATGCAACTTGGATTTTTTTTTTCCCACAGCACAAGTAAGCAACCTGACTGCAAGAAACCTTTAAATTCTGGTATGGGGTAACTCTTTTCTTCTTTTTAATTTATTTTGAGGAAGAAAACATCCCCAANCTCGGAGGGCACACCCATGTGGGGTGAGCCTTTCCCAAATCTTCGTTTGCGAAGATTGGCCATTATTTGTCAAAAATATTTCAGACTTAATGAATGATTGTTTTAGTTAAATTAAAAGAGGCATTTGAAATTTTTTGTGCTCTATTTAGCCTTCTACTTAAATATTACATTCTTTACCACACAGAATTTAATATCCAAAGCCCAACTGTAGGTTTGTAAAATCTCTGTATATAACAGAAAACACAAAACCCAAAAGCACGGTACAAGAGACAAAATCGGATTTTTTTTTTCTCCTACATTCCCTCAACGAGATAAATTGTCCAATTGCTCGCTCTTCCTTGAATGCAAAAGCTTGTGTAAGGAATTTAAGAAATCACAGAGAACTGTTATACAGCAAGCCAAGTATTGGGAAGGTGTTAGGTCTGAACAATTTCCAGGTAATTCAATACTTAAGAAGAAAATGGTCCAGTGTTTTTGCCTATGAAATAGTTTGCCACAATTGCATTGTATTTCTTAAAAACAACAACAACCAAACAGAAAACCCAGCTAAAACAAAACAAAGAAACAAACAAAACAATGTCCTAGTTAGATGTTTTCTCTTATTCAAATACAGGGTAACACAGAGGTTCACCAAACATATTGATTGGGAATTCGTGATAATTAATACAGTCAAAGTCACTTGAATCGGTTGCAAACGTAAAAATTAAACGTGTATTTCAATTTATGATTAATATTAGCAACCAAAGCCATTGGCAAACTTCTGTTAACTCTGAGTAAGGCAAATAAACAGCATTATTAATTTTGATCTCTGCTTTCTTGGTAAAGATGGATATGTGTGTTACAAGAGATAAGGACATGACCTTTTGGAGCGAGTCCAGAGGAGGGTCACAAAGATGTTCAGGGGGCTGGAGCACCTCTCATATGACGACAGGCTGAGAGAGTTGGGGTTGTTGTGCCTAGAGAAAAGAAGGCTCCAGGCAGACCTTAGAGCAACTTTCCAGTACCTAAAGAAGGTCTGCAAGACAGCTGGAGAGGGAATTTTTACAGGTGCCTGTAGTGATAGTACAAGGGGGAATGGTTTTAAACTGTGAGGATAGTGAAGCACTAGAACAGGTCACCCAGAGAAGTTGTGGATGCTCCATCCCTGGAGGTATTCAAGGCGAGGTTGGACAGGGCTTTGAGCAACATGATCTGGTGGATAGTTCCCTGCCCATGGTGGAGGAGTTGGGACTAGATGATCTTGAAGGTCCTTTTCAACCCAAACAATTTGATGATTCTATGATAAGGAAGAGTCTTCCAAGTTCACAGAGAGGAGCTAGCAGCAGAATAGCAGCAGGAGAACTGAATTCAGCCAGGGACAGGCACTGCCCTGCTGTGGGGTTTCACACACATGGTGTTCAGAGACCTGGTCAGTCACAAGGCAGACAAGGAACAAATGGGCCCTCAGACACTGCTATCTCATGTAAAGACGTTTGCTAGTGAAGGAGCACTTGCACCCTCCATTAACACCATGCACCAAAGGCACATCATACAGCTTGCCTCCTCCACTCCAGCTGTGGCTCCACTTACCCTGGAAAAGTTCTCTGACAAAACCCTGTCTTTGTTGGCACAGCGTAACCAACAGGAAAGGGACTGAAATATAACTTTTAACACAAAATCTGAGACTGCTTTCAGTATTTCTGAATCCTGCTACATTGTGGGAAAGTTCAAAGACCAGCTGTGATTACTATGACATTGAATTTATAAGAAACCTATAACAGAATTAAGGAAAATAAATATGAATTATAGGATTTAAAGAAAAAGAATGAGAAGGAAATATCCAGAGGGCTTTTTTAGAGCCTTTGGATAGAGGTGATCTGAGAAGAGGATGATAAAAGAAGCAGCCAAAATTGTAACTAGGGACAGAGGTTAAAAGTTTGCCTTTAAAATACTTTCAAATTTTAGCTACAGCTTACAAGAGATTTAAGGATTGAGGTGAAATCACTGAGTTCAAGCTGACTTCATTAGAGCTACTCATGTGAAAAAAGTGAGTAGGATTTGGCCATAAAGCAGAAAAGTCTATGGCCTTGTTTTCATTGCCAAGTATTTTCTAATTGATACTGCATGTAAACTCTGCCCTCTGTTAATACATTAAATAATCAATGCTATCCAAGCCCATGGCTCATTTTCTGCCTAAAATATGTTTTTGTTTGTATCACTGCCACAGGGATGATGAGGGAGCCAGGAAGGCCTGTGTCATTGGACTGCTCCTTCCTCTTGTGGCTCTGCCCGTGTATTATTCCATGCTCGCTAATGGAGAGGTCATAGCCCTCTTAGCTGTAGTCCCTAGTAAATCCCCACCCAGCTGTAATCCCTTGTACCTTGAAGAAAATGGGATTCCTCTGTTTTCCCTGAACACTGCATTATGTCCCAGCAACTACTAGCCAGCTTTAGAGACTGATAATCCAAATCCCTACAAATTACATGTGACCTTTGGAAAGCTTCCTAGTTAGGGAAAATGTACTCCAGGGTTTGGAAAGCCACAGTGCCCTGAAGAAAAATATGGAATACTTTGGGCTTCTCAAATAATTCTGGCAAACTGTAGTATACACTCCAAAACAAGATTATGAGTTTCTATGATTCAGCTTTTTTGAATAATACTGGTATTTCACAGCATTAAGAGCTTATTCAAGAAACATGTTCAACTTCACTGCATAATACAAGAGTATTTTCAGTATTAAAAACCCTGTGACTTAAGGCTGGTCTCTAAAGTCAAATTCTATTTCCCGACAGTTGCCTATTCTCTCATCATATCCCTATATATTATGACACCTAATGTATATAAAAGCTACCTTGATATTACACTCACATCTCAGAAGCTGTCCATACCATTTCTCATTTGCACAGTTCTTGGTGATGGTGCCAGATCTTGACTCTATATTGGTCTTTTTTTTTTGCCTAGGAAACACTGAAACTACTGAAGAAACTTGCCATATTGGGTACTGGTGATATAATGACTTTTAAGATTTTTCTCACTTCTCTTCTGTTATTATTGACTAATTTGGTAATATTTACGTTGATTTCAGAGGTGGATCCAAAATTTAAGGAATTGTAATATCAGAAAGAGTCACTCCAACACAATCTCCTATCAGAAGGAAACTCTTAAAGCATCTTTGAATTAATTACTTTTTTAAGTGACAAGATCTTAAAATAACCCAACTCATGCAATCTTGGTGAAAAAAGCCTAGATACCGACAATGCCTACACATTTCTCCTAGGATAAGTCATCCTTGTAGCCAAAAATCACATCTTTTTTTTTGTCTAATTGTGACTTTAAGCCATTAGTTTCATTTTGATTTTTCTTGCTACATTCAAATTTTTATTTGCCCACACCTTGTGTTTTTCTTCAATAAATGAAGCAGACTGAGTATTTCGAGTGCTGCACAATGACATCATCTCATTTACCTTCTAATCATTCTTCCATGAACACTCTTCAGTGACTAACAAGTCTCTATGGACCACACACTCCAAAACAGGACAGAGGAGGTGGGATTGCTCTCACTTAAAATACAACCCAGATGGCTTCCTACAAGGTAGTCACACTAAGCTCTTGTTATAGTCAATTAAGGCGCCTTTTCATGTGTAATTCACTGGGTGCTTTGTACACTTGAAATGAAGTGAACAATACGCTAGAAATGCCTATTTGTAGATAATTACATCATTTTGGTAAATCCTAGTATTCCAGAAGTGGCAGTATTAGTAAAAATGCTTGTGCAAATTTCTTTATCCTACTCAATTTCATCAATTAACCTACTCACCTGTTGTGTTTGCCTATTTGTCCAGTTTTTCCAGAATGTAGTCCATCCCTCTGATCATCCCCATGGCCCTCTTCTGTACTTATTCCAAAGTTCCATGTCCTTCTTATGTTGTGGGCCCCGGAGCTGGACATAACACTCAGGCAGGGTCTCACAAGAATGGAGTAGAAGGGGAGAATCACCTCCCTTGGCCTGCTGGCCATGCTGCTCTTGAAGCTGCACAGGATGTTGGCTTTCTGGGCTGCAAGTGCACATTACCAGGTCATGTCTGCCTCTCATCCACCAACACACTCCAACATCCTCCAACATCCCCAGTCCTCCTCAGGATTGCTCTGAACCCATTCTCTGCCCAGCTTGTATTTGTGCTTGTGATTGCCCTGACCCAGACGCAGCCCCTTGCATTTGGCCCTGTTGAACTTCATGAGGTTTGCAAAGTCCCACCTCTCAGGTCTGTCGAGGTGCCTCTGGCTGGCATCCCTTCCCTCCAACACGCTGACTGCACCAAACAGCTCGGTGTTGTCATATGATGGGTAGCCTAGGAAGAATGCAGAGAGATCAACATCATATGACAACACCAAGCTGTAGATTCTATCATCCAAATAATGAAATTTCTATCATGTTCATAGGTCTTCTGATTTCTTATGTAGGTAATCTACAGCATTGGTACATGACACAGCCACATGTTAACATTAAAAATACCCTGAAGACAAGGCTCTCTTTCTATGTCTACTATTAATTTCAGCATGCTTTTGTTATAGCAAGAGGCTTTTTTAATTCATCTAAAAGATTAACAATGGCTCCAAAATATAAACCAATAAATGGTTTAGCATTATGTTGTTAGAATTTCTTTCCTTAGAAACACCAACTTAACCAAACTGTTACAGTTTATCAAAAAGGAAACCTTTTAAAAAATTTTGATTGCCATGTGTGGTTTGCTTTTTTTTGAAATTCTGAAATATTCTATTACAATATTTTGTCAAAAAGAGACTACATTTTTTCCTGATTAAGAGAACTTTACTTACAGCAGCTAAGAAAAACATTTCATGGACTTTCCAAAAACATTTTTTTCCAAATTAGCAGAAGGAAACAATCTAGTTTGATGTCATTTTAATGTTCATCTGTGTGAGCGCATTTTACATATGATAAACATAAAAATACAAAAATACATGTCTGTGTTAAGTCATATTAAAAATATTGAATAACAAATTTTTAGGAGACAGTAGGGCAGTTAAATGTCCCCCTGACATCCGATCCCATCAGATCTTGGAAGTTAAGCAGGGTTAGGCCCAATTAGTACTTGGATGGGAGACCTCCTGGGAATATCGGGGGCTGTAGGTTCTAGTCCCGAGGATTTCACTGACACCGTCCAAGCTCGCTCGGCCGTGGCAGATGAACCTCAGGAGCAAAGGGTGGGGTCAGTTCTGCACATGCTGTGCCTCACCTAAAAAATCCACTGTGCAGGCTTGAAGGGCACACCCACGTAGGGAGAGCCCTGCCCAAATCTTCATTCACGAAGTCCAGCCATACAAATACAAGGAGACAGTACAAGAACACACAAAGAGTTTTGCTTCTTCAGACTACCTTTTGAAATGCAGGAATTTAATGTTCAGCGACTACCAAACATTTAATAAACATGGATTTCTTCCAGGATGCAATATTTTTTTTTAATCTATGCAAACTTTTAGTTTCTACAGCATCTTATAATGAAGCATTTCAAGTATTACTATGCATTTTATGGCACTTGCAAGCTTCATTTCATGCTCCCAACGTTTTATCATTTGAAGCAATGAATAATTGCCTATCTACTTTCTCAGCAGCTATCAGAGCCAGCCATAGACATGTTTCTTATGCTGAAAAGCCTTTGAAAACTCTATTTATTGTTTCTTATACAAAATCTGGTTTTTATCTCCTAATTTCAATTCTTAAACTCCTTTGACAGTCCAATTTTTCATCCTAGTTTAGTCTGGGAAAAATGTTGAAATGCTAAAAAAAATTCTTTGGGGATGGGAAAATCATTTTCTGTCCGGCTCTAATTTTCAGTTCCATTTTACTATCAAAAACAAAGCACAAAATCCACAAACATGTATAATACATCTGGAAACAGGTACTACAAGACTGAGAGATTCTTAGACAATGAAATAAATTTAATCTCCCTGACTTCCTCAGGTGATTTGTTGCCACATAACCTTCTTTTACTTTATTTACCATTAATAATTATTGCCATCTGTTTAAGTTGGGGTCCAATTTGTAGTGCTATAAATTAGAAATAGCTTTGCAGAAATCTGTCTGATTTTTGCTTTATTTTATAAACTTGGCTGTGTTCTACTCTTTTTATCCATGCCCGCTGGAACTTTATAAACAGTGAAGTCTGTAGAAAGAAATTGGGATAAGCTCAGAAATCAAGTCACTTTTATGAGTCATAGAATTTCCAAAGAGCATTAACACTTATGGACACCACAATTAAAATGTGCAACTTTAACAAATACCTAGCAAATCTACATTTCAGTTTATGTATATGTATATTAAACCCCAAATGAATAAAACAATGATAGTTTGAGAAAATCAAATGGTCTCACGCACTGATTCTGCAAGCTTACAATTCTGGGCATACGAGAGCTGCTAATGTTAGTAAGCAATATGATTCTAGATGTACTATGTACCATCTGCATATAGAAATAAAACTTTATATAGTTCTTTGCTTAAGGGTGATGACAAATAATTTATATATAATCAAAAAACCAATTGGTTGCAAGGGAACACCTATAGGAAAATAAACTGTGAAAAAGGAATGTATATGCTATTTCCTGATACCTTCAATTTAAAGATATATGCCCTCCAGAAGCTGTGTTTCACCAATAGTAGATAATAAGAGATCAATTTAATAGTGACTGTGCAATATATAGTGATCCTTGCTGTAAAAGGCACTGGCCCTTTTTGCCTTACCTTGTTTGCAGCTTTGAGGGCTTATCCATGGGATCTTCACAGAATATGGTTAACTGAAATGCACCTCAAATACGGAACCACAGTGTGAATGACAAAAACAGGAAAATGACATTTGAAATACAGAATAAAATTGACAAATAAACAAAAAATTTTTGCCGAAGAATGGCATTGGATAAATTATACTCAGCATCTACAAAACAGTGGCTATCTAATGTATAAGAACTAAAAATTCTAGAAATAAAATACTTCATCAGAGACTTTAGTGGTGGATGCAACTTTGCATCCTTGCTAGATTTTGTGTCACAAAAAGTATTCAAAATAAAGACCAGCTCTGTAATTGTTGCTAAGACTGGCAAGCATACCAGAAAATAAATTGTGCCTGATATGTTTATATACTGGCTTCCTTCTACAAGATTAAGAATGTAGTTTCCAGTAGTCCTATTCATCATCTGTCAAAAAATGTGCTATTACTCTATACCAAAAAGGTAGCATGTATGCGGGGAGGGGGGGGGAAGAAATAGGCAGTTTCATGCAGAAACTGTGATAGTGATTTTACTGAATCAACTGCCAAAGAAGTAGATTAACCTTTTTGCTGTGAAGCTCCAGAGAGCAGAAAAAAAAACTTATCAAAATTCTGGGGGCAAGTGTGTACTGTTAGAATGAGTACTCCATGGCGGTTTTCAATCTGTCTGGCACTTCAAATACAATTTCAATGTTCCAGTTACCCTCAGCTATAACAGATGATTTATTTCAGTTAGAGGAACTCATCCTTTACATCTGAAAAGCTTGTACATTGAAAGTCAGCTTTGTCAGCTTGCTTCCAGATTCCACATCCAGGCCAGGACCCATTTCTTCTGCATCAAGCTTCCAGGATACAGATTTCCTTTTCTGTTATTCACTTAATGCTCTTGCTCAGTCTCTCACGCTCCCATCCCAATTTCTGAAAGCTTCTTTCTGGTCTTGACATATGAATTAGTTTTCTATTTATTTGTAAGTATTTAATCTTCAGAATGGAAGGATTATAAGAGAAAGCTCAATAGTACGTATTTGACAATTTAACAAGATAAGGAGAGAGGCTGACATCAAGGGACTGAAATGTGAGAAAAAAAAGAGGACACAGTTAAGAGAGGACAGAACTGCAAAATACTGTGACCACAAAGAGAAAATTTTATGTTTGCTTCAGTGGACAGGAGGTGTGCAAACTAGTTGTTAGCCTTGCTGGTTGACATAAGGAGGTAGAAAAATTCCTTCTACTGTTACTTTGTTTGATGTCCACTGATTTTTCCCATTGCAAGACAACAAAAAAACTACTAAGTTTCTGATGTGCTGTGCTGAGTTTGGCTGGATTAGAGTGAATTTTCTTACCAGGAACTGGTATGGAGCTGTGTTTTGGATTTGTGCTGGAAGTAGTGTTGATAACCCAGGGATGTTTTCATTATTGCTGGGCAGTGCTCATAGAGGGTCAAGGCCTTTTCTGCTCCCCACACCAGCCCACCAGTGAGGGGGCTGGGTGTGCACAAGAAGCTGAGAGAGGACACAGCTGGAACAGCTGATCCCAGCTGACTCAAGGGATATCCTACACCATGTGACATCATGCTCAGCATATAAAGCTGAGGAGAAGAAAGAGGAAAGAGGAGGACATTCAGCATGATTGTGTTTGTCTTCCCAAGTCTCTGTTTTATGTGATGGAGACCTGCTTTCCTGGGGGATGGCTGAACACCTGAGTGCCCATGGGAAGTGGTGAATGACTTCCTTGTTCCGCTTTGCTTGCATGCGCAGCTGTTACTTTACCTATTGAACTGTGATGCTTAGTTGCTAGCTGGGATCAAACCATGACCTATGCAAAACAGTTTGTGTGGTGTTCATCTTTCCCTTCACTCTTGTCTTTGTCTGTACCCACCTACTTCTGACTTATACAGAGGCTGCAACACCCTTTTGCTTTACGTGTGTACTCTATGTCAGTCACTCCATGTTCCCAACAGTCTAGTTCACAGAGAATATTCTTTGTTGTTACTGTTAAACATGTCACTACATTAACATCCATTGTCACAATAAAATTTAGATGACTTGTTGGAATGAACTGCGTATCCATCTCTTAAAGTCATAAAATAGTACATAAATTCAAGGATCCATTTGATAAAATATTCACTATCCGAACAAAATATACTAATATGCATATCAAAGAGAAATACTAGAGATCTCAAGAAGTAAAGTTAGTACTGAAACATACTGTCTTAGGTTGAGCTGGCAAAACGCCAAGTGTCCAAGACAGAGTGAAAAAGGAAGAAGAGGGAGAAGGAAAAAACCCTTCAAACTAGGTTTATGCTGAAACTAACTACATGTATTTATACAGGAAAGAGAAAATTAAAACTACAATATAACACACACTTACACAAGTTATATGTAACAAGAAATAACCTCCCACGCCCCAGTTAATACAAAACCTATTATTTCAGATTCATAAGCACTGTAAAAGACACCTAGCAAGAAACAGAAACAACAAAATATTTCTACTTCCCTGAACCCAAACAAAAGGCAAGTAGAGGCAGCAGCAGGAGCAAGGCCTAACAGGGCAGAATAATGGCAGCACATCTTTTCTGTACCTCAGCCATGGTGAAACTGACCTAACACCTCCCACTGCTGCCCCATATCTTAAGTTTGCGTCATCTGGTATGAAATACTTCCTTGGTTACCCAGTCAGGTGAGAGCTGTCTCTACCAATCCACATAGATTCTCTGAGCCTGCTAATTTGAGGCTTAGCTAAAACCACTATACATACTTCTGACTTAACTTTCTTTTTAAATTAGAACTCGTTGATACTTTATAAATTCCAAATATATTTACTTTGATATTCACATACATTAGTTTATCCATCAATTCTTGTTTATCTTAGCATATGCACACACATTCCTTTCAAAATCTTATGCTGCATGCTAGCATATGATCTGGAAATATACTTTTAATATAAAATTGGGTTAAATGTTTAATAGCAGCCCAAAAAATTAAAAGGCCAAATGAAATTAATGCCATTGCAGGGGAGTGGGAAGGAAAAAAACTCACATCCTTGTCATGGGTCAGAAAAAACTCAGATGAAAATCTTGTCTGTTTTCAATCAGGAAAAACAGGAAAAAGTCATTCACAAGTCAGATGCAGAAACCTTTTTCTCAGCCTGAAAAACTCCATTTCCAGTTTCATATACTGTTGCTGACATGATGGCTCCACCAGATGTTTTCTCATGGAGCACTGGACCACAAGCAAATTGTGACATTCTGAAAGCTGCTGGAAAACAGAATTGCCATCCTTTGGTTGGTTCTTTTGCCTGCCTACATAACAGGAGGAAAAAAAGAAAGCACAAGAGAGAAAGGACAGATCTTAACACTGCAAGTCTTTCTGCTAATTATAAAACCATTTTAGGAAATCAAAATGTTTAACAAGTAAACAAAATGAGCATTACTTTACACTAAGTTCCAGCAGGACTACTGTATTGATGGATTAGATTGCACAGCATACCAGCACCATGCCCGTGAAATACATTTATATTCGAGAACGTCCTTCTAGGTAAAAATGTCTCCTCTTGTTCCCTTTTCTGGACCGCTGTTAAGAATATCTATGCAGCACAATATGGAACAGTGATAGGAATATCTGGATTAATACTGAACAACCTAAAGCAAAGATGTGATCTGGCTCTGGAAGCAGGTGTCACAGGTGCTGAAGCACAGTTTTACAGTGGGACTGGACACTTGCTAAAGAGAAGCAGTGAATTAATTCCTCTTTTTCCTTGGCTTGCACACACACTTTTTTCTTTCCCTCTTGACATATCACTATCTTCATCCATGAGTCTTCTTACCTTCCTTCTGTTTTCATCCTGTCCCTCAGGAGAGGGGAGTGAGCAAGGGACTGGGTGGGTGTTTGACTGGTAGATGAAGCCATTTCATAATATTAAAATAGACTGTTTTATACAGACTTTTCAGTAAATTACTTGTTTCTTTCGATTTATTTATACAATGCACTTTGTGTCCTATGCAAATTTTTCATCTGATAATCTGAAAAATTAAAAAGATAACTTTATTGCTCTAAGATGTAAGCCTGTCTTCAGTCCCGCTGCTGTACAAAAGTATGTCATATGATTAAGTCTGAAATTTTAATTTGCAATCATATGCTATAAAAATATGGTCATAGAATCATAGAATGGCTTGGGTAGGAAGGGACCTTAGAGACAGTCTAGTTACAAACCCTCTACCATATTCAGGGACAATTTTCACTAGATCAGGTTGCTCAGAGTCCTGTCCCACCTGGACTTCCAGCGATGGGGCAATCACAGTTTCTTTGGGCAACCTGTTCTAATGCCTCACTACCTTCACAGCCAAGAATTTCTTCTTAATATCTAACACAAACTGACCCTCTTTCATCTTAAAGCTATTACCCATTGTCCTATCACTACAGGCCCAACACCTCATAAAAATCCTATCTTAATTGATGGGCATGCAGTGATGGAACTGCGGTGCCCCAAAATGCTCCCTGGTGACCCCCAAAGCCCTTCACCTGTGACTGCCAGGAGATCACAAAACTGGTTTCCTCATTGCTTAAAAACAGGCACAAATAAAATGCTTAAATTAGGTATGTTAGATCTCACCAACAAATAAGATCTTCATACATGTCAAAGGTATTTTGATGACTGCTCACACAGCACAAATACCCAATGGCAAACAGAAAGCTGGGAAGTGTTTGTTGAGAACATTCAAAAAAGTACTTGGAAATAAAAAGGTTCCTGAATGTCTCATCACAGGTTCATCTGTCAAAGGAAACTAACCTTTGAACAAATATTATTAAGAAAAAGCTATTTGATCAGGTGTAGCTTGTAGGTGGATTTGATTTCAGGTAACAGCCTCAAAATTATGATAATTATTGATGACTTATTTGCCTGTCTAAACTTTTGTCTTCAGACAATAAACAATCTAGAATAGATACATGTTTACAATATTTCCAGAATTTATTAGGGGTAATTCATGTGTTAAGTACACTTGTGGTCTTATTTTACCCAACCTATTCATTCAAATTTACATTTGTCTCTCAGTCGCTCAACATTATGAGAATACATGTAACATAGAGTACTGAAATATGCTGCCTCATTTCCCTCTACATTTCTCATTAACCATTTGGTTTTGCTATTTTTACTTATTAACTCTTTTCCTCTTTGTCTTCTACTATTATTGACAGGGCTTGATATTTTCATTAATGTTTTTGCTTACAGTTGTTTTTCTGTGGAAACTTCCCTTACTTATCTTCTTTCTCATTTCCCAGTAACATAATTGCTTTTTCCCTTTTTAAACTTTCCTTTTCTTTTACCACAACAGGCATGCCCAAACTGCTCCCTCCATTTTCAAATTCCCTCTCTACATTTTCATTAGCCTTCCCCTTCCTTCTGCTTCTACTTCAGTCCAATCCTGTTATACTAAGATTTCTTGGGGATTTGGGGTTCTGTTTTATTTTTATTTGGGGTTTTTGGTTGATTTTTTTTTTGGTTTGGAGAAAAGAAATAAGGTAACTGTTTGTGATGTTCAAGCAGTGCAGAAAGTACATCCCTTTTTTCCTATTAATTTCTCAATAGATTAGAAAGAATAAAACCTGTGTATTGGGAAATGGAACACAAACCTGAGAATCATTTGAACAAGAGATTAGCAGAATTTTATTATCATACAGTCTTGGTTTATCAGAAGGAAAATAACAGCTGTTCTGATGGGAGCTACATTGGGTAGCACCTTCACACCATGGGACTTTTTAGGAACATGGCAAGGTTGTATAGCCAGGTGGAAGAAAACCCTAAACCAGGAGGTGATGCTGAATGTGTGTTTTAGGAATTAGACTGTAAACTGAGCAGTTTCTTGGGGTGACTGGGACAGTAAGGACAGTGATTAAGACCTGTTGCCAAACGGTTCCCAGTTGTGCAATTAAACAGATGAATTGCTGGAATTCCCTTAGGTCGTTCTTACTGTTCCAGTCTGTGGTATGAACAACTGGGTGTCCTGGCAGTCATTTATTTCATTTCCTGCTCAGCTTATCATCCAAACTGAAAACAAATATAAATGGTAGTGAAATAGACACAAAAATGCAACACAATGAACTGAGACTGAGATGGACTATTTGTTACCTCCCTTATCTGCAGATAGAAAAGGCAGATTGAGAATGACAACCTATTAATTTCAACATCAGGGTGCATATAAGCCATTTTTCTGCCCAACCATTCCACTGCTGAGGTTCAGGAGACTACCATTCTATGAAAAACTGACTGCTAACAGCTGTGAAGTACAAAATCTTCCAAACAATCAAAGCATATATAAATAGATGGCATATGTTGCCTTCTGTTCAGACATTAGCTGGACATAGGAAAAAAATCATCTTGGCTCCAAAACTCTTTTGTTTATGTAAAATAAAGTCTAGATTTTAAATTGATCAAATTTTAATATTCACAGAGGGACCAGAGCTTGGTAGGGAATTAGGATCACTTGATGTATTCTAGGAAAATTGCTGTTGAAATCTTGCTTTGCTATGAGAGGCAAGCCCAAAAATTTTAAAACAAATAAAAGCCCCACTTCTGAAATGAAATGAACAAAAAAAGGACAAAAAAACATAGACTTATTCTTTCCATTTGACAAACTAATTCTCCAGAGAAGAAAAAATCCAGGAAACTTGCTCAGTCTATAAGTCAAGACAAAAAGGTTTGAAAATTACTGGAGAAAAGAAACTGGGATGATTCTTATCCAAATTATAAGTTTGGTTATTTTCACTACAGGTCTTGTAGGAGGGAATGGAAGAGAAAGTACACTGAAAACACACTGACAACAAGGCAAAATAAAAAGCTTATGCTGAACCATTTCCTTAAAGAAAACCAGACAGACTTGTGCCACAACTGATTAACCAGAGGTCTGTTTAATCATTGTCACAGTTACTCAGATAATCCTTAAGTCTGATGTTTACATCCAATGGTATTGTGGTGAGTGTTTGGACTCCTTCACTAGACCACAAAAAGATTTACAGTACCTTGCAAGTTGAACTTCTCCTGTCCTCATTCAACAGATTTCAGTTGAGTGTTGTGGACCTTTCTAGGAGGCATGACATGTGACACAGTGGACAAATAGCTTTCTTGGAATAAAAATACTGTCCATTTAACAGTAAGGAAAAATACTAGATTGAAAACAGAAGTTGCACACATACCTATCATAGTCCAAAATGATCATCAGTTTTCCATGGCATTGAGAAACCTTCCACATTTCAGAGTGTACCTCTTCAATCCACACAGAGAGGCAGTTTCCTTTCACTTTGTTCTTTGACTTTGGCTATTTTTCGCCAAAACATATTTTATGATCAGGCTGGGGAAGCTGAGACAATAATCAAAGTTCTTAATGTGAGCATTGGCCCTTTATCATTCCTTTACAGTTCGCTGATGGATGCCTATTTTTATGATGCATTTATTATTATATTTTAGAAAATGATCTACTCTTGATAGAAAACACTTCCAGCATATGTGTTAAGGTGCTTTAATGGATCATTAATCACATTACTAAAAAGTTAGCATCTTTCCTTCTAATCTGAAGTGATGTAACTTCTGGGACTCATCTCAGGTCCTTGTACCATTTGTCCACATTATCCTGGAATGCTCTCCACCATCACATTTCTGTTCCTTGTATAGTCATTTAGAAATATCTAAGGGCAAGTTACACTCTATCATTGCCTTTAGTAAGCTAACCAAGCCAAAATTTTAAATTCTTCAGCTAGGAGGCACATTTTTCTATTCAGTGGTCATACTCATAGCTTTCGTTGGCAGCCTCCAGTTTCTAAATCTTATCCAAACAGGTTCTGTATGTCGTGAAGCTGATGTATTAGAGAAAGATTACCTTTATTCAGATACAAGTGGATTGTTTGAATAATGTGATTCAACCTTTTGCAGTATACCTCTTGAAAACTCTGTGGGAAATTAAGCTGATTAAACATTTTAGTCTGAACATCAAAGCCACTATGGAAAGAAAGAACATGGATAGATTCCTCAGAAGCTTCTTGGAAACCATGTACAAAAAGCAAATAAGCAAAACACATTTATGTAGAAAAGATACAAGAAGTTATAGCATGATTTGAAGACAGTTATTAGTCTCAAACATCAAAACAATGTATTTGGATAATTGTCCATGTATGGAGATTGACAGTTCTTAGTTTAGTCCATGTGCTGGTGTTCACATACCACAAAAACCACTGCCCACATATGGAGATAACCAGAAACAGAAACAACTCTAGTTTAAATGTGCAGCTGTGACCAGAGCTTTCACACTGCACTTGATAGTGGTAATTAGGAAGCTTTCTCCACTTTCCAGAATAAAACTTGAGAAGCTCACGCATCTCTAAAAAAAAATCAATCAAAAAAACCCCCAAAACAAATAAAAGACCCTAATGCAGTGTAACTATCAGACTGTGGGATTCCTTAAAGAAACTGAGTTGCTAGGAAAGCTTTTAATGGCTTACAACTTAAAGAGTTTTAGCATAAAAAATCAGAAATATGGAACTTATTTACTGATTGAATTATGTGGGAAAATACTGTAGAAATGTTATCCTTGGATGTGAAAGGTTAGTGTTAGTACAGAGTACCCAGAAAACCCGGTGGGAATTCCAGAACAGGGAATACAAGGCAGCTTACTTATGATTTGGACTGAAAGAAACTCTGTAAAAGCACACAGTGAATGCTCAAAGTTCTCTTGTCTGTGCTCCTAAACAGAAGGGGCAAGGGGGAGGGGACACAAAACAAACAAATAAAAAAACCCACACACACCAAAACTTCAGTATCAGTGACCCTAAATGAATTTATCTGAAGCAGTAACACCTGTTCCCTTTTAGCTAACTCCACTTCCCAGCAAGCCATTATAGTCAAAGCCCATGGTTTTCCAAGTCCCAAATGCTCATCTCATTATGTGTGCTCACATGCATGGGGTTTTGAATAAGTCCATCTCATGAGATGTTGAATAAGGCACTGGTCTGAAGTTGGGAATAGCTCAGACTTCAGCTCATTGCTATATGGCCAGCTGGGCTCAGACCACTCTCTGAGCATCTATGTGTGTAGATTATCAGATGGTAGCTTACAGTCTTGTCATTACTCAGTTTTGCACTGAAGCCTACAGTTAGGCTTCAGAAATATTTTGGTTGACTTGTCAAGGGCAGGAGCAGATCTGAGGTACTATCAAGTCAGTCTTGCAATTAAAGAGAATGAATCATCTGAGTCAGTTACTTTCCTAGGATTTTTTTTCTCCACGATGTTTGACTGAAGTTACCTATGGACAAGTCAACTGTTCTTGAGATAACTTAGGTTGAACAAGAGTGATCACACATCAAAGCAATGTTCAAGCCACAGAAAATCATACGTGTGTCTCCAGTATAATATATCACTTACTTCAAGCAATAAGACTCCTGTGTGTGTCCAGAAGTCAGAAAAGAGGCAACACAAATAAAACCCCAGAGTAACAGCACTGAAAACAAGCCCTAGGTGCTGAGTAAAATTCACCCTATGCAACTTTATATGTTTATTCTGTGATAAGAAGGACTTCTCTGGAAGTGGTGGATTTTTTTTAATTTTTTTTTTTAATTGAGTAATAAGAGCTTAAAATCATTAATTTAGACTCAGACAATCGATTTTAAATCATAGTCTTCAAAGAAAAATGGTCATAGATGGAGCTGCTATACATAGTTGAAATAATCCTAGCAGAATATAAAAACTTAGTTGCAAAAGGTGTTTTTAGAAATTGGTTAAAAACCCAAATCTGAAATATTCACAGAGTTGCTAACATCATAACCTTCTCATTGCTATGGAAACAAATCCAGTGGGAAATGACTGCGTATTTCTTTTTACGTACCAATAATTTTTAACAATATGACTTGAAGTCCTCAGTGAAAACACTGTTCACAATATTTTTAATCTGATATCACACTCAGAGCACCCGGTCAGTTTACTCAAGGATTATCTGTCTTCATACAGATGAACATGCTAAATATAGCCTAGGTTAACTTCATATAGATGTGACTAAGGATAAACTATAAGGATACAAACACGGAGACAAACCCAAAAAGCTTATTAAAGTATCAATATAGTTGTTTAGAAAAAATGTTCTATCATGCTGTCCCTAAAACAAAAGACACAAAACCAGTGTTATATGATGGCTAAAAACAGTACATGAAATAAGTGACCAATCATAGCCTGGAAGAGGTGACTGTAAATAAGTCCAAGCAAGATGTGCTGTAAGAGAATTTGCCACAAAAACCACATATCACAGGAAAACCAGAACTAAAGCAACTTATATTTTTTAGTGTGGCTACACTACCCTGATAGTCTGGTTCTTACTTCTCATTGAGCTCCTTAGTGTAAATGAGGATCTGAACATTTTACAAAACACACTTACAGAAACGTATGCAGTCTGCTCTCTCATAGGCTTATTTCAGCACCTTATCTGGTATTTGTGTATTCCCCACTTTCTAGTTAATTCCAGACTTCATGTGAAATAATCTGTTAATGCTTGACTCTATCTTCTCTTCAAGGCACATCTACTCTCATATTTACCTGTATTGACACTTGTTGCCACATCTGAAAGACACACAGGTCTTGAGAAGTAGTAAACCCTAGTAACAAATCTCGTTGTCTGTTTTACCATTCTTCTTCATCCAGCGAAACTACTATTTATTTCACTTGTTGATATTTTTAAAAGCACAGCATTATGTCTTCTTCAAAAGTTGACTGGTTTATGGCAAATGTAACATATATAGTTGACTAGTGAACAATTGCGACGTAGGAATTTACCACATGGTCTGAACCTTGTGACTCAACAGGAGGGTCTTCTCTATCCCTTTTTATCCTTACCCTTTCCTATCCTTGTCTTTTCTCTCTGCCCCCCAGCCAACAGCTTAAACATAGATACTTTGGGGTTTATCTAGGTTTGGATTGATTGATTTTGGATTTTTGTTTGCTGTTCCCAGTGTGTTTTAACCATCTAGTAAGTAGTAGAGTGAACCTTGCCGACGAACTTTGTTATGTTGTCGCTTTTATATTAAATCTTGTTTTGCCGGCACCTTTGCTGGTGATTCTTTAAGGAAACTTAAAAACCTAATTTGAGACAACGATATTTTCATTCTTAGTTTTTCAGAGATCACTTTTACTCTCAACCTAATAGTAGATAGATTCAGCATAAACTTTAGTTTCTTTCATGAATCTCTATTTTAAATATGGATACACCAAACCAGTGAAATGGTACTGAAATAACAGTTTAGATGATTCATGATTTTTTAATTTTGTTTCATATTTGCAAAAAATGAGATGGCCAACTTTGAATTTACAATGGGAACTTGGCTAATGTCTGCTCTGTACTTAACCAGCCAGATTTTGGTATATGATATTGGACAAACCTTCTTGCTGACCTGATGAGAAGCATATGTTCCTCCCTTGCAGCTCATCTTGATTAATTAAAGTATAATAGCTGTAAGACACAGAGGGGAAAATCATCAGAAAATTACAGGTTTTCAGGGAATAATCCACTAGTAAATTAATCACTGAAAATAGATTTTATAATTAAAATTATCACCTCAATATTTTTCTTAAAATATCACAAAATTCAGCTGGCCACAACAGTAGAACCACAATCAATATTTCTCTTTCAAAAAAATATCCTACTCTTAAACTCTCACCATTTCACTGGCTTTATGGGAGCTGTTTATTTCTTATTATGCTTCCAGTAGGAGAGTGTTACTATGTAAAGAATTATTCATATATTTTTCTGGGTAGATTATTTTTAAATATATAAAAAAGTTGTGATTACTTGCTAATTCCACATTGGTCTCAAAGTCAGTAAGTAAAAATTCCTTCCCCAATAAATTCTGAAAATGAGATTGAGAAAGGGAAATAACAATATTAAAAAAGATGTAAATTTCAAATAGAAAAGGCTTGTGTAGTGGTGAGAAAAAAACCAGATGAGTAACTGAATAAATTAACCATAATATGATGGCAGATATTCATCACATATTTTCAGAGTAAATATTTATATTCAGATGAAGCTATTGCTGTCAGTGAATAAACTCCTTTTTTTATTTTACTAGAAGAATAAACAACATAATAACTTAATACAAATCCACAGCATTAATTCCAAAAGAATGATATCCAATATACAGAAGTTATAAAAATTTAGTAAAAACAGGACAAAGAAAAACCAATTTGGACAGTTTTTTCTAAAATAAAAAAGAATTGTAATAAAGCATAGTTTTATATAAAAAATAAACTTAATAAATAATTTTTAAAAAGTATTGCAGAACAGTCTATTCTTAAATATATCCGGAAGTAGCTGCTGAGTGTCTGTACCAATGACGTTCATTTCAATACGTACCTTCCTTGGAGACACCGGAGCGCAGAAAAACAATGATGTGAGAGCTGCAATATCTTCCCATTGCAATGCTATGTTTTGTTTGTCTGCTTGTTTTTAATAAAACTGTAGTAATTTATTCCATTTTCGATGGGATCTCACAGACTCCTGACAACAGATACAGTATTAGCTCAAAAGCAATCTTTCCTGTCAAGGTTTTGAAGAAGAATGTCATAGAAACATAAGCACAAAAAATAGATTTGTTTTAAGAAAGACCTATTTAGAAGCAGGTATTTAATTGAACATAATTTAATTTATTTGTTCAGACATGCATACCCTCACTGTACAGACTTTGGACTGTTGATTCACAGATGAAATATATGTGAGTATTCACCTGAAGCTACTTTCACAAGCTTACCATTATGTTTTTAACCATCTGATGCCACATTGTCTAAAATGAAGCCACCTGGCTTGGCCAGCTGGATCTGGTTCTGAGAATTTATGGAGAAATAAATGGAAGAGAAAGGTTTTTAGTGAACTTTCACTCTCCTCACTTATTAGAAAGTGTCTTGATGAGAAACTATTGTCTAAAATAACCTACCTTCTAACCAAAGTGCACTCATAATACATGCTTAGAAACATAAAAATATCTGCTGGTTTTGTTAAAGTAACTGCAAAGTCCTGACAGAGCTCCTTATCAGAGCAGAGGACTAAGTTATGTAAAGTCTATTTAAAGTTTTCTTGGCCGGTAAACTGAGTTATCCTGCTCATCAGAAAATAGTTGGCCTCAAAGGAACCAGTTTCTTGGACATAGTTCCTGAAAAAGGTTGGCACATATTGGCCTCCAATGGCACTTGCATAACATGCAAAGCTACTAGACTATAAAAAGCCTCCAATAGCCTTCTGGAGATCACCTTTGATCTCTATGAGCAAGGCCGCAAGTTTTCTAGTGCTAAGTCAAGTATTCTAATTCAGCACTAAATCTAAGTCAAGAATATTGACTTTTATTTTCAGAAATGGAAAATGTTTTATTTAAAATAATTTGTTTCTTTAAAATAGAAATTTGTTAATTTAGTGTTCACATCAGCAGTCGGTGGTGGGTTGAAGTTAGTTGCCTCCCAGGCCACTACTGAGCTGTTCTCTCAGTCCCTCTCTGAGCTGCTCTCTCATTCCCTCTCCTCAACAAGATGGACCTGGAAAAGAAGATGAAAAAGCTCATGCATTGAGGTAAAGATGAGGACATAAACTACCCTAAATCATCATGGGCAAAACAGACTCAGATTGAGGGAAAACTAATTTCTTAGCAATTTTAAAAGATTTAGGCAATGAGGAAAAAAAATTAAAAAAAAAAAAAGAGAGAGAGAGAGAAAAGATAAAACAACCTCTCTATCCACCCCTTCTTTCCAGGACCAACTTCACTCCTTCATCCCCAACTCCTCTACCTCCTCCTTAGTCTCAATGGTGCAGTGTGGGTCCTTCCATGGACTGCAGTCTTTCAAGATAAACCTACTCCACCATGCAGCTCTCCATGGACTGCAGTTCCATTGCAAAGTATCCACCTGGCCCAATGTGGGTGTCTTCCATGGGCGGTTGTCATAGTTTAACCCCAGTCAGCAACCAATTCCACACAGACTCTTGTTAACTACCCAATCAGTGGGACTGGGGGGCGAATCAGAAGAGAAACATCTAAAAAACATGAGGGTTGAGATAAAGGCAATTTAATAGGGATAGACAAAGCCATGCACACAAGCAAAACAAAACAAAGAATTCATTCACTACCTTCCGTAGGCAGGCAGCTGTTCAGCCATCCCTAGGACATCAGGGCTCCATCCCTTGTAACAGCTAATTAGGCAGACAAATGCCATTATTTCAAATGTCCCCCCTCTCATTCTCCTTCTCCCCACCTTTATATATTGAGTATGATGCCACACCCTATGAAATACCCCTTTGTTCAGTTTGGGTCACCTGTCCTGGCTGTATCTCTTCCCATCTTCCCATGCACCCCTTACTTTCTCACCAGTATGAGAAGCAGAAAAGGCCTTAGCTCTATGTAAGCACTGCTCAGCAATAACAAAACCATCTTTATTACTATCACCATGTTCAACACAAATCCAAAACATAACCCCATGCTAGCCACTGTGAACAAAGTGAACTCTACCCCAGCCAAAACCAGCACAGCTGGTTCACAGCTCCACCATGGTTCACTCCACAGGTTTCAGTGAAATCCCTACTCCAGTGCCTGGAGCAGCTTTTCCTCACCTTTTGCTCTCATGTTGGTGCTGACAGGGTGTTTCTCTTACCTTTTTTAACTCACAGTCTTCTGTGTGGTGTTTTGCCCCTTCTTGAATTTGTTTTCTCCAAGATGCCTCTACCTTGGCTGCGGGCTCAGCTATGCCCTGCGGTGCGTGGGTTGGAGGTGGCTGGAATTTACTGTCTGGTACAGGGCAGCCCTGGACTCTGTCCACAGAGCACCCCTGCCAGTGCCTGGACCCCACAGAGTATTATTGAATAGAGAATGCAGTAATTTATCCATATGGTGCATGTGCTGCCAGCAGTGGTAATGGAAGCATTTTCCCTTAACCATTCTCAGGGCTCACAAAATTATAGAGATAATATCTTTCACCATGGCTTACTCAGCCTTTAGCCTTTTAACTGATAACACCAACAGGGATGCATTAACTGTGACTATTTCCAAAATGTCATACTAGGACTAGCTACCTCCACAGAAGCCTGTGGACACCCTTCGGGGAGTAATGAGGCACACTTGCTGCCATCCTGCCCCCAGTCGAATGGCTGCATTCACCCTCTCCTACATGCTGATCCACTGAGTCATCCTGTGAACCCAGCCTCGCTATTTTAAGACTCCATTGAGCATACGATGTGGCCATAAATAGAAACATGTCTGAAGGCAAATAAATACAAAATAAATTGCTCATTTTAGCTTGTTGAAAAAACTGTAGAAAATAACCGTCCTTCCGACGAGAAAGTCAAGGCAGTGTGTTTTGCCATTTTTAGCTAGAAGTTCATCTGTTTCCTTTTAATTAAGGCATATTTCTGTGCTTCGAAAGTTCTGTAATCTGAATAAATTAGAATCTATTTTGTCACTTTCCAGTATCTTAACAATTTTCCTCTTCTTTATTGATTTCAAATAATTTCCGTTTTAATTTTGTCCAGATTCAAGTTTTCAATTTCTGGAAAAATTAGCCATCCTCTTTGGATTCTGATGGCAGGAACTGATGAAGAGCACAATAAATGATCACACCTGCTGGCACTGCCTTGCTTGAAGTTTCAGTCTATGTTTTACCTAGTATCAAACAGCTATTTCTAACACCGTGTGAGTTGACTCCAGCTGGAGATGATTGGAGCATAATGCCGTTCAGCAGAGATACCTGATTTACTGAGAGCTCTGTATTCTGGGGAGAGAACCATTGGTGCAGTTTAAAGATACCTCTCTTCATAGAATGTAAAATCAGTTTCAGGCCTATAAAAGCATGGAGAAATTGGTGATTTATGTTTGCCATGGTTTAAACCAGCAGGCAACCAAGGCCTACTGAGCCACTTGTTAACCCATACACCCATTGGCACAGGCAATAAAATTGGAAGGGTAACAGTGAGAAAAATTCATAGGTTGACAGAAAGACAGTTTAATAAGTAAATCAAAGATTGTGTATACAAGCAAAGCAAAACAAGGAATTCATTCACCGCTTCCCATTGCCAGGCAGTGTTCAGCCATTCCCAGGAAAGCTGGGCTCTATCATGCATAGCACTGACTTGGGAAGACAAATGGCATCACCCTGAACATCTCCCCTCGCCCCCCTAGATTTCTCCCTTCTTCTTCCCCCAGCTCTATATGCTGAACATGACACCATATAGTGTGGGATATTCCTTGGGTCAGTTGGGGTGAGCTGTCCCAGCTTTGTCCCCTCCCAACCTCTTGTGCACTCCCTGCCTCCTCACCGGTGGGGTGAGAAGCAGAAAAGGTCTTGATGCTGTGTAAGCATTGCTCAGCAACAAAAGCGACACTGTTTTCATCGCAAATTCAGAACACAGATTCATACAATCTACTATGAAGAAAAATTGCCTCTATCCCAGCCAAAACTAGCACAATGGCAAAAATCTGTAAGGTTTGGAAGGGCTAAAGTGTTTGAATATTCAGTTACAAAGCTCCTGCAGCCCCACCCTGTCAATGTGACAGTTGAGGAATACTGAAATTCTTTTCCATAGGAAAGAGCAGCAGAAGGACCATATTAAATTGTAAAAAAAAAGCAGTGTTAATTGTGACAGGCAAAACACAAGATGCAACATTACCAGGAATTTGAAAGGCAGTACTAGAAGTTATACAGGTCAATACTGACAGAAGAGCAGAAGTGAAAGCTCTAAAGTAGTTCTAGCTTTGCTTGACCTAAAGGAGCATGTTAAACAATTCAGTTGGAAATCCACCAGAAATATACTCACCTTCTGCCCTGGTTGCAGAGAGGGGGTGGAGCTTACAGTCATATGGGCGTGACTACCTAGTTCTGTACCACCCACATCATTGCTGGGGGGGCATAGTTTCAGAAGGAAGAAAAGGTGAGTGCACCCCTGGAAGTGAGCCACTTTATCTCCCACTCTCCATCAGGAGGTTGCCAGGATCAGCCCTGCAGACCCCATCCTCTGCCATCACTGCCTGTCCTGTTCCCATTCCTCCAAGACACAGCTTGAAGACATGGTGCTGAAAAGTGGGAAGCAGCCACAGGTAACAGCAGAGAGTCAAGCCTGAGCCCAGCCAAGTCTGACCCGAGCTGAGCTTAAAGGAGCTGAACCAAAAGGAGCTGAGTGGAGCTGGGTAGAGCAGGGTAGAATGGTCAAAAGTGGCCCCACTGGTGTCAGAAGCAGCTGCATGGAATCGAATCCAGTGTCCAAAGTGGCAGCACAGTGAAGTGTGGATGATCTAGCTTTCACACTCGGGGATGGGGCAGGGACCCAGCTGTGGGGAGGACCTGCCTTCTTGTCTTTGTCTAGGGAAACCACGTGGCAGTAGGTGCAGGAATGGCTATCATATTGCTTTTGTCTCAGGACGGCACAGGGACACAACCCATAGAGCGTGTCTGTCATTTTTGCTTTGTCCCAGCAGCCATGTAGAGCTAAGCTGAGGTGGTGAATACCTTTTGTGCACAAAGCACCTTCTCTTTTTGTATACTTTTGTTATTAATATTGATGGTTTACTGTACATTTCTTATTCCATTGCTAGTTTCTTTCGGTAAATTGTTATCTCAACCCACAGTCTCTGCCTTTGTCCCTCTCTTGCTGGAGGGGATGGGGGGAAGAGGAGTGGCTTATTTGGAGTTTAATTTCCAGCTGGCATTAAACCACCACACCTTGGTATTCCTATATGTTAGTTCACTCTACATCTATTAACAACCCAAAGTTGTCCAATTATTTTTATGTGTAATCTTGAGAAAGACTGGTATGGAAATGTGCACAATTTTATGTGCTTGCTCAAGGTCTGATGAGCACATTATATGTTTACATCAATCACAGTATTCAACATGTGGAAGATTACGTGCCCAGGCTTGGACATCCTCCTTCCAGTCAGGAGAGTTCTTTTCCTTCTAAACAGGTCAATGGCCTTTTTAAAGTTAAATTACGTCCTAGATATTTTAATAAATTTTGTTTTCAGTCTTCCCAGGAGATGATTCACTCTAGGTCAGGGGCGGCAGCAATGTCAACAGCAGGTAAGGGTGATCCATAATCCTTTTGGAGAAGTATTGGAATTAGAAATGCATGATGAATTTGTGAATCATACAAAACTTTTGGGAAAAGATTTGAATCAGAACAAAACAGGTGAGACACACATACACAAAAAAAGTGATACCCAGGATGGAGGCTTATCTTTTCACATAAAGCCAAGATCCCACTCAACACAGAAGTGCACAAAGAAACAGTAAAGAAACTATAGCTTAACGTCAGGATGGAGATTAGTTCCGAGTGGTGCCCCTCAGGGGTCTGTCCTGGGACCAGTGCTGTTTAGTGTCTTCATCAATGACAGAGACAGTAGAACAAATATACCCACAGCAAGTTTTCAGATGACACCAAATTGAGTGGTTCGACTGACATGACTGAGGGATAGGATGCCACCTAGAGGGACCTGGACAAGTTTGAGAAGTGTGCCCAAGAGACCCTCATGAGATTCAGTAAGTTTTAGTGCAAGATACTGCACCTGGGTCTGGGTGATCCCCACAGATAAATATGGTTAGGCAGAGAATGGATTGAGCACAGCACTGAGGAGAAGGACTTGAGGGTTCTGGCAAATGAAAATCTGGACATGACTCAGCAATGTGTGCTTGCATCCCAGAAATCCAGTTGTATCCTGGACTGCGTCAAAAGAAGTGTGGCCAGTAGGCTGAGGGAAGTGATTTTCCCTCTGTACTCCACTTTCATGAGACCCCACCTGGAATGCTGCATACAGTTCTGGGGTACTCAACACAAGAAAGATATGGACCTGTTGAAGTCAGTCCAGAGGAGGGCCATGATGATGAATAGAGGGCTGGAGCACCTCTCCTATGAAACAGGATAAGAGAGCTGGGTTAGTTAAGCCTGGAGAAGAGAAGATGCCAGAGAGTCCTTATTACAGCCTTTCAATACTTAAACGAGGTTTGTAAGAACAGACTTTTAAATAGGTCCTGTAGCAAATGGACAAAGAGAATATATTCAGAATAGAAATAAGGAAGAATTTTTTTACACTGAAGGTGGTGAAACACTGAAGAAGGTTGCCTAGAACGGTGGTAGAAGGCCCATCCCTGGAAACATTCAAGATCAGGTTGGACAGAGCTCTGAGCGACCTGACTTACTTGAATATGTCACTGCCCATTGCTGAGGGGTTGGAATTAAGTGACCTTTAAAGCTCACTTTCAACACAAACCATTCTATAATTCTAGACAATTAATGATTATTACATCATAGAGCATCCATGGCATAACATGCTATCTTTAATCTGACAATTTTGAAAGTAATTAACAGTTGAGCTGATTTTTTAATAAAAATCCGTGGAAAATTTGAAGGATTAAATCTGTGACAACCTCTAATGTGCCACCAAAAATGAACACAGTGAATCTGAACAGGAAATCTCAAAATATAATTGGAGTGAGAATTGTAAATCACCTTGTTAAAATCATATGGGTTTGTAATGGGCAATAATGGTTATAATATTTGAGCTAAAGAGTCAATAAAGGATATCCAACTAATTTATTTGTACTTCAGAAAGCATTTAAACAATGCACTAAACAGGCAATTATGGAATTAAATAAAAACAGGATAAGAGATAATGAACCTCTAAAGTGAAAAACTGGTCAACCTCTGCAAAAATATATACTAGAACACTATTCACAGATTTAGGTGCCTTAAACACCCTTTCCATATATATATATCCATAAAAATAATTTTCATCATGCAAGGAAAAAAGAAGGGGGAAATCTGTATAACTAAAAAATTAAGATTATTCCACAATATTAAAAAAAACTAGTCCAAAATACTGCAAATTGTCAAAGAGACTTTGTTTTTTGGAAAGTTAACCTGGTTAAAAATGGATTCTACTCTTCGTGCAACATTTTGGAAACTACTTAAGTAACGACTTGGGAAAAAAAATATTTGAACACTGACATGGAAAATTGATACGTGTGAAGGACTATGACAATGTCTTAAACAATGCCATGCCTTACAAAAAACTCTGACCTAGTCACTTCAAATGAATTAATGAATAATATTACAATGGAGTTGTAAGTAAATATACATGATAAAAGTAATAAGAGTCATGGAAAACTCTCTATTAGAGAACAGTCTGAAAGACTAGGTTATATATAAAATACTAGTTAATAAGGTATTCTATTTTCTCAGCACACTGGAAGATATAATTGCATAGAAAGGAACACAGAAATCATTTGTTCACAAACTGTGTAAATAATCTATATAAGGAACTGCCACATGGTATGTAACAGTATGACTGAATTAAAAGTGTGTTTACTTGGAGTCACAGATAAAGTCAATTGTAAGGGGAATGACTATTGTGCTTCAGGGCATAATCAAACCAGGAAACAATGGGGCTAGAAAGAAGGTTGGTGTTGAGGAAATAATACTTATGTCTGCTAAGTGTGTCTGGGCTTCCTGCTTCACACATTCATAAGGTCTTGTGATAAAATGTTGTACGTTCTCTCACATCGCAAGCCCAAATCACTACGTCTGGCTAGGTTTATTGCTTGCTCTGTTCCCAAGAGTAACCTTGCTTTTTGTAACGCTTAAGTTTCCTACATTATTTTAACAGCTAAAGTGGGCCCTGGAGATCCTACATCCTGTGTCTCAGAACACCATCAGAGCTGCACAATATTGGACACCCTTACAGAAATTATCTGACTTCACAGGATGCCCTTTTTTCCACTTCTTTTATTCTTCTGTCTCAATATGTCATTGCTTTTATTTGACACTATAAATCTGGCAGTCATGTAATCCCTAATTTCAATGCATTTTATCTCTCTGGGTTCTTTTGGGGCTTTGAGAGTGTGCAGAGAACTCGGGACCACTTCCTCATGTGTTCTGTCTGTTACACAGCCCTGTGCCAGATGAAGATTATCATCCCAGCTAGATAGCATTGTAAATTGCAGTGAAGTTGACATCTTCTACGTCAATCTAGAACTATCTACCTGAGCTGCTGAAATTGAACAGGTTAGGTTGGTGTCATTAAAGCCTACAAATGACAAAGAAGATGCAATCTGTGAATCCTTCACTATTAGACTATCTTCAAACTGGAGCCTCTGGTTTTCCTTTTTTTTTTCCTCTCAGTATTAAAGATCTTGATGTGAATGTTGATAGTGACCAAAATTCTTTGTCAGCCTTGGTACTGGGCTGATCTCAGATTGCTTACTCAAGAATGGGTACATAAGGTGCCCTGGAGTCCAAGCAGGCCATAATTAGGGGACTAAAGAAAGTGGCGGTCCCGTGGCGTAGTGGAGAGCACTCCGGTCTCTGACTCCCAAGGTCGCGAGGTTGAGTCTCAGTATGGGCGGCCCTGGCAGTTCAATGCCTCCCTGCCATCCGATCCCATCAGGTCTCAGATGCCAAGCAGGGTCAGCCCCGGTTAGTACCGGGTGCTATAGATAGCCCTAAGGAGACTTCACTGTCACTGTCCCAGCTTGCTCGGCCATGGCAAATGAACCTTAGGACTTAAACGGTGGGACCAGTTCTGCGCACGCTGTGCCTCACCTAAAAAAAATCCACTGCGCAGGCTCGGAGGGCACAGCCACGTGGGGTGAGCCCTTCCCAAATCTTCGTTCACGAAGATTGGCCATTATTATTATTATTTATTATTATTATAAAGAAAGTGTAAATCAGCTGCTTTAAAGCTCTTTGCTGACAATTAGCTGAGCAGTAGTTGACAATTAGTTGAGCAGTAGTTGGATAGCAACCCTTTTTAATGTAAGATGTTTCATCCCAGGAGGTGCTGGTTATTTTTGAATCCCAAAAAGAAAGCCACAAAATTTCCTAAAAAGATAGCTACTTCACTAACATCTCAGAAAAGATATACTAAATTACAAAATTTTATACCCATTCTGATTCTGAGAATGCTGGGATAAATCAGCATCTGATGAACCTTTGTTCATGGTATTACACACAAAACATAATCTGTCCATGGTGAGGTTCACCAGCATTACAGTAAACCTATTTATTGTGTTTTCTTACAAGTAAACAACTCTATTCATCATTTCTACTACTGAGCAAAATGGTATTTATGTGAAAACATTGTGCTTTGCTTCAAGATAAAGACAAGAACATGCCAGTGGTGTCATTAGTGATCCCACATCACGAGATTTGTGCAGAACAGCGCAGTCCTAGAGGCCAAGTACTACAGGCAGTAAAGCACAAACCTGTAACTACTCAGGTCAGCTGCTGTGAGGATCAATAACTCCTCATCCTACAACACTCTGTTTAAGATCATGACAGAAGTCACAGTATCTGTGATTGAAAAAAGCAAGCGTATTGCCTTCTTAGAAATCCGTTACAGGAGTACAGTTGTCATAGCACTTGGGCAATTATTTATTTATTTATCCATTTAGGCTCCCCATCAGAAAGACATTTTTGTTTTAAAGTCTGAGGAAAACTATGGCTTTTGGTTTACTACAGCTGACACTCTCCTTCCATAGTAAGACATATGGGTTTTCTGTAAATTTACACTTTTAGATAAGGTTCCTATCGTTTTCAGTATAATATTTGAAATCATAGCTGCAGCCAGGTGAAATACTATGGCAATGAGTACTTCTTTACTGAGGTCCTCTAGGCAACTTTTTCCAACAGCGCTGAAGTGATGCAGGGCATGGAAGAGTTCAGTACAAAAGTGATTTTTTCATTAGGAGTCTTAGGCCACAACCTATGTGATGATCATGGTCTTCTGATTATTTTCACTTTAATCAGAAGATATGAATGCCAAACTTTTTCCTAAGTTGTTTATGAGCCTTTAAAATCTCCCTTGAAGCCAGAGGTCTTTTGGGTTAGTTTCCTCTTGTCTATATGTCAAGGACATATGTCACATTTCTCCTCCAAAATAAATAAGATAGAAAGAGAATGATGATGACCCTTATGCATCCTCATACTCTCCTTTTATCTGTCATTATATTAAATTAATAGTATCTTTTCCCTTGATTAGGTTTGTAGGATCATAGGGTGGCTAAGGGTGAAAGGAGGTTTCTAGTTCAACCTCTTTCTTAAAGCTGCCACTGAGATCAGGCCAGGTTGTTCAGGGCGTTATCCAGTCAGGTCTTGAAAAACCTCCAAGGGTGGAAGCAGCAAGTGCTAAGTAGAGAGAAACAGTCCCTTCTCTCTATCAGCTATGTTCCTGCTAACAGAGCACAGGATGTTCTTGGCCACCACTGCTGGCTCAGGTCACTGCCCATGAGGACTTTCAGGACCTCTTCAGCAGATCAGCCCTGGCAGGGTCCAGCTGAGGTCACTGGAAGAGGATTCATTTCATTTGCGGTACTGATTTGAAGAGTTGCTCTTATTGTGGAAAAGGCATTTTAACAATTTACTGACTCATGATTATAGCATTATCTGTGACACTGAAGCACACAGAAGTTTCATCATCTCCCACCAGTTCACCAGCCTGTGAGTGCATGTCTTAGTGATTGCTTCAAAGTACATGGTGATAAATGGGTTCCAATTTCAGCCAAACCTTTGCAATGGATTTTGGATCAATTTACTGCTGCATCCGGTATTACTTTAATATCTAATGTTCTTCAGTAAGCTTGGTATTCTTCCCTGAGCTACACATTTTTGCCACTCACCAACAGGTAAGACATCTATGTCCTTTCATATTGCACTCTATCACTGAAAAGAATGAAAAATATATTTTTTATTATTTTTTTTATTTTAGTTTTCTTGCCATGGCATCTTCTTCAATTCATCCTTCAGTCAATTTCTGGCACCAGAATACTGTTAGTGTTACTGATAACCATGAAGCTTTTCTTGGTGGAAGTTATTTTCGGAAAAAAAAAATTCTTTATGCATAGTTTTGCCTTGTATCCAGTATTATAGCTGGACACCCTTCAAGCTGAGGATTTGCTATAACACTGTAAATGTTGCCTTGATTAACACATCTGACTGTTTACCAGTTCTGGTTTGACAATTGTTTTACCTCATGACCCTTTGTATACTTGGTTGCAGCTCTCATTTCATTAGTAATGATTGCTCTTGTTGCTAGTGATATTTTCACCATTGTGGATTATGCCTAGGGATGTTGCAGAGATCACTTCTTTTAGCTGGATTGCCCATTGACACTTTTTTAAAGAAAAGCTGTGAATTTCTTTACAATTCTCATTTATAGTTCACAAAGTTCGGGAAATGAATATAAGTATTCCCTGAACTTACCCTTTCTTCAAGAGCAGACCATTTCAATTTATAGTTATCAAGTTGCTTCATTTTTTTTTTGTTCATCCAAGGAGTTAATTTATTCTGCTTTGGTAATTTGTTTTGCTTCATGGTGGTAATATCTTGTTTCTTTCTCTTTATAAACAGATTGCATGATGTTTACTCAGAGTAGCCTTAAGCATTTTCATTTTTCCTAGTTTTATTTATTTTGTTCTTTTTAGTACTGCTCCATTTCCATGACACAGTCAAAGTTTTTGGTTTGGTTTGTTTTTGTTTTGTTTTTTTCCATAAAAAACCTTTTTGTATAAACTTAAGTTCTTAAATATTTTAAGGATTATTTCAGGTCAACTCTAATACTGTCATAGGGCATATAAGAAGAAAAAAAAAACCAGACTGTTCCTTCCACAGGTAACAGTGAAGGAAATTGCTATAGCTTACAGTTGCTTGATCACACCTCATGATGTGCAAGGACATAGTCAGTGGCAGGACAGGCTACTCTCATGTCAGCTAAGAAAACCTTAATTGTCACCATTTTGTGGTTTGTTCAGTTGCATTCCTCTAAATGGCCTAGAACAAATAATCTTACTGGAGCTTCCAGATTTGTTACATTCTTAATCATAAACTCAGTTATTTAAGGAGTACTTTTTTTATACTGGGATGGGAATATGTTGATTTTGATTTATTTTAACAAGCTTCTCATGGATTGCGCCTGCCATGATACGTAGCTGGAAGCCAGCACCTTGCTAGCTGTCACTCAGCTAATACCAGACTTAGCGCCATCCTTCTTTTCTAAAAGGAACTGTTCCCAGTTCTCATGTTACTTTGTACATAGCATTATTAAAATAAAGTCACTATAGTGATTGTCTTACTAAGAATTAACAACAAGAAGTTCTTTGCAAAGACCTTCTGGAATTTGTGCATTTTGGCTTCTGACATCTTTTCCCTTGAAACTTCTTTCAGTAGGAGATATGTTGGGGGGGAGGGGGGGTCATTAGGAACAATTAAGTGTGTAAGTATTAATCTCAGTTTATGTGCACCAAACAGAACTAATCTCTATTTGTACTATTGCTGATAAAGAGGTAGTTGCATCTGTAAATGGGCATTTCTTCCTGTAACAAATGCACAATAAAATTTCATTCTGGTGAAGTCAAGGGCAGGACATATTTGTTGAAACAATATACAAATTTCAATCAAAACACCTCTCACGGTGCATGTTTAAGAGTATTCGTGCATTTATCAAGACAGAAAAGCAGAAGAATATCCTTTCAGTATGGTATGCTTGTTATCTAATGAAATTGTCTTCATAAAATGTCCTCATCACAGAGGAAAATTCATTTGTTGGTTTGCTAACAAACTTTTCTCTAGCAGAGAGCCAATCTATCACTTAAAAAGAGTTTCCAGCTTTCCAAACTAAACACAGACTCTGAGTCATGTGTAGCTGTACACAACAGATGCAAGTGTGAACTGTACCAGTTTAAAGGTAAACTGGCAGGAGGAATGAACCCAGCTCAAGAGAGGTTATAAGTCAGAGTTACAATTTCATAAAAATATTACAATAAATGCAATGATACAAAGAGAAATTAGTTTTAACCCACAAAACCCAGAAGGATAACCCAGCACCCTGGGGCACAAACACAATGGTGTTCATTAGCCCCTGTGCTGAGCTCCATGTGGTTCCCCTGAGTCCAAAATAAAAGCAAGGGATAAAACCTGTTGATGCAGATGATGATTGCAGTCTGGTCGAGAGTGGTGGTTGTAGTCCTGTTGAGGTTCTGGTCCTCCTCTGGATTTGACAAGTGGTCCCCTGAGGTTTCCAAACCTCAAGATTATATACCCTCATGTGCAAGTGGGAATGCCCAGTACCTCCTCCAGGGCAGGGAGTTCCACAATGGGTGATCTAACTCTGTGAGTCATGGAGTATTTTTGGAATTGTTGATGGCCCATTAGCAGACATGCCCCCTTAGGTTGGGTATGAACGTGTTAACAACTCCTCGGAGGGGAGTCATCACAGCTCCTATCTCATTGGCTTCTTCAACATCCAGCTTACATCCTGAGGGGTCAGGTGTGCCCTGGGCAGCTGCTGCCAATGGTCCATTGTTAACAGTTCATGGGAAATTACATAGAGGGTGTAGAATACACAACTTTGGTCACAATCACACAGTGATAAACTGGTCCTGCCTGCTGAACTGGGACATAACAAACAAAATATCTCTTAGGAACTAGCTCTACACTGTTATATCCTTACCTGAAGTGTGGGATGTAGTTTCTACCAACTCATAAATATGAGATACCTTTAAAAACTGTACCACCTTTGCCAGAAATTTTGGAGACAGATCTTGATATATTCTCTTTATAAAGCAATGGTATGGGATGTCCCTCTATCTCTGAACAGTTTGATTAGGTCTATTTTAGGAATATGGTTGATACTGATTTTTAAAATGCTTGCACATCTATCTCCCCATCTAAATATTGGACTGCTCTTCAGAGGCTTTACAGACTGAGAAGAAGATGGAGAAATGAAAGATTATATGATAGCCCCAAAGAAAAAATTATCCCAGGTACCTCAGATCCCCTGAGATTGCCTTGCATGTTAATATTCCACACAAAGAATATATGCAATATGTGGGAAAATACATGGTACAGTCTTGAATCTCACTGAGGTTTTGACTTTCTCAAATATTCCTGCCTTCTGTCATCATTCCTATTTATGTACTGCAACCAAGATTTGCATTTCTATCACACTGCAAAGCATAGATAAAAATGAATAGCTATTCACTAAAATTATTCCAATTCTTCACCAAAAAGTAGGTTCAACTTTTCCTTTTCTGTTCTTGGTTTTAATCGACTTTTAACTTTAATCTCTCTGTCACAATTATGTGATTCTAGTCCCTGCTATTTTCTCTTCACCTTTTCTGTTCTTTCCTCCACTCATTCATCCTTATGTCAAATTGCTTTGTTTTTTTTTAGCATGAGGAAACACCTGTTCTGGATCCTATGTAGTAAACACAGACTTTACCCCCACCCCCACATAGTTTGTCAGTATTGCTGGCTTGGTTCCTGTCACTTGTTACACATAATTTTGAGCTAGAAATGAGAGAGGAGAAGCTCAGGGAAAGGGGTAAGAGATACAACAAAATCTTTTTTGTATGTTTGTTTTCTCTGTTCACCTTCATAAATACACTGGAAGAAATCAAAAGATCATGCATTTCCTGTTTGAGGTCATCAATATGATATAAAAGAAATGCATGTTGCATTCAGAATATGCATATATTTTTATACTTTTTTTGACAATAACAACCTGTAAAAATGAAGTACTGAACAAGACAGGTGTTATTACTATCAGTTACTAGTTTACTATGGGGTAATAATCCCAACAATGTAAGCATGTGGAAGCTGTAAAAATGAATCCACAATGGAGCACAATTTATGAAGGTGCACAGGTTGGAAAAAGACTCCAGGTTTGAATGCAAGGCTGAAAGAAGTGTGCTAGTCCCACACAAAGGAGTACAGGCCCCTCCCAAATCAGAAGTAGAGGCAGACCAATGCAAAGGTCGGGCAAAACCCCCTTTCCCTAAGTGACACTGAGCACTGAGAGCTGAAGCCTATGTCCTGTTTTACATGGTTTGTAAAGAAAAGATACCTGACTGATGAATTTTTCTTATTAACTAGCAGGATAGAACCATTATAAATTACAGTCCTTACAAACCTCATTGAATCAAACAGATTTGAGGTAGCCACCTGTATTTCAACCTTGGACAATCATCCAGAGATTAAGCACCAAGGCTGGGAACTGTGGCACTAAACTAGAACTAGCAGCTGGGTTCCTTGGGAACCAGATATGGACAGTGACCTTGTAAATACCTGAATTTTTTTAGTAACTGTGTTCCTTAACCAACTACCTACAAATGCTTTTGTAGTACATTTGTTTCTTTTTTTCCTCATTCTTGTGTTTTGGGTTTTTTTCATTTGTTTGTTGGTTGGTTTCTTTGTTTTTGTTTTTTTGGTTTTTTAGCAGATGTTTTCAACTTCTGTCCTTATTTTTTCTAAACATTTAGTGTTTTCCTGGTGACAGAGCAGTAAAAACCTCACACAGATAAGTATGAGAGTGTACTCCAGATTGTTTAATTTGAAACAAATTGGGAATTTCCAGATTTTAGAATTGACTTTAATGTGGCAGAATAATCATCATAGGAAGATGACTGAAGGCTCTCTAACTCCAGGTGCTGGAGTGGAAAGATACATAGTGATGGTAAGAGGCCAGATCTAAGTTACTATGTTAGTTAAATGAAAAAAGACTCCTGCATTACTGGAACATATCTCAGAACATTAATTCAGTCTCTTGAATGGGAACGGTTGCTTAGTGGGTACAGTACATCATGGCATGGTAGAGTGATTCATTGGAAAGGCATAGGAAGGAATTAAGAAGAGACTGGTTCCCTCTCAAAGTATATACTGTAGGTTATTCTTTTGTAGTATTAAGCAAATTAGTTATCTGTTATTGGTATAATAGAATGATTGATAAGAAAATTGTGTATAAAGAGGGTGCTTGTGATACGGAGTTTGTAGGTAAGGAGATGGCCTCACCTACACACTGTTTTATGTACAGTACTTGTACAAAATGTTCCAAGAACAGTAAAAAATAAGAGGAGCTATGTCTGCTCAGTTTACCAAGAGGGAGGTCAAATGTGGAATTTTTTTTGGTGCTTTGCCACATCTGAAATGAGGGAGCCAGAGATTCCTTTGTGTGGTGGGAGGGCAAATTCTTCAATTAGCTTTTCCACCACAAAACTGTAACTCTTTCTTTAATTAGCATCACGTTTGTCTCCTTAGTTCCTCATTGTAAGATATTAGTGGTTATGTCTTTTGACAGACAAGCTGTGAAGTAATGCCTGTGGTCTGCCACAGTCATTTGTGGACCAAAATGGTCCTCAAATGCTGCCACAGCAACATATCTGTTGTTGGCAGTGGAAATGATTCTTCTGTATCTTTTGCACATAGAATGGGCTACAGAATAACTTAAATTAAAGCTGCTTTTTATTTTCTTTAAACAGATGCTAAATGAATGTCAAAATATTACCATCTGTATAAATATTTTTCTCGCATATGATGAAGTTACTTTATGTTTAGAAGGTTTGCTTTAGTAAGGAAATTTTCTATCAAGCAACCCAAACGTTGGGGGGGGTCCCCCGAGAAATGATCACTGTTATAAGCATTTTTATAAGGGCACTGATTTTTCTAAAGGAAAACATCATCTTATTAGTTTTTACTACACATTTTAAATGGAAAATGTACCATGGAAATCTCCATAGATATACTATTTTATCAAATATACTCATATTAGCCTGTGAAGGACAGAAACCCCTTCTTGGCCTTTAAGTCCTACAGTAATCCAGGGGTTGTCCTGACCTGAGAGGAGCCATCCACCCCTCCTATGGGATTAGCATACTTTTTCCAATGGTTCTTATTTTTATCTCTGCCTGTATGGCAATTCACACAAGGCAAATAATTTTCCTCTCTTTGGTTGTGCTTAGGCATACAGAATAAGTTTTGTGGCATTGTGCTGTTAGAAAGGCAGAGATTTCAGTGAAATTGAATCAATACAATTAACGGGGGTGAAAAATTATAACAAAGGGAAAATTGCCAACTTCTGGAGTGAAAAAGGAATGAAAGAGAAACCATAACACTCAGATTGACCAAATAGTAAGAGAAATAATTTATTGTTTCATATTTCTACATCTCTTGTATTTTTGTGGAAACAGATTATTTAATTCAGCAAACTGAGCCATTGTGAACCCAAATACTAATTTAGCACTTGTTGTAGGGAGTAGTTTGGGACATATAGGTAGATCATCACATCTGTTAACAGGTGTTGAAATAGAATTTGTCTTCTGTCACTTTCTGAGGCAGAGGTAGCGCTGGTGGAGAAGCTGGTAAGTAAGAATAAAATTGTTGAGGCACAAGATTGTATTTGCAGTACAGCACAGTACGGAGTGGTCCGAGGGCTGCAGAATTGTGCCTATGCAGGATGAGCAGGAGGAGGTGGTTGCCAGTAGAGACTGGATCATGATGAAATAAAGCTGTGCAGTGCTTGGCTATGTAATGCTGTACAGCCACTATATGTTGGCTGACTGAGAGTAATGCTGAAGTGGGTTAGATTGCCACAGTACAGTTTTATGGTTTTACTGCCATGGATTGCCAGGGAAATGTCTGCAAACAATGATTGAAAAGTGATAAAGTGGCCATCTCTTGGGTTGCAGTTCATAGCACAGTTGAGCATGCTCAGTTATTGTAGATTGCTACGCAAAGTCAACATGTATAGTTTTTTTGTCAGATTCGCCTTGTGTAAAGTATAGGGAATCACACAAAGAGTCTTCTAGTGTTGACAGGTCTGCAGAGAGAGGAAAAAATAGAGTATGATAGACAGAAGCATTAGGAAAACTTTCCAGTCTGCCTACTTTTAAGTAGTCCCTATTACTTTTAATGCAGTGAAAATAATGGCAATTGACTACTATAAAACAACTTAGCAGAGTGGAGTCCTGTGAGGCCCAAAATACTTGAAAGTATTGAGTATGGGGCTTCCCTGTAGCTAGTACTTACAGCAGAATTTTGGACATTGTAATAATTCAGTGCTGGAAGTCACATCAATATTTGAGAAAAATTGTCCTCCCCACCACAATGTAGACTTCACCACTGGTGTGATACTAGTGATACTAATCTCTGATACTAATACAGACATAATCTATATTTCACAGAACAATGCATTGTTTTAAAACTTGGCACTAAGCAAAAGATAAAGCAGAATAACTCCACTATCTGTGTCCAGCACCAGTTCATTTTTCCCCATTATGGCTTCCATTTAACAACTTCAAGAGCTTTTCCAGGTTAAAAAACATTTCCCATTTCTGTATTCTGAGCATTATTTTGATTCCTATTATGTTATAGGCTAGGCTGCATGCCTGTTTCCTGCTCTCCACAACAACCTCCTTTGCAGAGACAACAACTCCTGACCTTGCTGAAGACAGTTAATTTGCTGAGATGACTTCTACTCCTCCCTTTCCATTCTCCCCACCCCACCTCACAGTCTAAAGCAACCCTCCCATGAAACATCCCTGTTACTGTCAGGGGAGAAGCTCTCTCCTTGCAGGAAGCTCCCAGAGCAACCCTGCATGCAGTAGGCAGAACAAATAAACCACCAATCTTCTTCCCTAGGAAGGCCAGCCTGGCCTACTCTTTCTGAAGAAACGTAATGTATGGTAACTGTGAGTAAAACCATTAAGTAGTTGCACAATCCACCACAAATATCAAATACTATTTTGTGATTTTCCATCTTTATATCACAGAAGCTTTGATATCCACAGTCATCCTTTCAGGACTGATTTGTAATACAGGCATCACAGGAATCTCTCACAAACCTATTGTGTTTTTAAGAAGTGATCCATCCCCATATAACTTTGATGAGAGCTGCATCACACACTTTACTCTTTTATGTACCATTGTGAGTGCATTTCCAGGGAATTCAAGCCAGATAATTTTCACAAAAACTTTGCATCATGCATTTTGCTTGTGGGATCCTAAGGTCTAAATAAGCGATCAGCAGCATGTCATATACACTTATAAGAGCAGCCATGTAGAGGCAATCAAAGGGGAATTTTCAAAATACCTACGGAAATCTGGCTTCTACTTGGTTAGAGAAACCTGTCCTAAACTGCAAAATTTAACAGACTTTTGTTGTATACTGCTCCTTCAGTTCTAATTTTTTTCTCACTTATGATCCTTGATCCTATTCTCATTTCACCTTCCTGCGTTTAGTGGTATTTCAGGTTCCATTTCCTGATTGAAAGGGGAAAAAGGCAAAGACAAGAAGAATTAAAAAGTACAAACACCCACCATCTTATAAGTATTATACACACACCTGTTAAAAGCATCTTGTGAATGAGTATACATATCTGTATGGTCTCAGTCAGCCAGAATGACCATAAATGGAAATATTGGCATTGGTTTTGATTTAGTCGTGGACTTGGCAGTGTTAGGTTTACAGTTGGACTCAATGATCTTAAGGGTCTTTTCCAACCTAATTGTGCCATGAATCTATGATTCTATATTTCCACATCAACTTGAGAGTAAGACACAGAAGCACAAATAATCACAGAATATTTATTCTATGACAGCCAAACCTCACCTGTTTTCTTAACCTTGGGCATGCTGAATTTGCATACACAATGTGTCAGGATACCCACAAGATCCCACTACTTTTACATTTTGCTGTTGATGCCTTGAGAGATCGCAGAAAACTGGACTCTGAGCCAAGTTAGTGGGGGATAAGATAAAAAGGTAGATCATTTCATGTCTGGGCTTAGCGCCCTCAGGAATACATGATGACGCGCCCCCTCAAACTGTGATTTCCGTGGCTTTTATAGTATTGTCCATCCAATCCCCAGTTCACACATCTCTTTGGTGCAACTCCATCCTGCCTCTAGCACACTCCATCAGGATTTGAGTCTGGGGGACAGTGGGACCCTCTTTTCATCATCTTTGTCTTCCTCAGCACACAGAGGTTTTCCAGTGTTCTGGCTTCGAGGTCACTCTGCCACTGTTTATGTCTCATGGAGCAGGCTTTAAGATATTATTCAGCCTTCTACCTTGAAAAGAAGTCTAAATAACTAATAGAATTTTAGGCATTGATATGGGATAGGGGTTGAGATAAGTAAGCATTGAACTTAATTTGTCAGAAATATTAACACTCTAATCTGCATTTTACTACAGTTACGGGTACTTCTAAAATCTATAAAAAATGTAAAAATAAAAAATCAAAACACCCCTGAGACATCACTATCCATAAAGGAGATACATTTTAACTCCTTTAGGCATTCAAAATACAGCTTTGTGCCAAAAAAAATGTGCTACCATGTACTACTGTGCTTAATGGTTAAAACTGGTGAAATACCATAGCTGTATCCAGAACCTAAGGCTCAGAAATCTCCTTGTACATAACCCAATTGAGAACCCAACCTTCAGACTGAAGATACTCAAGATTTTACTTTTTTTTTTTTCTGGTGTATATTGAAATGACACACCTCTACAAGGCCCCTGGAGATGTGGAACACATCCAGAGTGGAAGTGCTGGGAGTCACAAGGTAGCCTCTTGACAGTAATAACTTTATTATAACACCCAATGTTCTTCCAGCTTATACACTAGTATTGTAAAATGCTTGTCCAGACAAAGTGTTTTCAGAGCAAATTGCTAATGAGAAATAATGAAATGCTGAAATTTCTTCCTTCCTCAATTTCTTATTTAGGGCACCAAACTCCCAACATTAGCTTATTCCCTTCAGAGTCATAGGACGGACTCCGGCTTACTAACTTCCTGCCTAATGGATCTTTTTACACAAATTGGGCTTATATGAGTTTATTTTTCCCTGGAGAGATGATAGCTGGATTATGCTTTTTTGTTGTTCTTTATATATTATTTACATGGAAAAACATTCCTTTTTTTTTCCTTGCTGAAAATATGCAGTTATTCCTGGAACCAATAACAGATTGTTTGTTAGTGTAATAAATGATCAGTTACTGTATTCTCCCTAAACTGGTATGTTACTGAAATACATGTTGAAGGCAGAGCAAATCAAATTCTGACTGGCATAATTGATACAGGAGTTCAGACACTGCATTCCAAACCAGACAATATTTTTATGGTGTGCCCAAGGTTTGGAGATACCCACACATATTTCCTCTGATCCACAAGAACTATTTCTTCATGGTGCTCCTTTCTATACTTTTTCGGCATCAGGTTTAGCTTTGAAATACAGATAATGTGAAATATTTGTTAGCTGCAGCCCATACATAGTCACTAAACACTATACATTTCCATTTAGCTAAAAGAAGATTAAATATTACTGTGTTTAAGTATTAAAGGATGGGGGGTTTTACTGACACAGAAAATCTGTAACATTGCAATCAGAAGGCTTTTTTAGATATTGCTATTCTAAATGGAAGCTACATGAGGCCTGTGGAATTTTCTCTGCTGGCATTTAGCTGCTACCAAGGGTGATTTCAGTGTCTGACTAATGTGAATGTCATGATTAATGGAGACATTCAATCAGGTGCCCAAAGAGGTGACAAGGTTCCAGGTGAGACTGCATCACAAGAAACTACTACGCACAGAAATTTGACAAATTGATGTTTAACCAGACAGAATCCACAAGTTTACTTCTCAGTTCTACTTGGACTTTAGTTTTAGGTAGTCCTGTGAGAAGCAGGGAGTTGGCTTGATGATCCCTATGAGTCCTTTCAACTCAAGACACTCTGTGATTCTGAGAGTCTAGAGAGCTCCACTTAAAGGTAGCAGCTTTCTATAAAGGAAGTTCAAATTTAACTGTACATGTATCACCCACGTGAAAGAGGTAAGATGCAGTAAGCAATTTAAGTGTGAACAAAGTGAGGCACCAAGTTTTGTTGATTCAATAAGAACTACACAACAAACAGGAGACAGACTCTGGGAAAAAGTCTGGTCTCTGAAATAGAATAAAACATTTCAAGTTTTAACTCTATTACTTGAAAATCAGGAGTTCATTCCTCCTGTACAATGTCATTACATTCAATAACAAAAGCTTACCTGACTAGGCAGATGCAGAAACATTTCTTGTATTTGTAAAAGTGCTTTGAAGTGCTCTGAAGTTATGTGCAAACTTAATCCTCGGACCCAAGGATATACATGTTCAGCATGGTCTTTTTAGTTGCAGGTTAAATATTCTGAGCAAAGTGTACAAAAATGATCAAGGAATTATTGCAATATTTGCTGATCTACATTCCAGCATGGAATGCATGTGTGTTTGTTTTAAGGATATAAAATCAAAGGTCTGTCTAAGATTGGTGGCCAGCTAGTAAAACTGTACTGGTTTCTGTAGCTGGTAAGAAAACTCCTCTTTTGGAACAAGATGAAGTGTAAGCGTGGAAGTTATTTGGAGACAGCTCATCTTTAATAACTGTGTGTACAAGCACCTGTGATCCCCTTGGGCACTAGTATATCTAAGCCAAAACCATAGCAGCACATGTCCATAGCACTGCATCACTGCTGTTGACTGTTTGGCCATAGAAAATGTCTGTAGGGTGATAGACGTATTCATTGTCAGGTGATAATGGATTACACAAGAAGGGACAAAGAGACCCCACTGGCTTCCTGAAAGTGCTCAAGTCAGACTGTTAGAATTACCTAAGAACAACGTAGTATTATGGCAATAGCATAGCCTTTCGTCGCAACATCCTGTGGGAACACAGGGAGCCGACCCTTAGGCCTATGTCATCTGTCTATCACCCCAAAAATTATCATTCACTATAGTCACTCAAACTGCCTAAGAAAAAAATATAAAAAGAGATCGGACATGAGCAAAACGGGGCAGTAGTTCCATCACCTCTGCAGAGGAAACTGAGTCACGCTGTCCACTTCACTCATTTGGAAACTGCAGGAGTGGGCAACCATTTATTCTGTTTTTTCTATACTTTGTACCTGATATCTTACACCTTCCCTTATACCTCATACCTTATACCTTACTTTATACCTTATATCTTATACCTTTTATGCCTTATGCTTTGTGCCTTATGCTTTATACCTTATAGATTAACATTTTCACCTTTAGCGCAGAGATACTTTATTTACTAATTTTACTTTGCTACTTTGATACTAATTTTACCTTGCCTTACACTTTTAACTTACTAGGTATATACATATAACTTGCTTTATATTAGTTGTTTTGTTTTATTACACTGTACTTTATTAATGACTCATTGTTAGTTGTTTGCTTTAAGGTGTGTGGTTCCTTATCTTAGGGAGTTAAAATCTGTATTACTGGGAAGTGGCTATATGCTTTCTTTTTGCTTTGTGTTAACAAATATGATTAGATTTTGTGCTACCCTTTGTAAATTGGTCCATCGTGGAAGGGAGAGTTGCTGAAGGTTTGTATCAAGGCTTAGGTCGTTGTGCTGTTTTGGGAAGTGTGCTTCTGGGTTTTGGGGGTTTATTATTAGTTAAGTGCAATCATGCAGTTAAACATTATCACCAACAAAGTGACCCCTATAGTAATTGTCACATACTTGTATTAATGAAAGTTATTTTGGAAACTGCTGGAGTTAGTCCAGTTTCTTTCTGGTGCTGGCAGCTATATAACTTGTAAGAGTTTCTCTCTTGCTATTAAGTGCCCTCCTCCCCATATCAGGGTGTCAAAAGTCCTGTCCATCGCAGTGAATCTGTCTAGCAAATGGTCTCTTTAGGTGAGATGTGGACAGACTGTTTTGGACTTTAAAAGGCTTTGATATTCTGGGGACACTTATAGACAATAAAAATATATTAATACTGATAGGACAAGAAATCTTTGCTTTTTTTCCCCTTTTTCACGTTATAATTTTTCATTGCATATAAAGTGACTTATGGATATGCTGCTTCACTTTTATTCAAAATATATTTTCCTATCCTTTTAAGAAACTCAAACTTAAGAACACAATAAAAGGGATTGTTTTTTGCTGCTTCTCAAAAGTGAAAATTAAAAGGTTTTATATGCTTTTATTATTTTAAAAGTCAAGTGCTTTTAAGAATTTATTAGAAAGCTTCAGAGAAAGATTTTTTCAGAGAAAAATACATAAAATTTTCTGGAAAATCAGGTTATTTCTTTAAGGTGGCAAAGTCATGCATGAACAAAAGAAAGAGTGCAATACAGCTTCAGAACAATGCCACAAAACTAGGTCCTGAGAACGTATTGATAAACTGAAAATCATGAATAAAATTTTCAGAAGAGTAATACACATTGCCAGTACTGTGGTATGTACTGCTTTGCTCATTTATTAACCACGTGATCCACAGACAAATATTTTATATCCTTCGATATTTTCTGAATTCTTCCCACATTTACAAGTGTACCAAAGAAGAGTCCTATCAGTGTCATGAAGGCACATGAAAAGGAATGATTATATTTTGGTAAAAGTTTTCAAAATGAAAAATACACACAGGTAATCTGTTATTTCTGATCATCAAAATCTTGTAAGATCATGGACTTTTGACAGTTTCAAAACTCCAGTTGTTAGTCTACCAAGAAAGTTAGAAATAGTCCCACTAGAAATCCCCCAACAACCAAAATACTTTGAAAAGTAGCTCATTATTGCACTTTCTCAGATGCTTTCTCTGCCCCTATTTTTTAATCCTGAACATCTGTTTCTGAAGAGTAAGCCTACTATTTATGTCTTTCATGTGCTGTAATTTCTTTGCCAAATAAGCAGTCATTAGACTCTCCTGTTAAGCTTAATTCTTCTGGAAACTCTACCAGCACTTTCTGCAGTGACTGCTGTTTTAAAACAGACTGAAATGCCTCTACTATTAAATATCAGAAATCTCATCAGATAGCAAAACACCTGTATTGTAAATTACTAGGATGAAGACTACACTGCTGTCCTTGCTATAGATGATAGATAGATAGATAGATAGATAGATAGATAGATAGATAGATAGATAGATAGATAGATAGATAGATTTTTTAGAACACTTGATTCTTGAACAATTAAAGAGGGTAACAAAAGAAAGCAATTTCTTATAGGTAGCACAGGAGTTCACATGTATGGCATTTCTAAAGGGAAAGTTAAAATCACTTTGGGATTAAACTTCAGGGTTGAAAATCTTCAAACTACTATATCAGGTATTTATGCAGGATATGCTATAATGAAGAGCTCCCTGACTTTCATGTTCTAAACACAGAGTAATTTGGAAAATTCTTACTCACTGAAAGTGAAATGAAATAACTTGAGATCCATGGCATTGAACAGGCAAAATTCTACTGAAGTGCAGTTAGTTGATGTGGGTAAGATCAGTGCCAAATAAAACTTGCAAAATGATTCTGAGTGACAACCCCAAATCCTCAGAAATACAGTGAAAAGAAAGGTAAATTTGCTAAAATTTGTGGGGAGAATCTCTGGTTTTCGACTAACAAGTTGTTCTATGCCTAGATATTTTGAGAAAACCTCATATTATTAGATAATGCTATTTTTAATTGAAAAGATAAAAGCTACACAATAATTACAAAAATTATAAGGCTTGAAATTTTTCTAAATAAGAAAGAAAAAAAGCAACATCACTGGATTTCTCCCAGAATCAGTTTCTCAGCTGGATACAAATATTTTATGCAGTTCACATTAGAGTGAAATGCCCTATATTTTCCTAGGGTTACCTGTAGTTGTCTAAAATTACTTGACATAGACTTCTCTTTCCTACCATAGCTCTCTGTTTACTCATTTCCTACTGGAACCCACTGAATGATTTATGTTGATATATTTCTAACCTAATACAATTAATTTCAATCCCCCACATGAATTGCTACCTAACTGGATGACAGGAATTTTTCTGATTTCTAGTTTTGAAAAGGTGTTCAAAGTAGGGCAATACCTTTACCAAAGCAGTTACTGCTAGATGGAGAAAGCTCCTTGAAAGTATATGTCAGATGATTGAAATTTTGTTTCTCTTTTGAATTTCAAAACATTTTGAAGTACATGACCCAGAAAAATTAAGACCTTTTGGGGGAGCTTTGATTGTTATTCCTGTTTAAAACTGATAAGTAGGGTCATTCTCCCACAGTGGGTGTTTCTTCTTGCCAGAAAATTGTCTCATGTTATTTACAGGAAAAATTGTGGACCTGGGTTTGCTGCACTCTCAGGTCTCGTCAAACAAACAGCTAATTTCGCAATGTGAAAACTCTCTAATTTTCTACTTTTTCCTTTGTCCCTTAAGGAAAATATCCTTATGAACACCTGGTGAACTCTCACTAATGAAATTTTTGGCCTGTCAAGGCATTTCCTACTATTAGCAGCTCTGAAATATGTAATTTCCCTAAAACATAAGGTGCATTCCTGTTGAAATTCCAGTGAGGATGGTCATAAAATTACTAAGTGACAAATGTGATATTATCTGATGAGGAAGTGTGTTTTATTAAAATGTTGTATATGTGGGTGTGAAACAACTTTTTTTAAGGAATAAAAAAATAATAAAGAAACAAAAGTTATCAAAGCTGTACCCACTAAAAAATTCTTGACTTCTTAATGGGAAGCCAACTAAATATCAATTTTATAATTGAAAAAGAAAAACTTTCTAAGATATCTCTATGGCTAGAAGGGTATCTAAACCTACCTACGGTTGTAACATTGTACTTTTATTAGTACTTACAGGAAAAAGATTTCAGATGGAAGAAATTTCTAAATGAAGTGACTCAATGTAATTCCATTAAAAAGAGAAAAAAGAAAAAACATTCTTCATTAGAATACAGTAGAAAAGCTTTATCTGATTAATTCAAAACATTGGATTTCAGAATACCTGAATAACGCAGGCAGAGTAAGAAAGAAGAATGATACAGTCAGAGACAATGAAACTATTTCAGAAATATGGTGTGTTCTTGTTTCTGTAAATAACACTGCTGCCAGTGAAGCTCTTCTGGATTTATCTAGCTATTTCACAGAGGCAACAAAAATATAAGGTAATGGACACAAAATGAGAACATGTTGTGATGTTTGATTTTTGCATTTCTCTGCTCTGCAAAAATTGCTATTCAAGAGTACACAGGCCAAGTTTCTTTTAATGGCCAAACTATTTTCAAAGGACTGAAAATAATTCTAGTGAAGGTGTTTTTCTCTGTGATATCTAGCACAGTGCAGTTCATCTATTAATCTATATGTTGGCCTGAGGGAATATGTGATCCTCTGCAGTTATGTAAGTGACTAATAATGTGTAAATTTGTCATTCAAAGTCAATGGAAGTTGTCAACAAGGAATGTTTGGGAATCAGAATCTTACAGAACCATTCAGGGTGAAAGGGATGCCAGGAAGTTGTCATTCTGATCCCTTAGCTCAAAGCAGGATCAACTGACGCCACAGCAAGTTTCTCAGGAGTTCATACATTTGAGCCTTGAAAACATCACAAGATGAAGACTGCACAGCACCTCTGGGCAACCTGCTCTACTAATTGGCATCGCTGTGAATACTCTTCCTTTCACCCAGTCTGAACTTACTCTGTTTTAATTTAAGACCATTGTTAACCATAGTTAACCTGCCAGCTTGGCTGTTTTTCCGAAATTTCTTCTTGGCTATGCAGTCTCCATGCACAGCCTCCTCTTCTCAGTTCTCCTGAAGCTGTCTCTTCTCTAGGATGGATGAAGCCAACTGCTCTTCATAGGGCAAGTGCTCCAGCTCCTTTCCATCTTGGTGGCCTCTGCTGAACTCACTTCAGTCCTTCTTATATTGGAAGTGCCTATAACTGTACAGAGTTTTCCAGATGAAGCCTGATATGTATTTGAACTGTACCTAATGGGTATTTTAAAAGTGCTGAATAAAGAGAGCACTTCACTGCCTGCTACATGTCATGGATAAAGGGGCTAAACAGAATAAGTCCCAAAGTAGAACACCTTGGTATTCCAATTGGAATCAGCATACAGACAGCTTATGAACAATTCTTCAATACCGCCTGAACTTGACATCTCACCCTTCTAATACACCCCTAATCTAGACTGCAACATACTGATTTGGATACAAGGATACTGTGGGGCACCATGTCAAAGGCCCTGTTAAAACCAAAGTAGCCAACATCCACCTCTCTCATTCCCAAGTGAACAGATCCAGAGATTATTCCAAAATAGAAGGCAGTCAGTTATACTCTTGCTCAGCCCATGCTGGCTAATCACCCAATCACCCAATAAACTTCTCCTTTTTGTGCTTGTAAATGTTTTCATGGTAGATAAACTTTAGCATTTTTTCAGGACAGAAGTGAGGGTGAGTATCTCCCTGTTTTCTTGCCCTTTTTGAGGATGGGTGAGACATTCTTGTTTTGCTAGTTTATAGCTTTGAAGACCAAAGCTCAGAAAGCATCACTTTATCTTCAGCTGCTGTAACAAAATGATCTCTCTTATTCATCAGGAATTTTCTTTGAAGTATCAATATAATTCATGAGGATTATCAAAAAACAACTAAATATCCAAAATATTCCTTACAATTGATTACGAAATTCCATAATGTCTGTTTATTAAAAACTGTTACCCACTCTATTGAAACAGATCTTTTTAGATGGTGTGGAAAATAATATCTCGCAAAAAAAAATCGTCCAGGCATTTTGCTATCTTTTATTCAACAATATAAAAAAATCTTCTGATATTTACCAGATCACTCTCAAACAAAAATAGTTGGATGATACTGGTATTTTGTGCTAAGCTTTTATTACAGGTAAAAATATGGAAATTGGGTACCTTTGATACTTTGGCTACCAACTGTCTCTGAAAAAATTGTTTTCTGGTGCCCAGTTCTGTGGAACCCCATTGTTTCCTCCTCTCCCTAATCACTCACACGAAGCCTCAGAAAATAGTTTCCAACTTTTCTGAATAAAACTGAGCAAGTGCATTTATAAATACATTCTGCCACTTTCAATTCTGGCTTTTCCTTGCAGGAATATTGTCCTTCCCGCTGAAGTGAAAAGAGGACTTTACAAATGCTGTTAAAAGTTCCTCATGCTGCAGTTTAGTTTGGTTTCACCATTGTTGTTGATGACAGAAGGGACAGGAGAGAAGATTTATTACAATTTAATGATGGAGAACATTACCTTTTCTTCTAAAAGTTTTGGTGAAAAATAACTTTTCCCTCCTCTTAAACTCTACTTTTCTATTTTTGCTTGAAAGGCTTTTACAATCTAACAGAAATATACACAATTCAGCCTGCTTACAAGTTAGAGTATTACCCAGAAAGCTCACAATCTGAATTTTGTGATCTTTTCCGAATGACATGCTAAGATGATCACCGAGCTTCATTAGATAATGCACATGCTGAGATGTTGATCCACCTACTATCTGCAGGAGCAGCTGCTCAGTGACTGCATTTGTTACTGGTAGAATAGAAACATTTGGGACAAAGACACTCTCAAATCTGTTGTTCCTCACTGTGGTGCCATGGGAAGGCCAGTACAAAGTTATTTTGATTGTGAATCTTGCAATTGCAATAGTAACTACAGAAAGAAGAGCAGGAACCTCAAGCATGGTACTTATGATTGACATTGAATGTCATGCTCAGTATATAAAAGGGATTGTCCTTATGTTGCTCCTAAAACATCATGGCTTGTCTGTGGTTTTCCTTAAAGTGTATGTTTTCTTCAGCAACTGATGCCTTGTTGAAAAAGATTTTCAGGATTTAGTCAACTAAATGAACTCGAATGAACGCTATAGATACCATTAGGTTTGTGAGAGTACTCATGCTAAGGAAGTTAACAAAAGATAAAAAGTAAAGTGACTTTAACTTTTACAAATTAATAACATGTCAAAGATTTTGTTCAACATGATGGCCACCCTGAGCAAATTTTCATCTGGTTTTAATCAGTAAAATTCTCCAGGTTCCAATAGAGCTCTTCTGATTAAAAGCAGCTGAGATTCTGAACCAATTATTTCCAGATAAATTATTCAAAAAATAATGGGCAAAATTGAAAATAATTAATTTTATTAATACTGCCTGATTGTCTATAAAGTTAGTTGAGTAGGAGAAAATATTTTTGTGAAAAAATTACTTGATAATTAATTGACAAAGAAGAAAAATGTTGTCATTATTATTCATTCATGTAAAAGGAATACAAAATAATAAAGTGATGACAGTAACTGCAGGTTTTCTTACTGGATAATTACAAACTATAGAAGTGGAATACATGTGTACAACTTGCTCTGAGATAAAAGTTTTATTGCTCAATTATATTACAATTAGATGTCTATTAATGAAGTTAATATGAAACAGGGGTTGGTTTCATTCCAAACATCCAAAGTATTTCAGAGGAGAATATGGGACAAATCTTGACATACTGCAAGTGGTGCAACTGCATGGCTAGATTTGAACTTGTGCCTCTGAAAGACAGCATGTTTATATCTGAGAATAGCGAGGAAAAATAAAGTAGAAGAACATAAGAATCAGATACATTAACTATTACTGGGTTCCAAGAACAAAGAAGTACATTACTCCTAACATCAGGACAAGCATCAACAGAAGAAATAAGTTGGAAATTTGAAATTAATTAAACTTGCCATGTTTCCACTGCATCTTGGATGTGTCCCAAGTAAGTATAAACAAATTTAAATGTATTGAATAAACATCTAGACCATTAATATTGTCATTTATAATCAAATTACAAAACAGTTACTTAGACTCAGTCAACTTTCCCAGGTACTAAAAGCACAAACAGAAAAGTTAATTGTGAGAGTCAACACATCTTTGACATTACATGTCTACATCACGGAATTACTCAATAAAGCAATTAAAAATTCTCTTAGAGAAAATTGCTGCTAAAAGTGAAGACTTTTCTTTTCCTAACTATCTCTGTTTCAGTACCCAGGTAATTTATTTTTGAGATCTCTTTAGCTTCTGTGAGCATCAGTAATGCTTCTAGTCTGGAAGACTCAAAGAGCATTTGGCCCTGAAGTTTTTGTTCTGTTCAATATGCAGACAAGACTTTAAAATGAAAGTCCTCTGTCTTCTGCTCATATGCTATTAGGGATGGCTGAGTGCTGGAAACAGCAGAATCCAATATTTTTGCAATCTTCATCCCTGACAGGGCAGAAAGGTTTTGTTCTGCATGTCACTGGGTTCAGCTTTTCCTCTTGTCTCTGTCCTGTTCTGCATCCAGGTCTACTACCTCTCCCACATAGTCAGCACAGGTCACACTGGAATTGTTTGCTTGTATTACATGTTGACAGGGCTCTCATGTTCCTGGGACCAGCAGCTGTAGACATAAAAAAAGTCTCAAAAAAAAAAAGGGATTAGTATTACTTCTTTCCATACCTGGGCCTACATTTGTAACAAATTCTTATCAAACACTCTTTGTGGAAATACCATAAAAAGGAAACTAGGAACATCTCTCCTAGTCAAGCCAATTGGTGATTTCTTTCCTTATCTAAGTAGCCTTCAAAGGTCTGCATTAACACACTGAGACCTTAATATAAGTAAAGGACTTGTATGTCATGGGCAAGTTTGAAAACCAGGAAACGAATAATTTTAAATTCTTTGTTGCTTGCATTTCTTCTCTTTGGTTTACAAATTTGCTGAAATTTCTCTTTAAATCCCAAAAGACATATTTGGAAATATTTTTATGGAGAGGAAAACATTGTGTTGCCCGTTCTCTTATTCCCATTTTGTTCTATTAAAATAATTACAGAATTCAGTGTGTTAATTCTGACAATGTAAATAGCAAATGGTAGCTACTCTTATTTCTATATCCCGTTTTACTAAACACTAAAACTATGATGATCTGGAGGGCATAACACCATTCTTTGTGCTTTCCAGCCACCCACGTACCTGAGAATAACTCATCTGATTTCAGTAGAATTACGTTTTGTCTTCATTGGTGGAAATAACATCGCAATCCAGGGTAGGATTAGAAAGTGCTTATATGCTGAATGCGCTTTCTGTCACTTTGGCATTACATAATTCTAAATCTCTTACAAATCACTTTAAGTCAAATAGGGAAAAATATGCATTACTGTATTTCTATTCTTGCTCTAACTGAGTAGCAGTTCAGTGTTTTGACTGCAGTTAAAATCAGAGGAACTAACTGTTTATGGATTACAATGAATGTAAAAAAACCCCACGGCATTTAAGGCAGAATACAAGTATAACCCAAGGCATGAAAGGTCAAAGATGAGATCTGTGAATTTATTCTAAGCTCTTTCACACTTGAAAGTTCATAGCTCCTGTGTTTTCCCCAGAAAATTTTAAAAGGTTAAACTTATTTGCAGATTATAGAACTACCACCTTAAAACACAGTCCTGTAAGCACAAACCCATGATGACCATAAAATTCACACGCAGTCCATTTTATTTACAAAGATGTTTGGGAGAGATGATAATGTCAAGTTGTGGTACAGGGATTCAGGGTTAAGACTATTCTCAGTGGGTTCTGAAGATAGCTGGGAAGTCCACAAAAGTCAGGGACTGAAATCAAGACTTCTGCAGAGAATGATGCAAAATCTTCAACATGATGGGGGAGTGGCAAGAAGAAAATTGTGTGTGACCTTGGTTTCCTAATGCTCAGTTGGGACTTTGGGGCGCTACTCCCCACAGACTTGTTCATGCTTTTTGTCACTTTAGAAGTAGTTATATGCAGGATGTTGCTGAAATAAAATATACTAATTAAGCCACACTTTTTTCAAAGTATGACTCTATGTTTATTCGCTCCACTATTCAGAGTTAAGGGTGGCAGAGTTGGAGCCTCTGTAAAAGGAAAAGCAGTTTTCTGCCACATTCTGTATATAACAGATCCCAAAACACAACTCTCTGCTTTCAGACAACAAATATAATTTTGCCAAGGAGACGGTGCTGTGTTTTCTCAGCTGTTTTGATTACTTCACAGGGGTTTTTTTCCTCTTTCTGCCCAACTGAGGGAGCAGAAAGTCTGGCTCAAACTTTCTTGGTGTGTTTCAGCAAATCAAATTGCGATGACCACTGCTGGAAAAAGAGGCCTTAGGTGGTCAAGAATCTGTGATGACAGAAAAGCAAACATAAGATTCATGTCTTTTTAGTTTGGACTGGAAGTGACATTAGAGAGCAGTTCCCAGGGCTTGTGAAGAAAGCTGGTCATGCAGAAAGGTTGTGTTTATGTTTAATGCAGTCAAAATCTTTAAAACAGCTAATTTTATACCTTCTGAGTTGTCTGCATAGGAACTAAATCTTTATTCTTTTAGCATGACTTACACTCCAGAAATATCTGTTGTAATATGCTTGTTCTCTTTTTCATGACATGTGATATCATAATGCAGTTGGTATTGTACTATGATTCTGAAGCTTCTGAGAGTTCTGATATCCATACAGAGATATATTTGCATTTTCAATGTAAATATAGTCTCACTTATTGTAGTGGAAATTTTCCAATGAGGTTGATTTGTTTTCTAACTCATGTTGTCATTCTCTGTCACCATTTGATATTTCTTCCTTTGTGAGAAATTCACACAAATATTCCTCTGGTCCTTTTTTAACATAACCAAATGATTAATTAGAAAGCTCAGACACACTGTGGGAAGCTGAAAACACACTCTTAAGGTCAACTGGTCCCAATAACAGTCTTTGTTTTTTTCCCACCTAAACTGGTCACAAATGCCTTGCACATGTTTGCCATAAAGTCAAAGCCACTGTTTACATGAGAAAGTAGAAGTTGGAGTTGGTGCTGTTTTGCACCTGTTGTTATTCTTGATTGGTAAAAAACCTATGTGTCAAATACATTACTGTACTTGGATTTGTAGAAGAATTTTTTTCTTCCAAGCAAAACTTCTAGCATCATCCTAAAGCCTTTATAGAACTAAATCTTAAAGAACATAAACAGTTTATGAAGAACAAGAACTAGAGAGACAGAATCCACAAATTTTGTGAAAGCAGCAAAAGAAAAAAAATAAAATATCAGGCTACAGCAAGTACTAGAGACTGCAGGCTGACTAACATAGATCCCATACATATAGAGTAAGAAATAATACCAAGAGGAAACTGAATGGACTAATTAAATGAAGGTCATATTTAATTAATATTCCTGATTGCACTGGAATAACACAGCAGAAATTAAGCAGTACACAGCATGGATCTTGATTTTAGAAAGGCTTCCTACACTGCACAAACAGTACACGCAAATCAGATTCCGTAACCTTTCTGCCAAGGTAATAGTGTGCAGCTGCCAACAACAGACTGCTAATTATTTGTTTTAATGGCTCTTGTTAGGAAAAAAGTAATAATGCAGAAACGTATATAGGATGATCACTACAATTTATGCACATTGCTTCTATATTTGAAATTCAGAAAACTAAGAAATGAGTCATCTAAATGGCTCTCTTGATATTGGCTCAGGGGTTTACCTTAGTTGGGGTAAAAATCATCACCTGGTAACTGAGGGCCACATGAACATTTCTCATTGTTTCAGACTTGAAAATTTGGATTGTAGATGTTTGATTTATAGTAAAAATGTTCTCTATGAATTGGACACATTCCAGACAAAAGGTAATGTAAAAGTTTCCAACAGAGATATTTTTATAAAATCAACATGGTACAGATTTGGGTAGCCTGGTCCATCTTTAAATATTCAGCTTAATCTGATAAGCTTTCATTTTAGCAAATCCATTCATCTGATGGCTCATCTAAAACTGTGCTGCAATGTCTGTACATGCCTTGGCACATGAATTTGACTAAAATAAACATAATGACATTGCAGTGCTGTCACGTGAAAGGGAAGAGAGACAAAGACTTCTAGTCCCAACTGTATTAATATAAAGTTAATAGCTATAAGCGTCCTTGGAGTAATCAAAACTTTATGAACCCAGCATTGCCTGCCGAACTCTGGACAGAACACAGGCTGGAAAGGTTTTTGACTGCCCTATAAGGGCCACACTTAAGCCATGGGAAGCTTGTTAGCAATAAGCGTCTCCAGAAAATTAGAGCCTTATGAACCCAGCACGGCCTGCCAAACTCTGGACAGAACACAGGCTGGAAGGTTTTCTTACCTCTGCTATGAGGACCACACTTAATAGCAAGAAAAGAACTTTCCTCACGATAGCTCCAGAAATAACATTTATTAATACAGGTATGTGACAATGACTACATGGGTTACATAGTCGGTGATAACATTTAGCTGCAGGATTGTACAAAATACCCAAAGACACCGGCACAAAACACATTTTACAGGCTTCTCCAGCTGTATACCACTCCCACGACAAACTTCACTAACAGAGGAGTACTAAACAGAAACACAACAGTTCAACACCACCTGTAAACACACTCAGTAACCCAAAAGAAAAGCAACAGGAAAAATATAGCCACTTCCCATTAACACAAAATACACCCAGTGAACTATAACACATTATAATTAGTAAGGCATAGGAAAATAAAGTAAGAATTTGATTGCTTACCCCTGCAATGTGCGATGGAATGGGGGAGACAGGGTAGCTCATGGGTTGCCCTCCCAGAGGGGGAAGTTTTCTCCTCAGTTTTTGCTTTTACTCTGTTTCTTTTTACACATTTTTTTTCTCTTGGTGTTTTTTTGTGTGACTGAAATCAATGTTGAGGGGGTGATACAGATGCCTGAGAGGGTGGGCTCCTTGATTCTGCAGGGTGCCACAGGGTGCACAGGGTGCAGCAAAGAAAGGCCCTGCTAAATTTAAAAACATTCTATTCATTGGTAACATCCATCACTTATCACCATCCCTCCAGGGGGCTGAGGCGTTTCCCTCAACCCATCAAGGCTTATCAGGGCCATCACCCCACAACTGGGGTACTACTTAAAAACAATGTGAGAAGTCTCCCACAAAAGTGACCAAACAAAATGATTTCTAGAGCATTACTCTGCTGAAAGTCAAACATCAATAACAACTCTATATCTGACAGAACAGTCAACTCCACACTCTGATGAGAAAATTCAGAGATTCATCTTTTTAACTTTCATGGAATCATAACCCTTGACTGCAAGGCCTTTTGTGCTCTTCAGTATTCCTTTCAAGGTTCCTTGATGGTGTAAGAAACACCTGTAAGAAATCACACAATGCATTGGAGAATATGCTTTTACCTACAGGACTGAAAATCTAAAGAAAAGATATATGAACACCACATGAAGAAATTAGGTGTACTTCTCATATTTTCATGGTTTAACACCAGCCAGCCAGTGAGCCCCACACAGCCACTCACTCACTCCATCCTGGTGGGATGGGGATGAGAATTGCAAGGGTAAAAGTTAAAAATCTCATGGGTGAAGATAAAAATAGTTTAATATTTTAAATAAACTAATATTGAAAATAATAATATGATGATAATAATAATAATAAAATAATAAATGTAATTAAAAATAACAAAGATAAATAAAACCCAAGAAAAACAAGTAATACAAATGAAAGCAATTACTCAGTATCAACCAACCTATGCCCTATTCAGTCCCCAAGCAGCAGCCTTCCTGTCAACCTCCCCCACTAGTTTTATTGCCGAGCACAATGTCATTTCATGTGGAATATCCATTTGGTCATTTGGGATCAGCATCCCAGCTGTGTCCCCTCCCAGCTCCTTGTGCACCACCTGTCCACTCATTGGTGGGATGGGCTGAGCAGCAGAAAAGGCCTTGATGCTGTGTACGCACTGCTCAGCAATAATGAAAACATCCCATGATTGTCAATAGGTTTTGCTGTTTTCAGCACAAATCCTAAACACAGCCCCATACCAGCTACCATGAAGGAAAGGAACTCCATCCCAGCCAAAATCAGCACATGTGTATATGTGGCCCTTTGCCCCTTCTCCGTTGCTTCTATAAAGCTATGCTGCCTCGTGGAAGTATAATGGGCAAAGGCTCAGGAGACCAATGTGTGTTTTTCAGTTCCATTGACTGATTAATCCAGAAATGAGACATCAGAACTCAAGGCCTTTCTCTGTCTGTGAGTCAGCTCTCCTCTCCCAGAAGGCAGCTGGGAACAGCAAATACTGGGCAATCAGGAACACCAGGAGAAAAGCTGCTGAATTTTGACCAACACACATTAGCAAATGTAAGGTCCTCAGGGAGAGCAAGACCACTAACTATGCAACAAGCTGAAGTAGCTGTTCCTAGCATCTTCCAGTGCAGAAGATGCTCGAGCAACACTCGCCTTTTGCATTAAGGAATTATTGTGCAAACTGTAGTGGCAGTCAGACTCAGTTCCTAAGACATACTTTTTAAGAGAATGTCCTAGTTTAGAAGAAAATCAGATGTCTGTCTGGAGTAGGCAAGGGGGCTCTTCCCAAAAACCACCACAACCTTTGAAATTAATATATTTTAGTAGGAAAATCTATAGAAAAGGATAGCGGTTCATAAATACAAAATAAATACATATATATAACCAAAAATGGAACAAACAGTAACACCATCATGAAAACCTTTAAACAAATAAGGTTCTGTCTCTGCTCTTCTCAGTGCAATTTATTTACGGACAGCAGGGAGTGATGCCGAACCTCAGGAGGCCACGGCCACAAGGATCATTCCCTGGTTTTTCCAGCGAAACGACAACAAAGGGTAGGAAGAGATGGTGGTTCCTCCAAAAACATATGTGAGAATGGCAGTCACAAAGGGACAAATTGGAACCTTTCCAATGGGCAGTGTAGAGATCCCTCCTCGCCCTTTTTTGAAGGAAAGCACTGGGGGGGTGGTGGTGGTGGTGTTTAGCCACTCTGCTACAGGTGAAATGGGCCCTCAGGAAAGTCTGTAGCAAATCCAAGGTAGTACTGACTGCTTTCTTTCTCCAAAAGACAGCACTGGTCACACGGAGTTGGTATGGGGGCCCATACCAAAGGGAGCTCCATGTGCCTCCACCAACCCTGCAAAACAGGCCTCTTGTCCACGTGTTATGGGTTTAGCTAAGTAGGCCTAAATTTAGGTTTTAGATTTCAGGGTAGGCCTGGGACTGTCGGCTGACTTGAGCTGGGCTGCGCTAGCTGACAGCTGACTTCTTCTAGCCAATAGTATTCCATACTATATCCCAACATCATCTCAAAGGGGTAAGAGCCAGAGTGGGAGTGGCTTGATTCAGTTCATTTGTAGCTGTTGTCTCAGAAGGACGCACCGTGCCGTCCCAGGAGGGACGAGGAGGCCCAGGCCCAGAGCACCGGCTTACCATCATGTTATCTTAGGGAAGTAAAATGTCTGTTCTTAGTCTTTCTCTTTGCTTTAATCTGTCCCTCTGGGAATTGACTTCTCTAGGGTAATTTGTAGTTAGAACGGTGGGATTTGTGTTCACTGGGGAGAGGGAAGTTATTTCTTGTTATTTCTAACTTGTATAAGTGTGTGTTATATTGTAATTACTCTTAATTTTCTATTTTCTGTATAAATATGTATAGTTAGTTTAATTTCAAATGAGGTTTTAGGATTTTTCCCTCTCCCTTTTCTCAGACAGGGGAGAGAGAGGCTCCAATATTCTGTATTGGGCAGTTGGCGTCTTGCCAGCTCAACCCAAGACACCACGTCACAGCCAAAGCAGCGAAGTGTGGCAAAAAAAAAAAAACAAGCTAGAAAAAAACCTCTCTCTCTCCACCCATGCCTCACCCCACCTCCCTAGTGATCAAGTTGGAATGCAAAGCAATTGACCACCCTTTTGTTAGCTAGCTCCAAGGGTAGGTAATGGAGGGAAGGGCCGTAGCTCCCAAACCTCCCTATTGGTAAGGAGAGAAGAAATTTCATTAAAGATTTCAAAACTATAACAGACAATTCTTTGGCTGCATTGATTTCTGCAGAGATCTATGTCAGCTTCAGCACAGGGGACAGGCAAAGTGGTCAAGAACTGCAGTCTGGCCTAATATAAACGGGACATTATGCTACCACAATGGTTTCAGCCTTTGAGGTTTGAACCAAAGGTAGCCTAAAATACAGATCTCCAAATTCCCAGTATAAAAGACCACTCTTCCTCCTCCCATGGTCCTGCCATGCCCATCATTCCGAAGTTAATGTTATCAATGCCTTCTAGGAGACTCTGGGGATATACATCAATAAAAACCCTTTTGAGGAGAGCCCTGGCAAGACCTATTTTGTGACTCCTAAACAGCCCTGATGTCCCTTGTCAGAGAAAGTGGTGTGCACAACATTGTAGACATCAAAAGGTACTAGGGGAGATAGTCATGAAGGGTTCATTTTATTCCTTCCTTAAAAGTCAGTTTTTAAAGCATGCCTAAAGTAGTCCTAAGGCATTTATGTTCTTTTAGTCTTGCTTCAAAGGATGGTAGAAATATAAGGCAAAGAAACACATACTGGGGACTGAAAAGACTTTTGGGGGAAGTTAAAATGGCTTTTCTGGTCAAAGTTTTCCGCATAATCCTGTATCTCTGGCATTTCTTAATTTCTCCTTTCATGATACATATTAATAGAACTGTGTAGTGATTTCATTCTGCTCCTTATTACTTCAATGCCAAAATCTATGAAATGAGCTAAATAATTCAGTAATCTTTCCCTATAAATTAAGAGATTAAAAGGACCAGTGCAGCCAGGGATTTCTTCAATTATTTAAATCACCTACCTGAAAATATGATACATCCAAGGGCCACCATTCAAACATTCATCTAAATTATATCTTTTTATTTAAAATGTTTGTCATCAAGCAGTATTAAAAGCAACATGGTCCATATAAAACCAGTAACTCTTATCCTGGCAATCTTCCTCCTCTGCTAACAGTCTTTAATTATTTATTGAACAGTTACTCTCTTCAGGTAAAAGACATAATATCGAGGTTAGGTGTGTTTTCTCCTTTCTCTCCCGTATTTTCATCACCCAAACTAAACAATGTAATCGCTGCAAGCATCATAAATTGTAAAAATCAATGCTCAGCAGAGACTCAATCCAGCCCTAAAGCCAAGACAGTATTGCAGCCCCTAAAACTGTCAAACCACAAGTGAACAACTTCAGTATTAGGAGAATTTTTGGCTAGTGTACAACTTTTCATTTTCATTCTGTGACCTTCGTACTCCTTCTCCCCTTCACCTAATATGGTTGGCACTGTGGAAATGTCTTTATTGTGACTTACTGGTTTCGTGGATGGTTTTGGCAAGCACTGCCAGATTAAGTACTCTTTACATGAGTTATAGCAATAAGTAAAAGGCCTTAGGTAACCTTTCCCCCTCTGTGGAGCTTATTATACGGTGTTTTGGTGCACACAGCATTGATACATTTATTTTTATCATCTTTGTAACATGATGCTGTTACTGTTTTAGGAAGTATGGGTTTATCTAGTTGAAAAGTCTACAGACATTTTATCATAGTGTCAGATCCAGTGTAGGGTCTTCGGATTTTGCTGCAGTTAGTTCATACGCGAGTCATTCATTCACCAAAGCTGAGCACACGCCTGTGATTTGGCACTCTCTGTGTGGAGTCTGCAGACAGTTGGTTCCCCTGTGGAAGGTATCCTCAAGCTTCTGAAGGAGGGGGTAGCTCACCTCCCACCTTCTTCTGCCATTTGAGCCCCTTGGGGTCACGAAGGGCAGGTCTATTCATCTCTGTGCCTTTGCTGCTGAAACTGGCTACCCTGAAAAGAGAATTGCAAGAGTCACAGACACAGAAGATCAAAGAAAGGAGAGTGTGACCCTGGAGTCTAATGAAGAACACAGCTGGCTAAAGGATAGGGAGCATGGGTACTGCTCCCTGCTACAAAAATATTTCAGATGACCTTTTTTCTTTTTTTTTTTTTTTTTAACCTTGAAATGGAAAGGCATTCCTGGAACCAGGTCCCAAAACCTAGACTTTTTGGTAGCAATTTCCAGCCATGAAGCTACAAAATCCTTCTTGTTCATGTTTGCTGTCTTTTGTCTTTAGGAAATGGGAGTAACATTTTTATCATCTGAAAGTTAAAAGATGGAAGCTTTGTCCTGGCCTCTGGTGTTCCTTGATTGTTTTTCTAATAAGAAAGAACTTGCCACCTGTTAGGCCCTTCTAATGCAAGTGGAAAGAGCAACAATTCCCAAGGTTGTTGAGGAATGCTGTGTTTGCTCTGCACCTCTGGGAATCAAAGGAATTAGTCAGGAAAAAAACAGATTGAAAATGTTCAACATTTCAAAGCTGCTCAAATTTTAGAGAGTTCTTTTTCTCTAATTTAAAAACTCTCCTAGATATTTTTGTTCAATCTTTTGTTTCCCCTTAACAGAAGCAGCAATGAGAAACCTTCACCAAGCAGGGCAATGGTGTGCACCTCTGCAATATATAGTTTCTATTTATGATATATTTACAGTATATAAAAGGTTAGTATTACGATATATGTATTTATACTATATATTTTTCAGACCTATGAAAATGTTTAACTTTTCATTGTCCTTTTCCACATATCTGTAATATTATACTGAATGATGGTGTATTTCAGGGTAGAAANATCTTAAGTAGTAGCCAATTTATAGGTTTGGATTCCTGAACACTAATGTATTAGGAGAATCATTTCTACTTCTGATAATTTCTTCATATAATTATGATCAGTCTCTTAGCTGTAGTTTAATTTACTATGCCACTTCCCAACACACCCCTTTCTCTATGGTTTCGTTTACCAGAGCAAATATTTCAGGCACTAATATAGTCTGAAAGCTTACAGTAAATCTAAACAGTAAATAAGTTTTACAGTCAGTTGTAGCACAATATAAAAAGTGATTGTACTGATTATTTCTTAGTAGATATAAAATCCAGTGGGGGGAAAAGATATTCTGAAATATTACCTTTACTCTATGGGTAAAACAAAGGTTAAATTTAAAAATAAATACTTGCATTTTCTACAGAAATAATTTTCAGCTAAATTTTGGTGTCTGTGGCAATTTTTCAAGTTTCCTTTTCAATATCAATTTTTTTGGGAGACTAAAAGAAGTCAAGAGAAGTAATGCTGTAGATGTAGAACAATCAGACTTCTCCCAATTGCTCTTGATTTCTTTTCCTACTGTACATTGTCTCTATTTCTTTTCTATCTCTCCGAATTACAAGTCATATAGAAAAACTATCTGCAGCTTCACTAAGCATGTGAAAAATTGCTGTACCATACCAGAACTAGATTTTCTTGAAAAGAATATTCTTGAAAAGAATATTTTATTATTAAACAAACAGCACAAAAAGATGGTATGAAGGCCAAACTGACAAAGTAAATGAATTTTTTAAATAGTACAATATGGATGATTGGACTGATGTGTGCTACTGTTTATGCTGACCAAATTTTTGTAGGTTTATTTTTTTTAACCAGCAGTAGTTTGTGCAAAAGAAGGCAGGCGGACGGGAAGGCAGGTGGGCAGGCAGGCAGGCGGGAAGGCAGGCAGGCAGGCAGGCGGGAAGGCAGGAAGGGAGGCGGGAAGGCAGGAAGGCAGGAGGGAAGGAAGGCAGGAAGGCAAGGAAGGAAGGAAGGAAGGAAGGAAGGAAGGAAGGGACAATGAGCTTAATGATACAGGTACCAAATATAATCTGGTCAGAACCCAAAACTGAAGAGAATACTGCGCTTCTGCATACAAGAAAGATGAGCACGTTGTATGCAACAACAAAGGCTGGACTGATGACTGGAAGGGCATTGTCTAAACAGAAAATAGTACAGCTGAAACAGGAAAACATTTTACATCAAATGTACTTTAAATCAATTCTGAAAGCACAGACATGAAATCTGAGAAGGAAGAGCAAATATAGTAAACTCCCCTATTTCAGAAGGTGTTAAACAGGTTATGAAAAACTGCAAAGCCATGAATTTTCTGTCACTAACAGGCAGGGGGTAAGACCTTGCTATATTTTAATTATAATGACAAAATGAAAACATATTAATCTGTGTTTATCTCTAATAAGATGTATTGATATTTCAACATGATTATTGCAACATAGACATGCTTACTATGTCTTCCAGAAAGACTAGCTGAGCTTGCTTTTATGACGTGTTCCTAAACTTTGCTTCCTATGTTTGCCTGTAGTTAAAAAACTACAATAAGCGTTACCTAATGTTCAGGACAAATTGAATCTAAAAAATGTATTTTTCCAACATAGTTATATGACTTTTGTAACGAATATGCAAAATTATCATGTAAGTATGAATGTCACCTTACATTGCCAGAAAATAAAAAATTAATTTAAAAGTACCATTATGTTGAAGTCCTACAGATCCTCTTAAATTATGATTCAGTAAATATGCTATTTTCTCATCTGTTTTTAATTTTACACCCCACTAATTTAAGATTAAAAACTAAGTAGTGAGTATTGATAAATAAAATATCTGTTGACTTTTACTCCCCCAGTTATTGGAGGGTTTTAATACTATGTATTATGTACCCAGCCACTTCCAATTTCATNTTTTTTTTTTTTTTTTAACCTTGAAATGGAAAGGCATTCCTGGAACCAGGTCCCAAAACCTAGACTTTTTGGTAGCAATTTCCAGCCATGAAGCTACAAAATCCTTCTTGTTCATGTTTGCTGTCTTTTGTCTTTAGGAAATGGGAGTAACATTTTTATCATCTGAAAGTTAAAAGATGGAAGCTTTGTCCTGGCCTCTGGTGTTCCTTGATTGTTTTTCTAATAAGAAAGAACTTGCCACCTGTTAGGCCCTTCTAATGCAAGTGGAAAGAGCAACAATTCCCAAGGTTGTTGAGGAATGCTGTGTTTGCTCTGCACCTCTGGGAATCAAAGGAATTAGTCAGGAAAAAAACAGATTGAAAATGTTCAACATTTCAAAGCTGCTCAAATTTTAGAGAGTTCTTTTTCTCTAATTTAAAAACTCTCCTAGATATTTTTGTTCAATCTTTTGTTTCCCCTTAACAGAAGCAGCAATGAGAAACCTTCACCAAGCAGGGCAATGGTGTGCACCTCTGCAATATATAGTTTCTATTTATGATATATTTACAGTATATAAAAGGTTAGTATTACGATATATGTATTTATACTATATATTTTTCAGACCTATGAAAATGTTTAACTTTTCATTGTCCTTTTCCACATATCTGTAATATTATACTGAATGATGGTGTATTTCAGGGTAGAAATTGGGCCTATGGTAGCATGATCAGAAACATAAAGAAACATACAAGAAATCAGTAAGTTGAAATTGCCCTTCTATAACATGCTAATATAGACAATTCAAATAATAATTCTTTACTTAAAATCACAAATCTGGCATTTAAAATAGTACATGTTTGCGTGGGTGCAAAAGGGAAACTAAAGTACATTCTTCCAAATGCCTGGCTAATTTATCAGAATAGCACTTTATATCTTTTAAGAAGCTATCAGGCTATTACCTGTGAGTAATATATCAAGTTTCAATGCAGCTTTTATTCAAAATTTAATAGAGATAATAGGAACATAAAAGCTACCCTCTGGATCTCTTAATTAAAAGGACAAGAACCTGAGAGTCATAAGGAAGGGAACATAAAGTTAATTACTTGCTTGTGTGCAGAATAAGAAGTCTGTAATCTTAAGTAGTAGCCAATTTATAGGTTTGGATTCCTGAACACTAATGTATTAGGAGAATCATTTCTACTTCTGATAATTTCTTCATATAATTATGATCAGTCTCTTAGCTGTAGTTTAATTTACTATGCCACTTCCCAACACACCCCTTTCTCTATGGTTTCGTTTACCAGAGCAAATATTTCAGGCACTAATATAGTCTGAAAGCTTACAGTAAATCTAAACAGTAAATAAGTTTTACAGTCAGTTGTAGCACAATATAAAAAGTGATTGTACTGATTATTTCTTAGTAGATATAAAATCCAGTGGGGGGAAAAGATATTCTGAAATATTACCTTTACTCTATGGGTAAAACAAAGGTTAAATTTAAAAATAAATACTTGCATTTTCTACAGAAATAATTTTCAGCTAAATTTTGGTGTCTGTGGCAATTTTTCAAGTTTCCTTTTCAATATCAATTTTTTTGGGAGACTAAAAGAAGTCAAGAGAAGTAATGCTGTAGATGTAGAACAATCAGACTTCTCCCAATTGCTCTTGATTTCTTTTCCTACTGTACATTGTCTCTATTTCTTTTCTATCTCTCCGAATTACAAGTCATATAGAAAAACTATCTGCAGCTTCACTAAGCATGTGAAAAATTGCTGTACCATACCAGAACTAGATTTTCTTGAAAAGAATATTCTTGAAAAGAATATTTTATTATTAAACAAACAGCACAAAAAGATGGTATGAAGGCCAAACTGACAAAGTAAATGAATTTTTTAAATAGTACAATATGGATGATTGGACTGATGTGTGCTACTGTTTATGCTGACCAAATTTTTGTAGGTTTATTTTTTTTAACCAGCAGTAGTTTGTGCAAAAGAAGGCAGGCGGACGGGAAGGCAGGTGGGCAGGCAGGCAGGCGGGAAGGCAGGCAGGCAGGCAGGCGGGAAGGCAGGAAGGGAGGCGGGAAGGCAGGAAGGCAGGAGGGAAGGAAGGCAGGAAGGCAAGGAAGGGAAGGAAGGAAGGAAG
>VWZD01001312.1:677996-720904 GCA_013396695.1 Sakesphorus luctuosus | reverse complement strand
GGGGGTAAGACCTTGCTATATTTTAATTATAATGACAAAATGAAAACATATTAATCTGTGTTTATCTCTAATAAGATGTATTGATATTTCAACATGATTATTGCAACATAGACATGCTTACTATGTCTTCCAGAAAGACTAGCTGAGCTTGCTTTTATGACGTGTTCCTAAACTTTGCTTCCTATGTTTGCCTGTAGTTAAAAAACTACAATAAGCGTTACCTAATGTTCAGGACAAATTGAATCTAAAAAATGTATTTTTCCAACATAGTTATATGACTTTTGTAACGAATATGCAAAATTATCATGTAAGTATGAATGTCACCTTACATTGCCAGAAAATAAAAAATTAATTTAAAAGTACCATTATGTTGAAGTCCTACAGATCCTCTTAAATTATGATTCAGTAAATATGCTATTTTCTCATCTGTTTTTAATTTTACACCCCACTAATTTAAGATTAAAAACTAAGTAGTGAGTATTGATAAATAAAATATCTGTTGACTTTTACTCCCCCAGTTATTGGAGGGTTTTAATACTATGTATTATGTACCCAGCCACTTCCAATTTCATTGTCATTTATTTTGTATTTGTAATACTAATTAGATTCTTCTCTGTGCCTTCTAAAATAAAGTGTTGCTATGGCATATAGTTCAAGCTAAAATGCTGATACAATTATAGCTGCATAATATGTTGGATTAAAGTAAAATTAAATAAAATAATTTCCCTGAAGTGACATAATGTCTTGGAGGATCTGTGTGCAGTACTGAGTTATTAGGACATAATTGTAGAGAGTGTGATGCCTGGCACAGAGAAAATTCACATGATGGTGTGAAAATACTATTACTGAAATTTCCTTTCCCTGAAATAGACAAATACATAAGAAATATATAAACATACAGATATTATATTTTTAGAAATAAGTTAATAGCTTACTTTTACTCTTCTATAGATATGCCAACAACTGATGTCATAACATAACAATTGATGTCATAACCAGTCACAATGGCATTACCCAGAAGGTCATTATGCTAATTCTGTCTTCCAAAGGACATGGTGGACACCTGGATGACCACTACAGCCCCACAGCTGCCTTACCATCACCTGCTTCCAAATCAATCAGTACCTGTCAAATCAATACCTGTCTTATCATGAGAGACCATCAGTTTATCACTCCAGAGTAACACACCTGTGCCTCTCTTCATTAGGTACAATTCCACTGCTTTTACCTACTGTTCATTCATAAGTATTTCTCCTTCAGTTTTTCTGACACAAAATTTGCAACTCAGCAGGGTTCATTTCTCAACCATGGCAGTGGAAGGAGATGTGAATCAGGTGATGGGGGATAATTTCAAACATCCACAGCCCTATCATCACATGATCAAGCAGGAAGCAGTGTAGTAGATGAAGTGTACATTGTCTTGGAGCAATTGATTGTGTGGTTCTGTAATGCAGTGACCCATATCACAGAATCACAGAATATGCTGAGTTAGAAGGAACCCACAAGGATCATTGAGTCCAACTCCTGGCTCTGAACAGGAGCATCCCCAAGATTCACACCTTATGCCAGAGAGTATCATCCAAATGCTTCTTTAACCTGTCAGGGCTTGGTGCTGTGACCACTTCCCTGAGGAGCCTGTTCCAGTGCCCAACCACCCTCTGGGTGAAGAACCTTTTTCTGATATCCAGCCTAAACCTCCCCTAACACAACTTCAGGCCATTCCCTTGGGTCCTGTCACTGGTTACACAGAGAAAAGATCAGTGTCTGCCTCTCCTCTTTCTCTCATGAGAAAGTTGTAACTGCCATGATGTCTCCCCTCAATCTCCTCTTCTCCAGGCTGAACAGACTAAGATACCTCAGCTGCTCTCACATGCTTCCCCTCAAGGCCCTTGACCAATTTTGTTGCCCTCCTTTGGATGCTCTCTAATAACTTAATGTCTTCCTGTCTTGGGTTGAGCTGGTAAAATGCCAACTGCTCAACACAGAGGATTAGAGCTTCCCTCCCCTCCCACTGAGAAAAAAGGGAGAAAGGAAAAAAACTCTGGAAACTCAGACTAGGTTTATGCTTAAACTAACTATATATATTTATACAGAAAAGAGAAAATTAAGAGAAAACTACAATATCACACAGACTTACACAGATTTGATATACCAACAATTTTCTACTTCCCACTGAAAACAGATTTCATTACTCTAGATTCATAAAATGCTCTAAAAGACACCCAGCAAGGCAAAAGAGAAAGCATAACAATAAAATGTTTCTACTTCCCTGAAAGTAAAACAAAATACTATATAGCAGCAGCAGAAGCAAGGCTCAGCACAGCAGGATGCAGCAGCGCATCCTGCCTCCACTGCAGACATGATGGAACTGAGTGAACACCTCCTACTCCTGTATTCATATCTCAGGTTTGTGTCATCTGGTATGAAATATTTCCTTGGTTCCTTAAATCAGGTGAAACTCTTAATCTACATAGATTCTCTGAGCCTGCTAATTTGAGGCCTGGGTATAACTACCACAATTTCTTATTTTGTGGTACCCAAAACTGAATACAATATCCAGGTGACGCCACCCCATTGAAGAGCAGAGTGAGACAATCCCCTCCCTCAACCTCCTGGTGACGCTGTGCCTGCTGCTTCCCAGGACACAGTTGGCCCTTCTGGCTGCCAGGGGATATTCAACTGCATATTCAACTGGCCATCAACCAAGACTCCCATGTTCTTTTCTGCAGCACTGCCTTCCACCATCTCATTCCCCAGTCTGTATGACCAGCGAGGGTTGCCCCATCCCTGGTGCAGAATCCAGCACTTTCCTGTGTTGAACTTCACATGTTTGGTGATTTCCCAGTCCTCTTATTTGACAAGTCTCTCTGCAGGGTCTCCCTGCCTTTGAAAGACACAACAGCTCCTCCTAGTTTTGTGTCATCTGAAAACTTTCTTAGTGTCCCTCCCAGTCCTGCATGCAAGCCATTTATGAAGATGTTGAGGAGCACAGGGCCTAAGATGGAGCCATGTCCAATAATGTGCTTTCTGGAAACACTAACACATGTTCTTCTGGTTTGCAGTTTCATTGATTCTAAAACTGTTTTGTATTATTATCTGGATTACTGCATCTTGATCTCAATATATGTTTCTAAGAGTGTGTAGTTCATTTGTATTTTGGATCTGTCCTTTTTTAAATCTTCTTTCATTCAAGTTAAGATACAGATCTGGAGCACTCTTACAAATAATATCTTTCAATTGTAATTCTTGAATGTACCCTCTATGTTGTCAACCACTATGATAGCCTTCTTCAGAGAGGTGACTGGCTTGATGAAGAAGGGAAGACCAGCAGAGAAAACGCAGCTCTCCACAGCTTGGAGAATTTCTGGAGAACAGAAGGCTCAGGAGGGAGGATCTTCTAAATGTGAATACATACATGATGGGAGGGAATGGGGAAAAGAGAGCCAGGCTCTTCTCAGTAACACCCAATGGCAGAACAAGAGACAATGGACACAAACCGAAACATAGGACACTCTGTATGAACATAAGAAAAATCTTTTTACATTGTGACAGTGGTACAATTTGCCCATATACACTGTGGAGTCTCCCTTTTTGGAAATGCTCAGAAACAGACTGGACATGCTCCTGAACATCATGTTGTAGGTAACCCTGCTCTGAGCAGGGAGTGAGACTTAATGGTCTCCTGACGCCCTTCTAAAATCAGTGCTTCTGAAATTCTGTGTGTTCACCCTTCTCTGTTGGTCCACTCAAATCTTATTTTGGCTTGTATATCACAAGCAGATTAATTCTAGGATACTTTCACTCTTCTCAGAATCAATGAAATTAAAACATTACTGACTAAACCTAATTCTCAATTTACATGCTAAATACATACATTGAATAGGAGCACATGCATAGCTGAGGGCATAAACCACCCCAAGTACTGTATATTATTTATGATGGAACTCAACAGTTTTTTACATTTCATTTCTCCATCATTTAAGCCAGAGTGCTATTGCTGAAGACAAAGGAAAAAAAATATGTATAGTTTTATTCTGAGGGAATTCGTCTCCTATGGCTTGCAAAATATAGTACTGGGATGGGTTATAATAGATCTGGTTTATTTGATGCAAATACCGTAAGATATGATTTCCCCTTCAGCTAACAAGAATTTGCTAATTATTAGCATGGATGATTAAGTGTTTTGGAAGAACAGTGAGAAGGAAATTGCAGTGAAAAAAAATCATATTAGAAACTTGCAGCAACACTTATTATTCCCATTAAATATGAATCATTTATTAAGAAAAGTGACTGTAAGTGATACACATGCATTCACAGATAACTCAGTGTGAGGCTTATGAAATTAATGGGAAATAGAGCAATCTTTGTAATGTCCTGTTTAATGGCTAGATGGCTAGTCCCTGCTAATATAGCATGAAGCACTTTGAAGGGTCATGGCCTTATCTCCTTGCCTCACTTCTGGTCATTGTACAGCAAACTTGGTACCATGACTTGCGCAGAAGTACCCAGGAAGTGTGTCTTTTCCTTGATTAGATACATTCTCTAGAAAAAGCACAGTCAGATCTGGTTAAGAATGAAGGAAGTTAGAAGAAGCAAAAAATTAAATCTGTTGCCCTTGGAAACAAACAGAAATGGTAGTGACTAAGGTCCATATCACATCAGACATTTGGGTCCCCTACTTCTTTTTTAAAGAAACAGGTGTAAGGAAGTTGAGTAGAGAAAAAGGAAGTTATTTATTCAACTCCTGTTTTATTAGTATTGTTAAAAAAGGTCATAGAATCATAGAATGGTTTGGGATAGAAGGGCCATCTAGTCCAACAGTGCTGCAATAAGCAGGGACTTGATCAGTGGGCTCAGAGCCCTGTCCAACCTAACATTGAATACTTCCCAGGGATGGGGCATGTGCATATGGATGTACAACAGAGATGGTAAATATAGAGATTTTTGAAAGGATACCATGTCAAATTACTCTCCTGCATCTAACAGAGGGGGGCCATACATCTGCAATATTGAAGTTGTAAATATTTACAATAATTATGCACCTCTTAGATGAAATTATATTGGGGAGGTTTTCCCTCCATTTTCAACCACCACACAGGCTTTCTCCTAAAATAGGCAGATGTACATCGTGATATTTGGCAATTCCTTGGAGGAAAGCTTTTTATANCTCTTACAAATAATATCTTTCAATTGTAATTCTTGAATGTACCCTCTATGTTGTCAACCACTATGATAGCCTTCTTCAGAGAGGTGACTGGCTTGATGAAGAAGGGAAGACCAGCAGAGAAAACGCAGCTCTCCACAGCTTGGAGAATTTCTGGAGAACAGAAGGCTCAGGAGGGAGGATCTTCTAAATGTGAATACATACATGATGGGAGGGAATGGGGAAAAGAGAGCCAGGCTCTTCTCAGTAACACCCAATGGCAGAACAAGAGACAATGGACACAAACCGAAACATAGGACACTCTGTATGAACATAAGAAAAATCTTTTTACATTGTGACAGTGGTACAATTTGCCCATATACACTGTGGAGTCTCCCTTTTTGGAAATGCTCAGAAACAGACTGGACATGCTCCTGAACATCATGTTGTAGGTAACCCTGCTCTGAGCAGGGAGTGAGACTTAATGGTCTCCTGACGCCCTTCTAAAATCAGTGCTTCTGAAATTCTGTGTGTTCACCCTTCTCTGTTGGTCCACTCAAATCTTATTTTGGCTTGTATATCACAAGCAGATTAATTCTAGGATACTTTCACTCTTCTCAGAATCAATGAAATTAAAACATTACTGACTAAACCTAATTCTCAATTTACATGCTAAATACATACATTGAATAGGAGCACATGCATAGCTGAGGGCATAAACCACCCCAAGTACTGTATATTATTTATGATGGAACTCAACAGTTTTTTACATTTCATTTCTCCATCATTTAAGCCAGAGTGCTATTGCTGAAGACAAAGGAAAAAAAATATGTATAGTTTTATTCTGAGGGAATTCGTCTCCTATGGCTTGCAAAATATAGTACTGGGATGGGTTATAATAGATCTGGTTTATTTGATGCAAATACCGTAAGATATGATTTCCCCTTCAGCTAACAAGAATTTGCTAATTATTAGCATGGATGATTAAGTGTTTTGGAAGAACAGTGAGAAGGAAATTGCAGTGAAAAAAAATCATATTAGAAACTTGCAGCAACACTTATTATTCCCATTAAATATGAATCATTTATTAAGAAAAGTGACTGTAAGTGATACACATGCATTCACAGATAACTCAGTGTGAGGCTTATGAAATTAATGGGAAATAGAGCAATCTTTGTAATGTCCTGTTTAATGGCTAGATGGCTAGTCCCTGCTAATATAGCATGAAGCACTTTGAAGGGTCATGGCCTTATCTCCTTGCCTCACTTCTGGTCATTGTACAGCAAACTTGGTACCATGACTTGCGCAGAAGTACCCAGGAAGTGTGTCTTTTCCTTGATTAGATACATTCTCTAGAAAAAGCACAGTCAGATCTGGTTAAGAATGAAGGAAGTTAGAAGAAGCAAAAAATTAAATCTGTTGCCCTTGGAAACAAACAGAAATGGTAGTGACTAAGGTCCATATCACATCAGACATTTGGGTCCCCTACTTCTTTTTTAAAGAAACAGGTGTAAGGAAGTTGAGTAGAGAAAAAGGAAGTTATTTATTCAACTCCTGTTTTATTAGTATTGTTAAAAAAGGTCATAGAATCATAGAATGGTTTGGGATAGAAGGGCCATCTAGTCCAACAGTGCTGCAATAAGCAGGGACTTGATCAGTGGGCTCAGAGCCCTGTCCAACCTAACATTGAATACTTCCCAGGGATGGGGCATGTGCATATGGATGTACAACAGAGATGGTAAATATAGAGATTTTTGAAAGGATACCATGTCAAATTACTCTCCTGCATCTAACAGAGGGGGGCCATACATCTGCAATATTGAAGTTGTAAATATTTACAATAATTATGCACCTCTTAGATGAAATTATATTGGGGAGGTTTTCCCTCCATTTTCAACCACCACACAGGCTTTCTCCTAAAATAGGCAGATGTACATCGTGATATTTGGCAATTCCTTGGAGGAAAGCTTTTTATAGGTTGAAACCATTCAACTATTTCCTTGCCTTGAATATCCTATTCTCTATATAATTCCTGCATAGACCCAGCAACAGACCTAAAGACTACCTCATCTTTTCATGAAATGTTTATACTTTTTTAAGAAAAAAAAATATGAAGGATACAAGATAAAGCATAAAAAATAGCAAGACCTAATTTGAGCTCGTTCTAGTGTCAGTTAGAGAAGTTATGGCTGGCTTGTTGAGCATGTACCTGTGTATGTGTGTGGGGTGCAGGTGCTCAGGCTCTGCGTGGGGCACTGGGGCTGCCCGTGCCGGGCACAGGCGGCTCTGACCCACCCACCGCGGGCGGGGCTGAGCCGCAGCCTAGGGGGCACCTTGGGGGAAGATTATTAAACACAGGCAGGGAGGAGTGAGGAAAAAAAAGTGAGGAAACAACCCCGTGAGCTGCGGGAAAGAGGAGAAAGAGAAGAGGGAGTGCTGCAGGCACCAGAGTGCAGATTGTCCTGCTGGCTGTGGAGAGAACATGGGAAGCAGATACCCACAGTGCCACCCATGGAAGACCCCACATTAAGGCAGGAGGATATTCCCTGAAGAACTGTAGCTCATGGAGACCCCACACAAGAGCAGACTCACCCGCAGTGACTGCAGCCCGTGAAAAGGACCTGTGCCAGAGCAGAAGAGTTAGGAGGATGGAGCAGCAGAGAGGAGCCACTGTATACTGGTCATAGACCCCTGCTCCCAATCTTCCCTGTGCTTCTTGGGGGGCAAAAGAGGAGTCAGGAGAGGGGAGAGGAAAAGTGTTGGTTCAATGTATGTTTTCCACTATCTGTATCTATTTTTATTAGCAACAAGTTAAACTATTTTTCCTTAAGTCAGACATGGTTTGCCTGTAATGGTGACTGGAGAGTGATCTTGAATTTATCTCAGCCTCTGAGCTCTCTCACACTATTTTTCCCCCCTGTCCCATGGAGGATGCAAAGTGAGCAGCTTTACAGGAGTTTGGCTGCTGGCCAAGGGTAACTCAGCATTGTATATGACTCTTTTTCTTAAGATATATCTGACAGATGACAAATCATTGAATAAAAAAATATTCCTACAAAGATTTATCTGTAAAATTCTCATAAAAAAATAAAAAGGTAGATATTTTATGTCCAACTTAGACCCCTTTCTGCAATCTAATTTTTTTTTTTTTAGATTTTCATTAGACCTTTCTCAAAAGCTTTAGTTTAAGAAATAGTAAGGTTGAGGTGTCTAAAAACACTTCTAGCACAGGTATTTGGTTATTAGTAAAGCTCATATTTGACTTCATTTGTAAATCCAGTTATAAAGCCTGCCTTCTTTCCTTTCATTTATAATATCCAGTGTCCTTAAAATGCAGACATTATTATGCTAATTTATATATTTATTAGTCTATATTTTGTATGTGACTTTTTCTTCTGAAGAGTCTGTATACACTGGTATTCCTTTTCCTGTTACACACCATTGCTCCAATTTATATAAGTTATTATGAGTCTCCCAAGGTTCTTGAGATCCCCCCAAGTCTGGCCTTGTCAGCAAATTTTATCAAGTACTTTCATCTTTAATCACTAAACACAGAGTTTCTATGTTAAAAAAAAAAAATCAATTATCAATTCAGAGCTTACAGCTGGGAATTCCTCTGTGATAACTTAAGGAAGAGGCTTCTATTTCCAGTAAAACCAAACATTCACCTTTATACTTAATTCAAGTCAAAATTTGAATAAAGATGTAACGTAATTTGTTAGAACTATAGACACAAATGGAAATGTGGTAAGATTTGCCCAACTTTCCAGTTTTTGAAAGTCACTTGGAATAAGAATTATAACAGCCAGATTAGTGGTCTTGTGTATTCCCTCACCTGTTTCTTAATCAGTGCTTCAAGGCTACATTGAGTCCTTTAATAGACTGAATCATAAAGTAACCAAACAAAACAAAATAAAAAAACCCTATGAACTTTATTATAAATTGTGATTCCTCAGCAAATACAAAAAGTCTTGAATTCTTTTACCAGGAATTTGGACAACAAAATAGCTTCCATGGCTATTATTACCAAACAATGATTCTTCATTCATAATCTGAATCTTGAAACTATTACTAAGTGGGGGGAAAGGTAGGAACAGAATAAACTCACAAACCCCAAAAATGAATACATCATCATGTCTGTTGTTTAGGGAATCTAAGAAGTCCCAAGTTATGGTTATATGCAACTTCCCTCAGCATTTAAGGACTGGTGCTTGCAGATAACATGCCCCTCTCTCCCTCCCCTATTACCAGCTAGCCCTTCCTACTCCTGTACTGTCTCAGAACAAAATCACACAGATATTTGTGAGGTTCCATGTTCTATCAGTAAACAACCTGGTGCCAATGAAAAATAACCCTTTAAAGATGACTAATTCAGGAAACAATTGCTTCTAGCATTATGTTCTGTCTTTCACTCACTCTGCTCATAGTGTAACATTCAATATTTGCAGAACCTTGACCACAAGTCAATCCTTCAAAGTGTCCAAGGAAAAGCTGTCCATGCTGAAGAAATTATAATCACATATACAACAGCTAAGGAAATCATCTTCAGGGAAATGAAAAACAGGTTTCAATTCTCAGCACTAAGTCTTGCCTCCATGTGATCCACCACTTCAGAAATAGACAGATCCACTCAGCAAAAACTGTGATATTCAGTACTCACCATAATTAAATTTTTCTGTTACATATACATCAGATTTCTGTGTCTATTCATCTGCAGGTGATTCATCTCCATTGGAACAGACAATTCAAGGGCATGTAAGTATATAAATGGTGAAGAACACTGAGGAGAATAGGAAGTGCATCATGTTGTGGTTACAGCTAGCAAAAGATAAAAGAAATTTAAGGTAGGAAAACTGGACAGGGAAATGGGAACAGAGGAGTCTGGTGTCATCACAGGATAAAGGAAATCCAAAAACCTTGATAAAAACTAAGAGTAGAAATAGCCAGCAGTGCACTTTACAACTTACTTTCATGAACTTCTAAGAAATATCTAAAGAAGCATTTTTATATATTTCTTAGACATGTATGACTATAACCACAAACATGGTGTCATACATAATATTGACAATTAAGAAATAGAATGCTCCAATGCAACTGCAGATTAAATATAATGCAATAATGTAAGGGAAGTGGAGATAGCACGTAGGGTCAGCCTTATCAGAGATCCTTTCACTTACTGTGGTTTTGTAGCAGAGATTTTAATGGAATGCAGAATTTACATAACTATGCAATTGCTTTTTTGTTCCAGGAACAAATATTAGGTATAATTTAATCTGTCTTTATTTTCACTATACTATGGGCTAGTTTTCATTGCACATCTGTATTGGTCTATGTTATTCATTATATTTACCTTCTTTTTTTTTTTTCGCTATACATAATTTAAACCACTGCAAAAAGCATCCATGAAGAAATTAGTGTAAAGGAAAATGTACTCAGAGATTTTCCTCTGCAATTCTTGTTCTGAATTGTGCCTTCAGATGAATAACTTTTCCTTTTTTTCTTCATTCAGTAATCAATACTCTAATCAATAATATTAGGCACTCAGAATTTTAAATACAGAATCATTAAGGTTTTCTTGGATTTCATACTGTCGAATTTCCATGGATGTTTCTAGGAGAAGAGTTATTACCTATTATTCTCCTGCATATGGGATATTTATTTTCATATCCTCTTTGTCTCTCAATATTACATTTTCTTCCTCTGCCTCTGATGCGAACTCTATTCTCCATTCCATTTGGCATATAACTGAGCAAATTCTGTTGAAATCTGTGTAGGTTTTGTCTGTGGTAGAATTAATTGTCTTCATGATGGCCGGTATGATGCTAAGTTTTGGATTTGTGCTGAACACAGGGTTGAGAATATAGATGTGTTTTTGTTTCTGCTGAGCAGGGCTTACAGAGAGCCAAGGCCTTTTCTTCTTTCCATACTGCCAATCTGGCAAGGATACTGGGGTTGTGTGGGAGGCTGAGAGAAGTCACAGTGGGGACAGGTGACCCCCACTGATCAAAGGGATATTCTAGACCATATGACATCACACTCATTATATAAAGTTGGGGGTAAGAGGGAGAAAGAGAGGAGTGATGGCGTTTTTTCTTCCCAAGTAAATATTAGGCGTGATGGGCCCTGCTCTCCTGGGTGAACATCTGCCTGCCCATGGGAATCAGTGAACTAATTCCTTGTTTGCTCTGTGTGGGTGCACAGCTTTTGCTTTCCCTGTTAAACTGTCTTAAACCATGAGTTTTGCAGCTTTTACCCTTACGATTCTCTCCCTGATCCTGCTGATGGGGGAGTGAGAGAGTAGCTGTGTGGGGCTTGGTGACTGGCTGGGGTTAAACCATGACAAAATCTCAAATAACCAACTTAAAATATGTACTTTTCTACAAATGAAATAAAGTGACTGAGGCTTCCTCTCTTGATAAAGCAAAGCTAGCAGCATAATTTTTATTGTCCCTCTTGGAGGCAGGAAGATAGCTGTACTTGCAGCACAATTACTTGCCTCTACTTTCATTCAGATAAAAGCAATCCTGTTTTTCTTTAAGTCTATGACAAATCTATATTATGAGTCACTTTCTGTAAGGTCACTGTAGGTGCATTACATCACAGGGAGAGGCACAACCCAGTGTTGCATTTGTGTATTATGTCACTGGAACAATTCTGCCAAGTTTTGTCAGCAGCAGGAAGGCTCAGGTTCAAAATCTGTGAGTTCTTTGTAAAATTACAAAACAAAACCAGATGAGGTTTCCTTCAAGCACCTGGGAAAATGAAACCCTTCCTCTCAAGGCCAATACTTTCCTATTCTCAAGAAGTAGATAATTTTGTGCGTACAATAAAACTAACAAACAAAAAAACCAAATCCAAAATGTTTATATTAAGATGAGAGAGACCACAAGCAGCAAGGAACAAGCAAAATGTAAATAATGCATACAGCACATAGCCCAAAATGAATTCTGACAATAAAATTGTTTTATTGTTTTCCTGTGTGCTGATGCATTAGATAAATGTCTTGTTGACACACTTATTTCTCAGGGGTTTTTCTCTGCTGACTTGCATTTATTTTCCTGAGAAATATTTTTCTATTTCTATCAGACTCAGAAATGTACTTAGATGGAAACACCCCGTCGCCCTGCATACATAGCTCTTCTTCTCTCATGAGCAGAGGTTTAATACTAAAGTACCTCTTTTATGATCAGGTCAGAGCCATCTTGTACACAGTCTGCTCAGGCAATGGACAGACGATCACAGATCTTTCTAAACTCACTCCACAAGTGGAGTGTGCCCTTTAAATGATGTCTTGATGGCATGTTCAAGCATCTTTGCAACAGCCTGGGAAACCATGAGCATCTACTTTCAGATTTTTAAATGCTGTGTAGAAAATCCTTCATATTTTTTCCCTAGGTCAGCTGCTGTCAGACTGTGACAATCTTCAGCAAAGAAGTGCCCTCTTATTTTATTGCCAAAGCTATGCTGATTTTAGTTCTGTGGTTATGGAGAACTGTTGTCAGTTCCTGATATAACCTAGAGCTTCAGCAAAATATGCCTTCCATGTGATTCCTCATCTTGGTTTAGCTGTAAATTACAGAGTACTCATTCCGTTTGGACCCATGAAAATGAAAGGAGGAAAATGGTCCTTAACAACCAAACACTTGTTCTTTCTCATTTCTTTCAGCTGTATATAGAAGCTAAAGGATGGTGAATCTACTTCCTTTGTTTACTGACTAGTGAAATGACTAGTGAAAGCTGAAACTTGATCAGGCCCTTCAGCCCTTTAAAATGGAAACTCAGAATCAGTTCTAAGGTTTAGTGTTTGCATTTGTTGGTCCATATCCCAGTTAAGGATCTGGACCATAAAGCCTAAATTAACCAAATATGATGCTATCATCTAATAGGCATAGCAAAAAAAAAACAAAACTGAAGAATCGTTAGTTCAAGTTTCCACTGAACCAAAACCCATATAACCTCTGATACTAGAATTGTAGTTGACAGCCTTCCATCAAAAAAGGTAGTTTGTCACAGTCAAAAACGAAGCTAAAGTTTGTTTCAGTAGTAGAAGACCAAATCATAGATGTTTATGTCTTAAAAGTAAAGTTCTTTTCTTTCTGTTTGGCCTCCTAGATGACTTAAGTTTACAGATGATTTAAAACAGATGATGCAGAAAGAAAAACAACTATACCACCAACAGTTAAAGTTTGGGAATGAACTGAGGTTTTTTCCCATATGTTCTTCAGGAGGTAAAAGGAAGGTTCTTGTACTCACTAACCAGCAAATGTGTTCTACTTGGTGGAGAGTTTAATTCTTCATCCATTACTTGCTTTCATTTGGAAGCTTCTTGTTTCCAGTGAGATAATTCTTTTTCAGTTTGTAAATAAAATGAAATATCATGAGAAAAAAAAAAGTTAGGGAATTTTAAAAAAGTTATTTCCTTAAAAATTCTCCTCTTACACCTTTTGCCATTTTGTAGCATTCTAATTCATGCATATTTTGTCCATGATACCTCATGAACTTGTACATAAAAATGAGAAGTAAATAAGCTACTTTTAAATCTGGAGAATTATTTTACTCCTGAAAAATAACAGGTCTCTTCCTGAAAGTAAGAGCAAGAAAAACAAGACCAACGTAAGTGAAATATTAGACATGAATTTTGTTTAAAATGTGTTAACAAAATATTAATTTGAAATCAAAAAAGTCAGGAAATGCTAAAGGTGTTTATAATTTCATTAAGTTTTAAAAAGTCAAAGGAGCTGTATGCAAAGAAAAGACATTTTGCTTGTAATCTGTCCAACACCAGAACAGAGCAAGTTCGGCCCAGCATGCCTGCATCTGTCAGTACTCAGTAGAGGACATAACAGGCAAAGCCTATCTCTTAAGTAGTTATTTCTGACTTTGTTTTATTAGAAACATAGCTCTGAATCCATTCTGACTGAAAACTTCCAGTACAGAAGTACAAGGTCCATCAAGAGATGATCATGTCAGTGCCATCCATGACAGGATCTTTGATAAGGACTGTGTTCGTTAGATGATCCAAAGTTGAATATTCTGTTTTGAATTAATAAAAGCGATGTTTCTGCTAACAGTAAACAACATATATTCCCTCATTGCTGATGATCACAAAAAGCCTTCCTTCTATACTTTGTTGTTCGTTTTCTGCAGGGTGCTCATGTGACATGTTTCCTAGGATTTTAATCTATTTCCCTCTTTCCTAAATAAGCATCAAAAGCTGGCAGGAAGATTAATGAGCAGAGATGGTCTATGAAGCATATTTAGTGTTGTATCTCTTCTACCAGATCTATCCTGAACTTCCGAATCAGTGACTCAGAATGTTGATCAAACTGGAAATATAGGAAATCTATCTAACAAGCTATAAAACATCAGAAAGCTAAAAGAACTGACAGAAGCAACTTTTCTTATCACATAAACAACATTGCATGAAATTCTGTGACTATTTCAAGTCTTCTTGGGCTGGGACACACTGGCCCTTCAACTCCTGGTAGATGATGGTTTACCAACTGTTCTGCATATCTGTAGTCACTGTATCAGAATGAACAAACCTCTCCCTTCCCCAAAAAAACACTCTAATCTACTGAAGAGCAAAACTTTGTCTTTGACATTGTCTTCATTCACAACAGAAGGCTAAAATTTTTTTAGAGTGTATACAGCCTGTTGAAGCAAGATTTTAAGAAGACTCTCAAAAAGTTTTAAGATTTAAGATTTAAGAAGACACTTCAAAATTTGGGGAAAAAATGAATTCTATACCACATTTCAACTTGTAATTTTGACTTTGAAGATAATTTTATTCAATTATTATTTGTTATCTCTCTCTCTGTTTTCAGTTAACTTAAGACCTATACAAATCTTGGTGTTGTTGATTCACATCTTAGTTATTCTGCTGATCCCACACTTCTCCAACTCTCAGCTATCTTTACCAATAACAAGTTACAGAATTAAAAATATTGGAGCATGGTATAAATTTTCAAGAGTTGATAGTGATTTAGGATTGTTGAAACATCTGGGAATCAAGCACATGAAATTTTATGGGCTCAAGAGCTAGCTTTCAACCGGTGATTTGCTGGATGCTTTGAGGAAAATAAGCTTAAAAGCAACACAAGAACTGAATCATTCAAATGATGCACTAGCAAATTCTGAAACACAACTGAGCTAATCTTTTCTGTTCTTTATTCTTCTACTGAATGCTGTGCAGCTCAAATTTACCATAGTGACAGCAGTGGCATTATCAGGATATAGACAGAACAACAACAGACCTCATCTTTGTGTTGAAAGTGCAAATAGAAAAAATTAGAGATCAGCGTAGTTCACAGGTCCAATTCAATCCAATCCAGTCCCTGAAAGGAAACTTAGACACTTACCTTAAGGATGGAATTTTGTAACAACAACAACAACAGCAACAACAACAAAAAGGATGTACCACTTGAAACTAGCAAATAATTTTGTAAGGAAATACTCTTCTCATAATAAATGGCATATGGTCAAAGCATAAGTGTTCACAAGAAAGGCAATTTTAACTATTTTCTTATTTCAATTCTTTTTCTCTATATAACTTTGAAATTTCCATAGTTAAAAATATGTCTTCCCTGTTTGATATTCCTTCCAGATTTTAAATGTAAGCAAATTAGAGTAGCAGTCTTCTCAAAGCACAGAACAATGAATGTTTGCAGAGTTAGCTGTAATTCAGAATGGCAATATCTCTTTTTAAAATTTTATTTTCCCAGCATGGAAAAAATATTTCCCGCCTATTTGCAGCAACCAGAAAAAAATGTGGCATTTTGTTCATGCAGAAAATAAAGATAGAGCAGAGCTACATCAGTCCTTGGGAGCCATGGAGGAAGTACTTCTGAACACCTGAAGGAATGTAAGTTGATCTACCATTTGGAAGGCATCCCCTGCTCTTTCCCTAAATCGGTTTATCAGGAAGTGTTTTCCATACCCACTGAGACTGGCACCACAAAGATGGATGTAGGTAAAAATCCACACTGATTGCATTTGTTTCAGACTGGTAGAATTTGAGGAACAATTTGAGTTCCAGTGAAAATTCAGCTCCACAAGTAACCCAAATTTGGGAGCACATTAGATTCCTTACCTTTAGATACTCAGCTAAGATGGCTAGGTTATTAGAGGACTGAATTATTTAATCACTCAGGACTTTCACTTTCAATGATGAAAAGAAATAGGTGTATCTGGTAATTCAGTCTATCTGAGAACATAGATCTGAGTGAATTGCCTTCTGAAAATAGCTGTCATTTCCTGTCTTCATCGAACATCAAAGTTCCTCAGTTAAGCAGTTGAAATTAGGAGAAGCAAATCTGGACTTATTAGTCCCAGAGGCACTATACCTTTAGAAGTGCTAAGGGTCTGCTTTAAGGTGCTGGTGAAGGAGTACCATGGTTCTGCTATTTTGCTTGTACATGGTTATTTTGCTTCTCTAAATGTTTTTTTCCTTCTGGGTAATAAAAATTATAGTCTAAAATGTTATTCACTTTTCGCATTTGTTAAATTTATGATTTATGTTGGATAGTAACTACATGTATTACTTTGAAGTTCATTACTGTGAAAAAGTGATTGTAATGTGGGATAGGATCTTCATTTTGTTTGACAAAGTGCCAAATAAAAACATTCCCTTTTGTTAGCTGAGATAATCAGTAAATAATCATAACAGCTCTTGTTCATAGAGAACAAAGAGAATTCTTTGACAGTTATGTCTAACATGTTCGCATCAAATTGTAATGGAATCCTTTTTGAAAGTTGGACACTAGTGAAATAAAGTAGCTGGTTGGAAAAATTCATAACTCAAATTTAGTTCTTCAGGTTTTTCCCTATAATCTCAAAACTCAGTCCAAAGTGTTGTGTGCATATTAAAGAAGGAAAACTCACCATTTTGAGAAAGTCTGATGAAACCAATCACTGTAAGGCTTTTCCCACTAATCTGGTCTATCCTGACTTACAACATGCATTTTTCTGTAACCATAACAATTTCTGAGAGATCATAATCAATTGCTCAAGTGGAGAGAATACAATTAGGTTTTCCAAATTCACAGCATTGTTGCTGATAAAGAGCCTCACTAAATACCTTGGTTTTCTCCACATGTGAGCAAGTGACATGTTTTTTATTCTCTAATCAGGCTGCATCAAATAATTCATAATTAAAAGGAGGAATTTTTCACTAATATATTCCACAGCCTACTACAAGTAATAATTAATTAAAATATTACAGTTCTCAAATAACTTTGTGGATGACATGTTTGTTTACAATTTTGCCTCTGGACTGAAAAAAAAGACATCACTGAAATAATACTCCCCTTCAATTTCACACTTTCCAAAATGAAAAGCATAGTCACAGAATCACAAAAATGTTCAGTTTAGGTGGCACCTCTCTAGGTGAGAACCTAGTCCAACTTCCAACTCAGTGTAGGGTCACGTACAGGAGGGTGCCCAGGACTGACTAAGCTGGTGGCCTTCTGTGGTGGAGTGTCTGCATAAGTGGCTAAGAAAGAGCTGCTTATGTCATTCATCTGGACCTCCATAAGGCTTGTGGCATGGTCCCACACACCATCCTTATCTCTAATAGGAGAGATGGATTTGATGGATAGGTTATTTGATGGATAAGGAGCTGGATGGATGCATAGTAAGACTTGCAGTCAATGATTCAATGTCCAAATAGAAAACAGTATCAAGTAGTGTACCTCCACACCGGGACCAGTACTGTTCAATAGCTTTAATGATGATATAGACAGTGATCAGTAAAATATCTTCAATGAGAAATATGAGGATTAGCATTTGTTTTCCTTTTTTTTTTTTCCAGAAATATCTGGAGAATTAGATTGTAACCAATATTCTACTTGCACTGCAAACACCACAAATCAATGTGCACCCGTGCACTTTCATTTACCTGTATAAACATAAAAGATTAACAGACAGACTAGCATATGTGAATTTTGAATGGAACTGTATTTCTGATCCTTACTAATTCTTTGCTTTCAGAACATATTACTGAGACTTGCTAACAAAGCACATGCTTCACTCACCTCATGTGCTAGCCTGCATAAAGATGAGTAATCTGCTATTGCCTAGTGTTAATGAAGATGACTGTATTACTTTATTGCTTATTGTTATTACTTTATCTTTGCATAGCTTCCAAAATTCAGTCTCAGCCCTTAATATCAAAGGGATGATTTGAGATTCATCTTATCTTTTTTTTCTACTTACAGTAATAGAAGATTGGAAAATAATTTATGTTCAAATTCAAATTTGATAAAAATGTGGTTGTCCATATGCTATCATTAAAGTACCTTTTATTGAGGAAAATTTTACCTGGGTCCATTCATATATGCTGAGAAATTGCTGCTTAGTGCTTTCTCTCAATAAGTCTGCTGGGTAAATAAAACTTTTGTAATCTGTGGTCTCTTCTCATTTGTCCTGTGTTGTGGCTGTATTAGTAAAATCCTCTGACTATGGATCTTTATTTTTAATGTCCAAAACTACTTTGACATGAAAAATATATATTTAAAAAAATATTGGCAACAGTTAGACCTTGTATGCATCGACCTCCTGAACTTAGCAGACAGCGCAAAGTAAATAATTACATTTACATTGCAGTGTATCTTTGTGGTATTGTTCAGATGAAGTATGCTCATAACCCCTGTCTGCTCAGTCATGAGGAACTTCCGGTTTAGCAGTGAACATAATAGCAAACCATTTAAAGTTGAATTTCCAGAATGTTCCCCACACATTATTTCTACTAGTGACGTCTTTCTATCTGATCAGCAGTGTAACTTACTACAACAAGGCCAGATGGACTCATGAGGCCATAGAAGCCACATGGCCTCATCTAGCTGTACCAGTGCTGGAGTGCATGTCCACATAAAGAGCTAAAGATTTGTTTTTGTCAACATTTGATATAAAAATAAAAGGCAGGAGTTAGAATCAGAAAACATCTAGAGTATAGAAGACTTTTCCTACTAACAAGCAAGCCAGGAAGGAGTCAGCTGAGTAGACAGATCCTACATCAAGTTAGCATGAGCTGCTGGAGGTACCCAGTGCACCAGAGTCTAACAAGCACTTAAAATTCTGGCTTCTTCAGCTTTGAACAAGAATTGCCTTTTGCCTACAAGAGAATTGAGGAGAGAACACCACCCATTTAATTTACCAAAATAACAAATGTGACAACTGTAGTGCCAAGAGAGGTTTGAAGAAATGCTAAAGACATAACTTTATTTTGGATTCCTAACTCCTGCCATTGTGAATAAAACCTTGATCATCAGTGAGTCCCACAGAGAAAAAGTCATGTTTGCTACCAGGTTCAGCACTGATCCTCTTCTATTTCAGTCATCATACAATTTCTGGATGTAGAGAGTCCAAGACTGAGGAGGCCATTGTGATCTCTGAAATCTAGCATATCTGTGGCCACCAGGTTTGCCTAAATTTTCTTGTTTTCTTTGTCTAAACTTTCTTATACCTAATTCTCTCATGTCTTTTGTCCTAATCCAACTTTTACTTACATCAGGCTCTAATCTTTAGATTTTGTTATAACATTGCCTGCTAGATTTGGAAAGATTTATATTACCAGATTTCTGTTCCTTATGTAGGTACTCATATACAAAAGTCGAGTCTCTCTTTTGGCTTTTCTATGGGCAACTTCTTGCAGCAGACATCACAAACAGCTGAGCAGGCTTTACATGAGTTAGCCTGAGCTCATTCATTTACACTCCACTGTGAATCATGACCTGATTTTACTCTAGAGACTTTTGTTTCTAGAGTGTAGATATACATTGTTGTTGATTTTTTTTCGGAATCTCTTGTTGATAGCACAATATCAAACATGGATGCGCTACAAGATTTTAGAAGAAACAACATTTTACTTTCTTCTAGAATTATGAAATTTAGGACTCCAAAATTAAATAATCTCTGTACAAAGATATTTTACTTTTAGTGGGGGTGTTTTGGTGTTTTTCTCCTTTTTCTTTCTCAGAATTTTGTTCTTTTCTTCCCCCAAAAAAAGTTTTCAGGCTATGATTGATTCTACACTTATTAAAATCAGTTGGAATATTCAGCTTATCTTTGGTGGTTTTAGACAAAAAACAAAAGCCAACATATATTTACACCATGGTGACAAGTTACAGTGTTAGTTGTAAGTGCAGAGAAGATTTGTTTCACCTAAAAACTTTGCCTAAAAAGTTAGATGCCTGAGTCTAACTCAGTTATTCCCTTTATATATAATGGCAGATAAAAGGTGTCTTCACCAAATGATTCATAGCATCATATATTACATGTCCAAGTTGAGTTAGTTACCTGAGTCACCCTCTCTAAGTGTATTTTTCTTTTCATTGACCATAAAAAGGATTATTATCCTAGATTTAAGAGAACAGCTTCTAGGTATTTCAGGAGTGATTCAGGTGCCTGTATAGAGATGCTGAGGATTATCTGAGCTATCCTCATGGAGCCAAGAGACACAGCACAGAAGTGGAGGCCCACATCCATCTGCAGCACTCTGAGCACTCGAAGGTGCTCAGATACACATATCTCCCAAGGTTTTGGGAGAGTAACTTCACCAGAATCATGAAGACCATGAGCATAATGGACATATTCAGATGCAGGTTTGTGTGCCAAACCAGCCATCGAGCCTAGAAGTGCAAAGACATGCAAGTGAAAGCAGCTTTATTTAGTGGGTAAGAGTGAGGGCATGTTTACTCAAATTTAGTTCTCTACAAACACAGTTGTCCTTTATCTGAGCCATGATACTCCACTATGTTAACTCAGTGGATTTTAATCCCACTAATATAGTGGAGAGGGTTTTCACGCTCCCAGGAGCAAGGCTAGGAAAGCGGCGAGCCGACTCCGGCAGCAGCGCTTCCTAGAATCGTGCCCCTTAGAAGCTAGGGTCGGCTCTTCCCGCTCCCGGCCCGGCACGACCCCTCCGGCCGGAACAGACGCAGACCAGGCGGGAGTCCACGAGGAAAAAGCCAAGTTTAATGTCGCGCGCTCGCTTATAAGGGGGCGCGCACAAAGTTCCCGGATGAGGGCGGGGACGAGGGGCGGAGATGGGGAGGAGACGGGGAGGAGTTACGCACTCCATTGGGTGCATGCAAACGAAGGGGAGGAGGGGAGGGAGGAGCGGCAAGGGAACCAATAGGGAGAATGAGGTGTGTGGGAGAATTCCAGGATTTATGGGAACAATTCTGAGGGATTGTGGGAAGAAGAAACTTTGATTGTAGCCATCTTTTAAGGGAACAGCGTCCACGTGGGAGGCCCCATGGTCCCGATCCTGTCGCTGCACGCGCTGCCCGGGATCCCGGGCCTCACGTCCTTATCTGCCCGGCGCCTGTAATCCATTTCTCGTTCTGGTCTCCTCCGACAATGTTATGCTCTGCAGATCTATCAGTCTCTAAGACTATGCACTGCCATGTTAGTTCAGCAAGCAGTAGAACCTCAAAAGCTCTGCCTTATCTAGCTGATTAAATTCTTGAGGCAAATGCATTTCTTTTAATTCACCTTGCTTGGATTAAATGTCTGGAACAGTGAAGCAAGGACAAAAATAAATTCTCTCAGAGTTAAGATAAATTGTCTGATCACTGGAGTAATGATTCATTTTGTCCTTTTCCTCCTTCCTTTCTGCTCAATAAATAGTAATTTAATAATGCAAAGTAGAAGAGTTTTGCATTTCCTTCTGGCAACAAAGAGAATGAGCCTAAATTGACATGTTTCTGTCTCTTCCCACTCAGGGAGGACCAGTTCTGGTTTAGGCACTTAAATCGGGAGACTTATGAATAAAAATAATCACTAACTCAACATTATTGCTCAAAGCCATGCGAAGGCACATGAAGGACAGGGACATGATCTGAGACAGCCAGCATGGCTTCCCCAAGGGCAAGTCCTTCCTGATCAACTCAGTGGCCTTCTGTGATGGAGTGACTGCATTAACAGACAAGGGAAGGGCTACAGATTTCATTTATCTGGACTTTTTTAAAGCCTTTGAATGGTCCTTCATATCATCCTTCTCTCTGAATTAGAAAGAGATGGATTTGATGAGTGGACTGTTACATAGATAAGAAATTGGTTGGATTGTCACATCCAGAGGGTAGTGGTCAATGGCTCAGAGTCCTAATGGACATCAGTGATGAGTGGTGTCCCTCAAGGGTCCATATTGGAACCAATGTTATTATTATCTTCATTAATGACATGGATGAAGGGATCAAGGCATCAAACTGAGTGATGCAGCTGACACATCTGAAGGATGAGGTGCTGCCCAGAGGGACCTGGACAAGCACAAGATGTGGGTCCTTGGGAACCTCATGAGGTTTAACAAGAATAAGTGCAAGGTGCTGCACCTGGGTTGGGGTAACCCTTGATATCAATCCAGACTGGGAGATGAACAGATCAAGAATAGCCCTGCCAAGAAGGACTTGGGGGTGGATGAGGTGTTGAACATGAGCCTGCAATGGACTGCATGAAAAGCAGCATGGGCAGCAGGTCAAGGGAGGTGATTCTGCCCCTCTACTCTACTCTAGTGAGACCCTACCTGGAGTGCTGCATCCAGCTCTGGGGTCCCGAGCACAGGAAGGACATTGACCTGTTGGAGCAAGTCCAGAGGAAGCCACCAAGATGATCAGAGGAATGGATGGAGCACCTCTCCTATGAGGAAAGATTGAAAAAAATCAGGTTTATTCAGTCTAGAAAAGAGACAGCCTAGAGGTGACCTGATTGTGGCCTTCCAGAGACACCTGGAGAGAGACTTTTTACAAGAGTGTGTAGTGACAGGACAAGGTGAGATGGCTTCAAACTAAAAAAGAGTAGGTTTAGGTTAGGTACTAGGAAATAATTCTTTACTGTGAGAGTGGTGAGGCACTGAAACAGGTTCCCCAGAGAAATTTTGGATGCCCCATCCCTGAAAGTATTCAAGGCCAGGCTTCATGAAGCTCTGAATAGCCTGGTCTAGGGAAAGGTGTCCCTACCCAAAGAGAGGGATTTGAACCAGCTGATCTTTAAGGTCTCTTCCAACCCAAGCCCTACTATGATTCTCTAAGTCAGGTTGATTTAACATGGTTTGATGGAATGGAGTGAATTTATTGTACTGTCATGCCAAACTCTGTTTGTATTACTAACCCCTCTCAAATGTGTTTAAAGTGCATTAGATTAAACTTCTTTCACTGAAACTTAATATAATACATTTGTTTTACATTTACTATGAATTAAGGGTGTGGGTAGCAGCATATAGCAGATAGTTCACAATGGAGGTCTTTGCAGAGATACTCTCTACCTACTTCTCAACTTTGAAGGAATTCAGTTCAGAATTAAGACACCCAAATGGAGGTGTTTACACACTAAGATCTTCAGGTATGTTGTTTCATATATTTTCATTGTATTCAATGGACTATTATTAAAGAGAATAAATAGAAATTAGAAAAATTATTCCACTCCCCTTAAAAGAGAGGTCTGGTGGTGTAATCTGGAGCTGAATTTTGAACACTATCACTAAATATCAATGGTTGAACCACCATGATTATTTGTCCCTTCCGACTGTAGAAAGATTCTAGACAAACAGATTAACTCGGAAACCTAATTCTTACATGGATGGAATTGGATGAGATCAATCCCACTGCTTTTATTGCAAGCTTTTTTCTCTGTCTCCCTCTCATATTCATCCTTTGACCATTATTTCTGCAAATTTCTCTGCTATGTTGTGAATAAGCTGCTAACATTGTTAGCAGTGGTTGAAAAAGAATAAATAGGGACACATCCTGATTGTTTTAATTTATTTTCTGAAGTTTCTGTAGACCTATTTCAAAAAGAAATAGGTAAACAGGTCTTGGATTCTCAGTGGAGAAATAATTTGATAAAGTGCTGTTTTTCTAACATGTTTCTGGCTGCTCAGGACAGTCAGACTGGGGGAAAAAAAGTCTTTGAAAACAAAATGACTTGTAGTGATGAATCACAGCTGAGAAAGGGGATATACCGAATCATCTTGGCTGTATTGATTTCAGTATACAGACAGCTCAATTTCTGATGTAATGGGAAGCACTGTCCATGGCACTTCCCTAAGGACTAAGAGGCTTTATGCTATTACATGAATGTCTACTAAATGAGGAAGAGGATTAATTTTCAGAACTCTGAAACAAAAACTATAAACAAATTTTGCTCTCTCACACTCAGTTGGATTTGTTACATAGTAACTCCCACCACTTTATTCTCCAAATTGTAGCAAATTGGCATTGACTTTTTGAGAGTTGGCCTTATCTCATGCAATCCACAGATAAATTATTTTATTTTATATTGTTTCTCTAAATTAAAATAGCAAATTATACAAATTAAAGTGCTCCTAAAGTGTTCTGTTGAAATATGCACCTACACATGCCGAGTTGGGAAAAATATGAACTCTTGATCCTTTTCTCAAAATCTGACCTAGAGACCTGTAGTCAGCAAATTTTGTTTTGAAGTGATCTAGGATTGTGTCTTTACTGTTGGAGACTGATTGATTAAATTAAATACAGTGCAACTTGAGGTCTAGCCACATCAAGTGCAAATATTTTCCACAAAGAAATTCTGGAAGTCTGCTATTTCCTTAACAATGTTAGTGTTCAAATATATACATACCATGTGCAACACCTTCATGCTGAAATTCGCAATCTCCATTTCCTGTCTTCATTTTTCTTATTATTTTTATATAGTTCAAGGGGTGGAATATAAGAATGTCATCTATTGAGAGCACTGATTCTCCAAGAAAAATGCTTCAAAAGTGTATTTTTTTATTGGCTCCTCCTACTAAACTCTGACATGGACACCCATACAAATGTAAGCTGTCAAATAGGTTCATGTTTAATATTGTTAATGGAAATATATTTTTAGTTTTGCACAAATGTTGACCAGTGGCTTGCCAAACAAAAGCAGTATACTACTTAGATTAAGCATTTATCTAAGCTAAAATTGTTGTGTTATCCTGAAACTTGATCATGATTCTTTTGACTGAAACATTGAATTTTTGCTCCCTGTTGAACATTTTTTGATAGGTGTCTTGTTAGAGAGACTGACAAAGCAGACTCACAGGAAATAAAAAGAGCAGTTTTCTTTTAATAGACACAGATATTGTTAAAATGAGATACCAACAGAGCTATGTTACTCTGAGTCTTTCATTGATAGTTTGTGAGTTGTCTTTCAGTATTACAGTAAATACAGTTCGAATTCATTCAACATGCAACAAGAGGCTGATGCTTCTATCACCGCAAAGGAATCATGATACAGTTTCAGAATTGCATATAGCTTCATATATTTATGTTATTGAATCATTCCTTTAAGATAGAAGTTTAATCTTCATAGCCATCTTCCTGTTTTAAAAGGCTGGCAATTTAAAATGAATGCTCTTTGGAGAACAGATGAGGAATACACTAGGAAATCCCAAGTGAACTTCTGATCATGCATGAGATACTGCATGACTGACAGGCTTGTTCTACCTTCATGTATGATGCATATAAAAGATCATGTTGGGTGACTTCAAACAGCAGATAAAATTCATTCAGAAGTTAGGAGATACATATCTATAGGAGTTTCTTTATTTGTGGCATTATAATAAGACCACACTTAACCATGGTTCATGTGAGAATGACATTTATATTCTGATTAAAAATCTATTCTATTGAAAGTATACAACTAAGAAAATATATTAGTAAAGTTACGGACTGGCAAACATCTGACAGTTGCCATTTAAACCTTAAAATAGGGCTTGCAACTGTCTCTTTGCATGTGTATCACACAGGATGGAGAGATAGTGACATTCCTGTCTGAGTAGCGTTTAAAATCATCTAACACATCCATCTTGAAATCTAGCATGGTAGACTACAAATATTTACAAAAGCATGAGACCTTTCCTCCCCACATTCAGTGTGTTACACACTTGTTCTGTAAGACAGACAAAGTGCTTGCAAGGCAACTTCTTCTTACATAAATTTTCTTAGAAAATTTAAGATAGCTGCAGAAAAAGAAGGGGATTCTACAGCAATTTGTTTACATTTATTTCACCTCCATCTAAATGCCACAGGAATCCAATATTGCTAGTTAGATTGATTAGTCACTTAGGAAGTTTCTCTTCTGCAACATCACAAAGACTCAGACTGAATAAGAGAACTTTGGGAGAAAAGACTCTGCTATCTTTACCTTCCTACAATTGATAGCACTACTACAATATTTTGCCATGCCTATTTACTTGCTTAGGTTCTTCAGCATTTCAACTATCTTCTTTCCAACTCAGATCCCCAAAACCTTTATTCCCAGTTCTTTGTGTAGAAAGGAGATAGTAATTATAATAATTTCTCTAAACTTCTGTTAAATATTCAGGTTTTGCATCTCAGAAAAACTCCAAATTAGAAAAGAAGAAATCAATGTTTTAAATTTTCCAATAAATAGCTTCCATGTGGGCTGTACTGAACTTTTGTCTGCCATTTATTTTATGATATTGATGATGAAATTGAAATATTTCCCCTTCCAAAACTGGCTTGACCTGGCCATAGGACTTGTGAAAGGATGAGCTAAGACTGTAGGAGAGAAAAGTGGAAAAGCCATGCATGACCAGGTGGTTTTTTTGGATCTCCAGATTTGGTTATGATGCTGTTGGACTGATAGAAGCTCAAGGAACTAATTAGATATGGCAGTAGCACATGGAATGTCAGATAAAGGAGAGAGAACAGCAATAGCAGTATGAGTAGTCAGGAGAGTATAGATATGGAAAGAGAGCAAGACCTGGAACAAGGACTGGATGAGTGAGACCAAGGCAGGCAGGTCCAGGTCAGCAGAGGATAGAGAAAAGTTGGAAAGCCATGCAATTATGTTTTTGTCAAGGCACAATGTCTTTATGCACAGATTTGAGAGCTGACTGAACAGGATAGGGTGTGATGATTCCAGCACCGAATCCCAGGACTTTTACAGATGTTTTGGTCTCACTAAAAAGGCTCATATTCCCAGCTTGTCTCATACATCTTTCAAAAGGTATCTGAGCACCACTGTGAATGTCATAAATTGGTTCCTGTTAGTGCATCCTCAGACTGACTACTGGCATGATAACTGCAAAGACCAACTCTACATATGGGTGAGTATTCCCAGGTCCAGACATCCTCCCATTATGTATCCTAAGCCCAACTTTAGCTGCACTCTCATTGCCAATAACAAGCTGCCTTATTGGGGAGCACATCTAACTGTGTGTCCTTTGGCTGTGTATCTCTTTCCCCGTATATACGGACATCAGGACTCTCATTTTCAAAAGAAATATTATCCATTAATAAAGAGTCAACAAAGGTCTTGCTGTTGACATGTCTTGCTGCTTGAATATCAGTAACATGCATCAGAAGCATTCACTGGAACCTGGTGACAAATTAGAGAGGTAGGGAAATACCTGTCCTAAATTAGAACTCTGCACTCCTCTAGACTGTGAAGTTCCCAGAACTTAGCCAGGATTTGTGAGTGCCTATATAAGGAGAGGTTCATTTGCTATTAATGAAAAAGGATTTTAAAGGACCATGAAATAAGCATCCTATTATCTTAAATTAGGGGCTGCCTACTTAAGAGCATAACTAAGAAATCATAAGGAATGGGTTCATTATAGAAGCTCTACTTGGAATAGGTATGTTCCAAGTTTTGCCCACAAGTCACCTGAGACAAATTACATTTATTGTTTAATCAAATTAAACTTCCCTGATAAAACCATGTGCATTGACAAAAGAGATTGTATACACCTACAATACATATGCACCAGTTTCTCCTTATGAAAACGGAAACATGTGGGCAGCATTACATAATAACTTTTGCAGTGGCTTCTCGAATTTCAGTAGTTACCTACAAATATCTATGAACAGAAATTGACCACCTTAGGTATTAACTTGTACAGCAACATCCTGAATTTTATATACCCTTTTCTCCAAACTTCATAGACCTATAAAACCCTCATGCGTATCATCAGTTTATTAGACTGAGGAAGGAATTGAGAACTACTGTTTCCAGAGAACCATCATCTCCAGAACAATGACTTTCTGTCAATCAGTAGGATATACCATTTGCTTTTAACATTGTAATTTTGGCTCTAATCCTGTGCCAAAAACTACTCAGGGTAGAATTAGAACAAAAAAATTACTGAATGGATGACACTGGAAAGGACCTATGGAGGCTGTTTAGTCCAACATCCAGCTCGAATTGGTGTCAGGTAGTGTGGAGAACTCAGGAGTCTGTCCACTTTGGCTTTGAACATCTTCAGGGATTAAGCCTCCACAATCTCTATGGGTGACCTGTTCCAGTGTTTGGCCACTCTCACTATAAAAAGCTTTTTTTTCTTATATTTAAGCAGCTCTTCCTGTGTTTCAATTTGTGTCCATTGCCTTTTTACCTACCCAATGGGCACCAATGAGAACAGTCTACTTTCCTCTCCTTCATTTCCTCCCATTGATAAAAAGCCCCTCAGCCTTTTTTTCTCCAAGCTGAGGAGTTCCAGCTCTCCCAGACTCTTCTTTCCATCTGACAGATGCTCCAAGCCCTTAATCATCTTTATGGCCCTTTGCTGGACTGTCTCCAGTGTACCCGTGTCTCTCTTGTACTAGGGACACCATAACTGGGCACAGTACTCCAGGTATGGCCACAGCACTAATGACGAGAGGGGAATGATTGCCACTCTCCACCTGACAACAGTGTTCTTCCCAATGCCGCCCTGAATGCTGTTGGCCTTTGCCACAAATGTTCATTACTGGTTCATGATCTGTTTCTCATGTTCGAGGACACTAAGCCATGACATTCTGTTAGGCCCATTTCTCCGGCCTGCTGAGGTCCATCTGAAGAGCAGTACAATCAGCTGGTAGAATCAACCACTCTTCTCAGTTTTATATTGCAGAAGGTGCAGTCTGCTACACCATTTACATCATTAAAGACGTTCAATAGGAGATGTTAAATAGAAGTGGGCCCAGTGTGCTGCTAGTGACTGGTCTCCAGCCCAGCTTGCTGTTGCTGGTGACAAGCCCTTTGAGCCCAGCAATGCAGTTTTCAGTCCACCTCACTGTTTATTTCTTTAGCCTATGTCTCATCAATTTTTCTATGAGAATATGATGGAGTTCATGTCAACTGCCTCACTAAAGTCAGGATAAGCAACAGTCATGGCCCTCCCCTTACCTACTGACAGTCATTTTGCTGAAGAAGACTATGAGGTTAGACATTCTTTGAAATAATGGACTTTAAAAGTCCATGTTGTCTACTCCCAGTCATATTTCTGTCCTTCATATGTTTGGAAATGGTTTCCAGGAGTGTTTACTTCATCCCTTTCTGAGGCATTGAAGAGAAATGGACTGTCCTGTAATGCTGAGGATACTCCTTCTTGCTCTTCTTGAAGATAGGAATGGCATTTGCTCCTCTGCAGCCATCATGAACCTCTCCCAGTCACATACATTTCAAAGTTAACTAAAAGTGGCATACATGGGCATTGGTGAGCTCTTGGCACTTGTAGGCACATGCCATCAAACCCTATGGACTTGTGAATCTCCCATTTTTTGGAAAGCTGGGAGGAAACTCAGCTAGAACAGCTGATGCCCAGTGACCAAAGGGATATCCCACAGCATATGATATTATACTCAGCATGTAAAGCTGGGGGAACAAGGAGTAAAGGAAGAACATTCAGAGTAATGGTGTTTGTCTTCCCAGATCGCCATTATGTGTGATGCAGCCCTGCTTTTCTGGGGATGGCTGAACACCCACCAGCTAATAGGAAGTAGTAAATGCATTCCCTATTTTGCTTTCCTTGTGTGCGAGGCTTTTGCTTTACCTATTGAGCTGTCTAGATCTCAATATATGATTTTTCTAGCTTTTACTATTCTGATTCTGTCATCCTACTGCTGCAGGAGTGAACAATCAGCTGTGTGGTACTTGGTGGCCAGCTGGGGATAAACCATGACAGTATTATTGCAATTATGCATATTTTCCTTTGACAGTTGAGGGGTAGAATTTCTGGTGACTTCTTCCCACAAAAATTATAAATATCATGTCTCAAGCACCCCAAAGAAAACTGGGAAAGTAATCAGTACTGTCTGGTTACTTAGCAATGAATATTTCCCCATTTGAAAAAGAAAAAATGCTTTCTTGTGTTTAAATTATAACAAATCATTACCAATATCCATTAGATTATTTCCCGATTCTATTTTGCAGTCTATGACAGAGAAGTCCAGCTGCTGGAAATCTTTATCTCTTGTCTCAGTCATGATGCTAACACCACCATCACCACTTCTTTTTACTGCTGTTCTTATAACCCTACTCATCTGCCCACTTTTTGGAGCAAATGCAGCAGGGTTTTCTTACAGAGGAATCCAAGGCTCCTGACTAAATTCCTAACATGTCATGGAAAATAAATTTGTGTCTCCTTTCCATTTTCTCAATTTTACTGTTTTTAAGCTTGGTCCTGTCACAGGCTGCAGTGTGGTTACATGTTCACCCATTAATTCATTTGTTGCAAAATGTGGAATATGTAAAAATTTTCTTAAGAAAGGATGTTCTTTGTTGTTAGGTCTTTGTATACTTTCAAGCCTAATCAACAAGAAGGGAGATTTAATATGTAAAACAGGCAGCAGCTAAAAAGCAAGCTCTAAGCCATGTCCATGTCCTAGAACAGCAAATTACTTGTTGGTAGAATTGCCTTGTTAAAATTTAGGGCTTGACATATTTCAGTAATCTCAGACCTAGGGGGATCTTGGGAAGAAGGATGCCCACTGATAGTGGACACAGAGAATGCACAATTTATAAGCCACACAGACATCTTGCAGAATTCTCAAGATAAGGAAGAAAATAACAAACCCAACTCAGCAACTGAGCTGAACCCGCTCCAACTGGGTAAAAGGTAATTCCAGTGGGGGAGATGGTAACCAGTGACTCACAACCACTGACCCAAGAAACCCACCAGTCCCAAGGAAAAAAAAAAGTGAGCATGAGGACTAATTAGCATGAGAAACAAGAGAATCATTAACCAATAGAAGATAGGATACTAATTAACAAGTGAACTATGTAACTTATAGCCAATGAACACTAACTCCTTTGTTAAAACATATAAAGAGTTAGAAGTTTTGACAGCTGATGTGCTTGATTTGTGGAATTCCAATGAGCACCCAGGCTTGTGCAATTCTGAAATAAATAATCAATGTCTTTTTTGAGTGTGTAATTATTGGCTTGTTGCACACTGGATAATGAGTGATTTTTGCAGACAACACATGATCTGAGATCTCTTGCCACATGTTTACGATTTCAACAAAAACTAGACCATGAAAATGTATTGGAATGTTAAAAACATCTCAAATCCTTAAATAACTTGCTTGCAAATGAGGATTAACCTACCCTGGCAGGTACCTTTACTTGCCAGAAGATGCTGGCAGAACACTTTTTCCCTGGGGAGGTTTCTCTCCATCTGCAATTTTGAATAACTTTGGATTCCTCTGTTGATCCATTTACCAACAAAGGTCAAAAGCAAATTTTTGTTTTAAGTTTTAAACCAGCAACCTAGTACGCACAAAGGTCATTATCACTGTCNGGCATACATGGGCATTGGTGAGCTCTTGGCACTTGTAGGCACATGCCATCAAACCCTATGGACTTGTGAATCTCCCATTTTTTGGAAAGCTGGGAGGAAACTCAGCTAGAACAGCTGATGCCCAGTGACCAAAGGGATATCCCACAGCATATGATATTATACTCAGCATGTAAAGCTGGGGGAACAAGGAGTAAAGGAAGAACATTCAGAGTAATGGTGTTTGTCTTCCCAGATCGCCATTATGTGTGATGCAGCCCTGCTTTTCTGGGGATGGCTGAACACCCACCAGCTAATAGGAAGTAGTAAATGCATTCCCTATTTTGCTTTCCTTGTGTGCGAGGCTTTTGCTTTACCTATTGAGCTGTCTAGATCTCAATATATGATTTTTCTAGCTTTTACTATTCTGATTCTGTCATCCTACTGCTGCAGGAGTGAACAATCAGCTGTGTGGTACTTGGTGGCCAGCTGGGGATAAACCATGACAGTATTATTGCAATTATGCATATTTTCCTTTGACAGTTGAGGGGTAGAATTTCTGGTGACTTCTTCCCACAAAAATTATAAATATCATGTCTCAAGCACCCCAAAGAAAACTGGGAAAGTAATCAGTACTGTCTGGTTACTTAGCAATGAATATTTCCCCATTTGAAAAAGAAAAAATGCTTTCTTGTGTTTAAATTATAACAAATCATTACCAATATCCATTAGATTATTTCCCGATTCTATTTTGCAGTCTATGACAGAGAAGTCCAGCTGCTGGAAATCTTTATCTCTTGTCTCAGTCATGATGCTAACACCACCATCACCACTTCTTTTTACTGCTGTTCTTATAACCCTACTCATCTGCCCACTTTTTGGAGCAAATGCAGCAGGGTTTTCTTACAGAGGAATCCAAGGCTCCTGACTAAATTCCTAACATGTCATGGAAAATAAATTTGTGTCTCCTTTCCATTTTCTCAATTTTACTGTTTTTAAGCTTGGTCCTGTCACAGGCTGCAGTGTGGTTACATGTTCACCCATTAATTCATTTGTTGCAAAATGTGGAATATGTAAAAATTTTCTTAAGAAAGGATGTTCTTTGTTGTTAGGTCTTTGTATACTTTCAAGCCTAATCAACAAGAAGGGAGATTTAATATGTAAAACAGGCAGCAGCTAAAAAGCAAGCTCTAAGCCATGTCCATGTCCTAGAACAGCAAATTACTTGTTGGTAGAATTGCCTTGTTAAAATTTAGGGCTTGACATATTTCAGTAATCTCAGACCTAGGGGGATCTTGGGAAGAAGGATGCCCACTGATAGTGGACACAGAGAATGCACAATTTATAAGCCACACAGACATCTTGCAGAATTCTCAAGATAAGGAAGAAAATAACAAACCCAACTCAGCAACTGAGCTGAACCCGCTCCAACTGGGTAAAAGGTAATTCCAGTGGGGGAGATGGTAACCAGTGACTCACAACCACTGACCCAAGAAACCCACCAGTCCCAAGGAAAAAAAAAAGTGAGCATGAGGACTAATTAGCATGAGAAACAAGAGAATCATTAACCAATAGAAGATAGGATACTAATTAACAAGTGAACTATGTAACTTATAGCCAATGAACACTAACTCCTTTGTTAAAACATATAAAGAGTTAGAAGTTTTGACAGCTGATGTGCTTGATTTGTGGAATTCCAATGAGCACCCAGGCTTGTGCAATTCTGAAATAAATAATCAATGTCTTTTTTGAGTGTGTAATTATTGGCTTGTTGCACACTGGATAATGAGTGATTTTTGCAGACAACACATGATCTGAGATCTCTTGCCACATGTTTACGATTTCAACAAAAACTAGACCATGAAAATGTATTGGAATGTTAAAAACATCTCAAATCCTTAAATAACTTGCTTGCAAATGAGGATTAACCTACCCTGGCAGGTACCTTTACTTGCCAGAAGATGCTGGCAGAACACTTTTTCCCTGGGGAGGTTTCTCTCCATCTGCAATTTTGAATAACTTTGGATTCCTCTGTTGATCCATTTACCAACAAAGGTCAAAAGCAAATTTTTGTTTTAAGTTTTAAACCAGCAACCTAGTACGCACAAAGGTCATTATCACTGTCTGATAGATATGTGTACTCACATATCCTTAATGTCTCTCACACCACAGATGGTTGGTTTTGTCCAGTCAGTGACACAACCTCTGGAATAATGGATAAGGTTCTCACATCTACTCAGTCATACTTATGGCTTGGCAATCAGGTTATTCTACTAGCAAATTGAAATAGAGTGTCAAAAATTCTGGGAAAAACAGAAAGTCAGTGACTCAAATTTTAAAGGTGTTCACTTACCTTTAAACCCTTAACTTGTAATCCTTAGCCTGTGAAGTCTTTTTCTGGGCTCGTAAGTAACACATGGATGGATCTTTTCCCCTCCTCACCTAGAACTTTCCTGAAGGACAAACACCAGCATTGCGAGTTCTGTGTTGGACTTTGGGCTGGGGTTACACACTAAATGTGTAATTTTCCTATTGTGGAGCTAAAGACAGCCAGCCCTACAAGATGGTTCAGCTGAGTCAAGATAGGACAAGTAAGGAAATTACTGTGAAATTATTCTTCCTTATACCTTTTACCTCCCCGTTATTTCCTCATTTAGAGGCATTATGAATTTCAGATAAACATCAAGGTAAATTTACAGCTCTGGTGCAGCTATATAATTTACACATGTACACTACAGTGTCAGCTATATTGTGCTTTTGGTGATTTATTCTGTGTTTATAACAACAGATTGGAAAGATATTGTGCCTTTAATGGTCTGGCTTCTATAATAAAATGATACATTAGTTAAGTGGCATACAATGCTTTGCATTGATGTCTCAGCACAGTTTTGTATTTTTGGTATAATCATTAGCTAAGCAGTCTTCACAGTATGTCCTTATTTACACTCATGCAGTATCTTTGAGAGATCCAAGCATCCAAGAGCAGGTGTCAGACATTCTAGCCTTATAAGAAAAGCCTCCAGCCTATGATGGAAAGTGTTTTTAAGAAGGCTGTCAGGTCCTTGCCTTTCTGGAGCGTAAGAGCCATGTGGCACCCGGTGGAGTCAATGGAAATCTTGTCATTAACTGCAGTGAGCTTTGAATTAGTACTTCCAGTTTCTGTAGTAGTCGTGATCAGCCACTGTACAAATGTTAATGAGATGGATTGAACAATACTTTTAGAAGTTGAAAAGACAGAAGATTTTTTTCCATCCATCCAAGGGTGAAGAGTTATGATGGAAGAATGTAAACAGATACCACACAGTGTGTCAAGGTGGGAAATGAAAATGCTCATTATGCTACTTAAAAAATCCAAAGGGATTTAGGTGGGTGAGTTTTTATTGGCTCTCTAATAATTCCTCTTAAGGATAAATCCATAAGAGGAATTAGAAGGGAGATCATGATGGAGGTTGATATACATTTGCTGAAACTTCTTTCCTGTCTGTCAGGATCATGCCTATAGGCTTTAAAGCATTTCTGTGCTACTCTTGGAGTGTAAAATCACAAATAAATATTTGAAAGCAGGGAAAGTGATCACATATAATCGCTTTGAAGCCTAAAAACCCATTTATTTTCTCACAATGCTAACTCATCGCCACAGCAAATTCTGAATAATAAAGATATATAAATGTGTTCAAATTTTTGGCATATTTTTGGAAGAAATGTTTTTCTAGTAGTATCAAAAATAATGGTATGAATCACAAACCTCATGAAGTTTCTATGGAAAATGTTCATATGAGGACACACTTAGGGATACTATTTCCTAAGCTCCCACCGTTGGGCTTTATTATAGAGTGGCTTAGATAAACTGGATATCCTGATTTTCAGTGCAAACCTCAAACTGTCTGCTACAGAGCCAAAGAGTGCATTTTAAATGTAGAGATTTTCAGGCAGAGAGACAGAAAATAAGAAAGATAGAACAAAGACATTTAAAGGCATAAATAGAAAGTTATGCATTAGCTGGAGGTGTCTTACAGACACATATAGTTCCTGTTACTCTTTTGCAAAAGAAGAAAATACCCTGAAAACAGCAAAAACCATCTTACTGAAAACAATAAAACTTAACTAGAATTCACATAAGTTTTAAGGTAAATAGTCCCATATGCCCATACTTGGTAAAGTTTTGTCCATTACGTTGTCATTTGCCAGGATCATATGTCTTGAAAAACATATATTGTTTATATCTTGGAAAAATTACAAATTACCATGTCCCTTCTTCCAGCAGGAAGGCCTGAGTGGAAGAAGTTTCTCACTGTTCTCATGTTAAAACTTTCTGTGTAAAAATAGAAAAATATCATGATACCTATTAACTTTGTGAACCCTCAGATAATTTCCTAACGTGAAAAGAAAAGGCACTTGAGAAAATACAAAAACTTTAGGCTATTATAATATGAAGTACTGTTGATACAGTGTTTATTTATTGTTGACTTCATGTTTATTTATCTGTACACTCTCAAACTGAATTTTTTCCCAGTACGTTTTATATTTTGCAGTATACAATACAAACAATAAGCTGTTGGAACAATCTCTGTCAAAACTGTGAGAAAGTGAACTCATACATTTCAATTTTGAGCAAGAAATGATTAAATCCCCCTTAATTTAACACAAGAGAGACTGGATGAAATTCTGATATTATTATACTGAATACCAGTCTGTATTCTATAGTTTAGTTGTAATAACACAGACTCCAAACATGAACATGAATTTGGAAATTTGAACATAAAGTCACATGAAGAATTTAAGACCACTGTTCCAGTTCCAACTAGTGGCTTGATTCCTCAACAGATAGAAACAAAAGAAATTCCTACTAAATGAAAGTGAAAAACTACTGCTAACTTCGATGTAGCCAGAATTGCACCGTATCTGCTGCATGTGTTTGTGCAATTATATGTATATTTCCTTGTTTATAAAATAGTTTTATTTCTACTTTTTTCCTCCTGTATCTTCTAATATTTTGCATAAAAAAATCAGCTCCATCTTTTAGGCTACCTTCTCACATTACAAACTCATAAGTAAAATATTTTCACACAGCATTGGTTTCAGAACTGAAATACACAATTTTCAAAGAAATTTTGTTTCCATGTGCATCTTACAGGAAGACAAAGGATCGTGGTAGTTTTGACTTTGGCCAGCAGAGACACCTTCTCCCAGCTGCTCTCTCATTGTCCCTCCTCAACAGGATGAGAGGAGAAAATAAGATAGAAACCTCATGGGACAAAATAAAGACTTTGAGATCACTTACCAAGTAATATCACAGGCAGAACACTCATCTTAGGAAAAAGTAATTCAATTTATTGCAAATTCAAAATATAGTAGGATGGTGAGAAACGAAGACTATAGTGCCATCCCACCACACATCCTCTTTTCCCAGGCTCAGTTTCACTACTTCATTTTTGACTCCTCTCTGTCCTTCCCCAACCCCAAGTAGCACAGGGGAATGGGGAATGGTCACTGTGGTCAGTCCATACAATCTCCTCTCCGTTGCTCCTTCCCTCTCACATTTTCCCCTCTACCAGTCTCTCAGGGTAAACATGTTCCAGCATGGAATCTCCACTGGCTGCAGCTCCTGCCAGGAGCCTTCTCCAGAATGGGCAGCATACTGAAACAGGCTTCCCAATGCAGGGGTCACAGCCCCAAACCTGACAGAGTTGAAGAAGCATTTGATGATAATCTCAGGCACAAGGTGTGACTCTTGGAGATGGCCCTGTGCAGGGCTAAGTGTTGGACCTGATGATCCTTGTGGGTCCCTTCCAACTCAGTATATTCAATATATCCATGGCTACAGATTCCTTCAGAAGTCATCCACCTGCTTTAGTGGAGTATCCTTCATGGGCACCATGGTCTCCTCCATGGGCTGCAGAGGAACAATCTGTGTCACCATGGGCTCTTCCACAGGCTGCAGGAGAACGTCTGCTCTGGTGCCTGGAGCAGCTTCTCTCCCACTCCCTCTTTGTTTTTCATTTTGGTATTCACAGAGTTGTTTGTCTCAGCTATTTTTTGCACACAGTTTTTTGTGCAATGCTTTTGCCCTTTCTTGCACACACTTTCCCCCGAGCGGCCCCTCCTTTGCTGTGGGCCCAGCCATGCCCTGCAGTGGGAGGGTTGGAGCTGACTGGAATGGATTATGTCCAGCACAGGACAATCCTGGCCTGGGACAGCCCTGGCCTGCCCTCACAGAGCCCCCTGCAGCTTCCCCGCTGGTGCCTGGATGTGGGAACCCTCTAGAGTCTCTCTGGAAAACTGCCTACAACCAGCAGCTGTGAGCACAGACACCCTCTTGAGACTCCCAAAAGCCACTTCCTTGGCTAGTACAGCTTTTTTAAGAATACCTTTGAGGGTCACATTTCTTTTAGACACCTTAATGATTTTCTGTCACTATGGATACATCGCGCCTAAAAGGATGGATACAATATACCCAGATAAGCAAAGCTCGGCAGTAAAAACTAGGATGATTTTTTTGTAACTGCACTGTCTGTGTTTGGTGGGTCCTGGGATCCAGGATGTTGTCAGGAGACTGCCATGGCTTGTCCAGCCCTCGGAGTATTACCCCTGATTGCTCCAATGACAGGGACATGCTGGTCAGTAATGACATTATCAGGGAAGATCTGGAGTGTACTGAGTGTGACCACAACGCTCTTGGGGCAGTGCTCAAGGGCATGGTGGCCCAGGGTTTTTCTCTGTAATCCTCCTGGTGAGAGGGAAGAGCTCAAAGAGGAGTGGAGGGATCCTGTGGGTAAACAACTGTTTGCAGAGCTGGTATCAGCAACAGAGATTAATCTTTTATGACTGCTTATGAGGATTTGAGGACTTCTAGGAAGATACAGGACTATCTGAGCAAGTGGAGCAAAACTCCTTTGCCAACTGGCTGGCCAAACTGCTGAGGAGAGCTTTCAGCTAGGAAACATAGACGAGGGAGGCAAATGATCAACAATCAGACGAGGAAGTGGTAGGCTGAGATGGCAAGCAAAGGATGCAGCATGATGTGAACAGGAGAGAGAGGGCAATCATCAAAACACGCCGGAAGACATTATTTAAGATGACATAAATATGAGAGTGATGAGAGGGCTGCACTATGGGAGAAGCTCTTACTCTTCTGGGAAATCAGCACAGCTATGGGCTGTACACTAATGCATGTAGCATGGGGAGCAAACAGGCGGAAGTAGAGGACTGCATGCAGTCTCTAGCCCTCTACACCATCCATTAAAAGAAAACACTCATTCTGATGATTCAGACGTACTTTATAACATTGTCTCATCCATAATACTATTGTTTTGAAGACATATCAGTGATGAAGTGGTGCTAAATTGAACAGTTGCAACTTAGACTCTGATCTAACTTCTTTTGTTCTCTGATTTTCTGAACTACTTCTCAGTGGCTACAGCTAAGGATGAGCTGTATGAGTGTTGTTACATTGTGTGGATAAAAGAGGTAGTGGAAAAGAACAGATGTCCTTAGAGACAGCATCCTTTCAAAATTAGGAGGACTATAACTGACATAATTGAAAAAGATTGAGTCATAAGAACCTTACTTCAGATTTAAATTTGAATCCTTAAGCAAAACGATTTCGTCCCATTTACACTGCTAAATATGTCTAAGGATAAACAAAGTTCCATTTCAGGCAGAGATCACATCTATAGAAAGATAGGGATTTCGCAAGTTAGGTCTAGATTTTGAGGCAGCTCTATAAAAATGAGGTTTATTCTTTTTCATTGTGTTGGATCTGACCGAAATGGAGTTCATTTCCCCACAGCAGCCTGCACAGTGCTATGCTTTGTATTGATATGTAGAAAGGAGTTGATTACAAACCAGTGTTCTGGCTCCTGCTGATCAAATGTTCCTCACAGCATCAGTGCTGTCCCTACAACATTCCTCCCTCACCACTAGACTGGTGGTGGGCAAGATCTTGGGAGGGGAAACAATCAGGACAGCTGACCCAAACTAACTAAAGGTATATTCCATACCACATGACATCTACTCAGATACCAATACATTCATTATCACAATGTTTGAGAACAACTGCTACATGTACTTAAGCCCTGCTTCCCAGGAAGTGGCTGATGGGAAGTAGAGAATAAAGCTTTTGTTTTCCTTTGCTTCTGTGCCCAGCCCTTGCTTTTTCTTTTATTAATCTGCCTTTATCTTCATCCATGAGGTTTTTCTATCTTATTTTGTCCCCTCTACCCCCATCCTGCTGAGGAGGGTAGTGACAAAGCAGCTTGGTGGGCATCTAGCACGCAGCTAGGGTCAACCCACCACAATCAGATATCCCTTAAACTTCCATTCCATATTTTTGCACACTTGTAGCCTTGGCTTGCATACTTTAACCCAACACTGCACACAAAGGTATGAATCCCAGTACCTCATTCTTGAATTCACTTTCCAAAACATCACCTGAAAGAAAACCCTGGAAATGTAAGGGTAGAAATTTTAAAGGCTGTCCTCTGACTTTTTAAATTCTGCCTGACAAGTTCTTTATAAATACTTGTAATGTATTTCATAACTGAAGTTATTGTTACCTTGAACAAGTGAGGGGTTTTATTTATTACTCTGATGTCACGTGAAAGGGAGGAGGGAGATAGAAATACAAAGTTTTCTAGTCTTAACTGTATTAATTAAAAGTTATTAGCTGTAAGCTCTTCCAGACAATCAAATCCTTATGTACCCCAACACTGTCTGTCTTTTTAACTGACAGCACACAGGTTGGAAGGGGTTCTGACCTCTGATATGAAGCCACACTTCAGCCAGGGAGAAATTATAGCTATAAGTGTCCTCGGAGTAATCAAAACTTTATGACCCCAGCACTGCCCACTGAAATCTGGACAGAACACCGGCTGGAAAGATTTCTGACTCCTCTATGAGAACCACACTTAATAGCAACAAGAGAAAAGAACCTTTCTCATGATAGCTCCTGAAATAACATTTATTAATACAAATATGTGATAATAACTAATATGGGTTACTTAGTCAGTGATAACATTTAGCTGCAGGATTGTACAAAATACCCCCCCAAAGACATCGGCACAACACACATTTCAAGGACCACCCCAGCAGTATATCATTCCCATAGCAAACTTAACTAACAGAAGATAACTAAACAGAAACACAACAGTTCAACACCACCAGTAAACACACTCAATAACCCAAAAGGAAAGCAACAGGAAAAATATATATCATTAACCCACATACACTGAGTGAGCTATAGCAAATTACAACTAATAAGGTATAAGAAAAATAAAGTAAGAATTCTGTGGCTTACCCCTGCAATATTGATGGAATGGGGGAGACAGGGTAGCTCTCAGGTTGCCCTCCCAGAAGTGGAAAAGTTTTTCTCCCCCAGTTGCAGTTAAACTGCATTTCTTTTGTATCTTTTATTCTTCTACAGGTGTTTGTGTGACTGATAGTCAATCTATTGGGGGAGGTGATGCAGATGCCCTGAGGTGAGGTGGCTCCTTTGAGTGGTCATAGAAGATATCGCAAAAGAAGGCCGTGCTATTTCTTAACACTCCATCCTTTGTTAATCTTATCAGTTTGCTTCTGTGGGGAGCACCCCCCAGAGGGGCCTAAGGCGTCTCCCTCAACCCATCAGGCCTTATCAGCTCATCACCCCACACTCTGAATATCTAATTTAACAATTAAAACTGATGAAAACTTTGAGAAAATACTGGTATGTTCTAGGAATAGATTTGGCAATAATACTCATGTATATTCATATGCCATATAAAATAAGATAAAATAACTTAATATTTAATAAAGGCCAAAAGAATTATGTAAGTTTCAAAACTGTGAAAATAAATTCAAATATTTTTATGAGTAGACAGTTTTAAACCAGTACAGAGAAACCTGTTCACAAAAGGTAAGAGGTCATCTGTGTTTGTAGGTTGCCATATTCCAAACCAGAGTAGATCTACCTAACCACTACATAGTTTATCCCAGTCATTTTCCATTCATTTCAAGTCAGGAGCATTAATTGTAACAGTCTTAATGAAAGCACATTGAATACTCACTGTATGATTGTAACACAGCTTGCTCTCTCCTCCATTCATGCAGAGTTTTACCAGAAGCAATAGTGTCTCTAAACCCAATATCAAAAGCTCTTTTTTGATGAGACTGACTCAAATCTGAGTGCATCAGAAAATGTTTAAATTGCCTTGTTAAACAATTTTTGCTAAGTCAGGTAAGTACATATTATTAGTAAGATAATTTGAACAAAGTCTTCCATGAGGACTAAGCGGGCGAATTTGGTTCTCATTAAATATAACTGAACAGGTTCTTTACAAACTCAGTTTAGTTTAGCTATATGCCTGAACCCTAAATAAGAGACTGATGGCATTTTTATGATGACAATTGCTTTCAAAATAGTGATTTTCCAGGATTCCATAGTTTCACCAGCACTCCGAAAAGTGCAGTAGACACCTGTCCTCTGTGGTGTGCAACAGAAAAGGAAAAGTGGTATTGAAGAGTTCTCATCACTTCACCTTGGACCCCAAGTAAAGAGTTAAATTACAGGATTTCCCTGTTACCTTCTTTGGTGGCTCCGGTTTAAGGAATCTGTTTCATTCCAGATGCAGTTATAGAAAACTGCAGAGATGATTTTTCACCCTCTATCACCCAAAATAAAGCAAATTATGTGAAAGGGGGAACAAATTTTGCAAGAAACTAGTCACCTGGCAATACATCACTACTCTACATTAGTACATTCTACTATATAACTCAAACTAAACAGATGATTGGAATATACTTTGGGAGCATAGATAACCAAATTGCAGATATAGGTGTCTTGAGGTGTCAAAATATGGTTCTTACATTGGTATTTATTGCCTTTCTCCCATTAAAAAGTGTAAAGTCAAATAAAACAGTTTATTTAAATAAAGAGCAACTAAACCCCATCACTTTCTGAAGAATATCAGATCACATACTGTGAGGGATTTGAAGAAAACAGTCCAAAGCTATCTTTGCATTTTGAATTACCAAGGGGCTTCTGCCATTCTTTTTCACACTTAACAAAGAAAATCTCCTGTTAGGCACATGATGTCCTGCTCCAATGACATCTTCTATCAGGATGAGAATTCCTGTAGGGTGTTAAGTCCCATCTAGTCAGACTTCTTTAATCTTGGGTGTATAATGGATGCAAATACTTTGCCAGGATTATCTGTGTCTTTATGATGGAATTCCAGTAAGAATCCATACAGACATGAGGGAAACAAACCGGGGGGGGGG
>VWZD01001312.1:657274-677983 GCA_013396695.1 Sakesphorus luctuosus | reverse complement strand
GGGGGGGGGGGAATATTTTGGAGACATAAAATATTGAGAGGTAAATCAGTTAGTTCCCATTGTGATATTGACAAAATTTGAAAAAAATACATGAATCTGAAGATATAACTTTTGGTTTATTATCCACATTGTGATAAAGGACATTTTTTACCATCAAGTTTAGGCTAGGTCAAATAAAGCTAAATTTTCCAGGTAACTTAAATTCCTGAAGGTTCAGTCTAGTCTCTCAATAGTATTTGTGGAGGTTAGCCACTTCAGCATAGGACCTAAAACATGTAACACAGAAGAAGCCATTTCAAAGAAACTATTCCAGAATCACAGAATGCGTCAGTTTGGAAAGGACCACAGTTAGCTATCTGGTCCAACCTCCCTGCTCAAGCAGGGTCATCCTAGAGTACATTGCACAGGATGGCATCCAGACAGTTCTTCAATATCTCCAGTGAGGCAGAGTCCACAACCTCTCTGGCCAATCTGTTCCAGTGCACAGTCACCTGCACAGTAATGTTTTTCCTCCTGTTCAGATGAAACTTCCTGTGCATCAGTTGCTCCCCACTGCCTCTCTTCCTGTTTCTTGGCACCACTGAGAAGAGCCTGGCTCCATTCTCTTGACACCCTCCCTTCAGATACTTGCACACATTGATGAGGTCCCCTGTTGTCTCTTCTCAAGGCTGAAAAGGGCCAACTCCCTCAGCCTTTCCTTGTAAGTGAGATGCTCCAGTCCCTTAATCACTTCATAGCCTTCTGCCAAACCCACTCCAGGACCTACTTGTCTTTCTTATACTGAGGAGCCCAGAACTGGACCCTCCAGATGCAGCCTTACTAGGGCTGAGTGGATGGGCAGGATCACCTCCCTTGACCTACTAGAAAAACTACAAGGAAGATGTTTCTTTGAACATCTCTATTGCCTAAATTGTCCCTAACCCACTTATTTCCATGCCAAGAGTTAAGAGGGATTTCATAACTTATTCTGGGGAATTACTAAGAAAGAATCTGTTTTTTTTTCCTTATTGCTGCACACACATGCATGCACATCACTTGTGAAGTATGGGAAGACTTGACTTTTTTCTTCAGTCTGAAGGGCCACACATGCACACACACACCCCTTGGAGTGACTCAGGCATTTCTCTAAGAGTTGTTATTTTGAAGGAGGAAAGGACACTCTTCATATCCCCTGAAGATTTTTTTCTACATTGAAGTATTTAAGAATCATCCCTGATTTCAATTTCTGAAAAAAAAAAAAAGATTTCATCAAAGAAGTAAAGATATAACATTGATGACAGGTGGCTAGGACAATCTTCTGGAAATGAGCAGGGTTGTTTATCCAATTGGTAACTGTTTAGTATAAAATGTAGGAAGTGAGAATGAAGCAGGATTAAAATGGAGCTGCCTTCTCAGCAAAGACGTTTGGTCACCAGACTATGAAATCACAGTTCATCCTCTGGGGTCTCTCTCACTCTTTTCATCTTGAACCCTTTCTAGCATAGAAACACAGCTTCTCAAGAGATGCAAAATGCCTGGTCAGCACCACCCAAAGCAGCCTTAAAATAATATTCTCATGGAGGTGTAATCTTCTGGAGCACGTGATTACCCTTGGGCAGCATATGTCATACAACTCAAGTTCTCTGCTTCCTTGATGGAAGCTGTAACTATGTGCCACTATAAGAAAGATTGGACTGAGCTTGGTTGAGTTTGGCACAAAATTGTGCTTGTGTTTGCAAAGACTTCTGTTTGTACAGGGCACCTTCTGCCAGCTCAGCATCAACCCAAGCCATACAGTGGAGAACAAGTAAAAGATTTGTACAAAAATTCATTCTCCACACTCATCTAAATACTTTAAGAATGTACAGAATGGGAAAAGTATAGGGAGAGGAAAACTGCTTGTTAATTTAGTATTTAAGCTGTTATATTTTGTCTTTCCTAAATAAATACATGAATACATGAAAATATTTGAAAACCACTTGGATGAAGAAAAAAGTTTTGGCACTATGATACTGAATGCAAAACTGGGGCAACTGTGAATTTAAATACAAAAAAATTGATAAAGTCAATGTGGAAAACAAAATTGCCTAGCTAGAGGTAGGGAAGGTGATAGAACTAATACCAATATTTCACAAGTAAGGACTAACTACAATAGTTGTTCTTAGTAGAGAACTTTGCACATTTAGACTGATAGTGTTAATAACGTAATCTCATTTGCATACGACTGAAAAGGCATAAGTATTTATTGAAATAAATATGGAGGGCATATTAAAAAAAGGCATTTTTAACGAAAAACTCTCAAGTCTAAGGGGATTTGGAAGATTGCAGAGATTTTTTAATACACTTTGAGAGGAAAGGAGGATTTTTATTAAGCTTAGGAGGGTTAGATGTTTTATTAAATGCTCTCATAACCAGAGATTGTTAGTAGGTAAGTGACAATTAAAAAGGGCCAATTGTAATTGAACTTCATCATGCTCAGAGGCAAAAAGACATAATGTGTCATAGGGATTCTAAGGCAAACATAAAAACAGCACTTAGATCTCCCCAAGATGAATTCTCTTGGTTGTACTTAGAGGTTCAGAAGGGTCTAACACAAACGAAAAATTTACTTTCAACTACCTAAAAGGAATTACAGAAAAATAACCTTATTTTGGTTTCAATGTTATACAAATAAAAATTTAGATATATCTGCATTAACGTTTCCTGTGCTCTTTCAGTTTAACCTCTTTATGTTTATTAAATAATCGTTTATGTTTTACCTAAATTTATTCAGTTATGAGCAAATTATGCAAAGATACATGCAATTTTTCTTAAGTACAGAATGAATAGATATTTTAGTAACATTTTTATTATTATTATTTCTTTATTGACAATGAATTTGTGGGTGAAATATCAGTCTTGGGAAAACTTTCTTTTCAGCACCTGTCAGTACACTTCATCCACTTCTAGGAACGAGCTCATATATTAAATAGAACATTTTTACAAATGTGTTCTGATCTTTAGGTTAAATTTTAGGGAAGGCAGGTGGAGAAACACTACAACTGAAGTAATTGTAAGCCAAAAAAAGAGGAAGAAAATTAAATGTTAATAATGTATTTTAATATTTTGTGAGGTCTACAAGTAACCCTGTAGTTAGTTCCATCCACCAGTAACTCATAATTTTAAATGTAACATATATTGGTAGCATAACATCTCAGAAGCTAAGGCTCTAGCTGTCAATTATTAAAACAACAATGTATTTTTTGTAATGTCAGATTATAAATCCAATATTGGTTGAGTTACATAATCTAGGGTAATGAATAAAGTATTTTTAAATTTGGTATTTTATCATAGCACATAATGTGTATTTGTACATATATATTCTATGACAGTGAAGTGAAAGGTAGCACTTTATCTTGATATTTTTTCCACTAAGCATTTGGGCAGAGTTCTTATAGGGGAAAAAAAAAATCCACACCTTGATTTTGTCCATGAATTCTAAGATTAGTGTTAATTCTTTTTTTTTTTTAAATACAAAATCTCACTTAAGAACTCACAAATAGAAAACACAAAACACAACGAAGTATCTGTGAAAAGATAAACACTTAACTCTGATACAGAAAATGTAACATTTTAATTAAGTTTGGCAACTAAGTACTGAATTTTTATTCTAAAGGTGAGCAACAGCCTTGTTTATACAGTGAATTGGGCAAGCAAAGTCTATTGTTTAATGCATATGAGAAATTTTGACAAAGATTCTTTCAGGCCACAAAACATTTTAAAACAATCATATTATTAGGAAAAAGAGATTCATGTATTTGTAATGAAGATATATATACATATATAATAAAGATGTATATAAAGGATAACCCCTGTTTCACACATATTTTTTTATTAAATAGACCCCAAACAGGAGGGAACATCATGAAGCAGTTCAGAAGTAAATTTACCACAGGTCAAGCAAGCAAGTCCCGTGGCTGAGAACAGAAATGAGGCTTAGCCCAGCTCTGCACTCCCTGTAGTAGAACTGGCAAACTCCTGACATTGCTGCCAGGTTTGGCATCAGCAGGGATTTATGTTAGCACCAAGAATGATAGTCTAAAATGCCTTTAAAACAATTTTCTCATTAGACATGAAAAAACTTTACTAATACACTTTTCCAAGTCCTAGAGAGAAGAATCTGAAAAGTTAACATATTTGCACTTGTGAGGCCTGTAGAGTTGGTATGACAGTGGAAGCCAACAATAACTCCAGCCAGTTCTTTACCTTTTTGAGATTATTTGCCTAAATTTGGGGTTAAAGTTACAGTTGGACTGAAGATCTAGTTTTATTTTTGGATTCTGAACACAGATACCAGAGAACATGAGAAAATAGCATTAAATGAGTCAGGGAAGGGAATTCAGCCTATTGGTAAGGCTAAGGCTGGGTTTGAGATAGATTTAGTGTCTGAGAAGAGCATGCTGAAGATCTAGGTCATTTCTGGATCCTTCAGTGCCTTACAGAGCTAATACAGGGGCATACAAGCACTCAATGGCTTCTGCTCACTTTGAAGGCAGATGTGGACTGCTAGTTTAAGAAAAGCGATAAGATCACAGCCTGGAGGGATGAAGGAGTATAGTGTTATTGAGAGCACTTGAAAAGCACAAAATGCTGTGAAAGACTGATGGAGCAGCAAATTGGTTTTAGTTAATTGTCTAGATGTTATTGGGTTCTGGGTATAGTTATCAATAAAGATAAAGTTTAGCCCTGAGAATATAAACAGAATTCACCAGCATGTGAAGTCAGTTAACTGTTAGAGTATGAACAAGTGATTTCTTTTCAGGGTTCTGTAGCTCTGTAATCTCAAATTCACAACACCAGAGGCTTGAAGTGAGTCATAACACAACGTAGTATAGCCCACAACAGTAGGGTACATATAAAATTTATATTTTGGGTGATAGTCTACCTTTGCAAAGCAGGAATTCAGTTTTTCAGTTTATTATGTCTGATTTACAGGCCTAGAATTATGTGTTTAGCAGAGTCAAATAGGTCAGAATGAGATGGACTTGGTCAGCAAGTCTGTTGTTAAAGTTGAGTTTCCATTTAATTTCAGTTCAAAGGTTCAGACTAAGACATACAGAAGATGTGGGCTACATGTAACCCGCAAGACTCATGGAGTCAGGGACAGAAAGTGTTAAATTGTTAAGATTTTTTTCTTATTATTATTTTTTTTTAAGCAGCAAAAAGGCAGAAAACAAGATCTAGAAACTATAGAAACAAATTTCTTATAGTTGATCTTCTATCTTTAAAAATCCTAACTGTATTAGATGAACTCCTTTTATCAACAATCAATGTCCACATGAATATTAGATATTAGGCTTTCCAAGACTATCCTTGCTCTTGTCTCAGAAGATCCTGAATTATCTTGTTACCAGTTTAACTCTAGAGGCCTTACTTTATAGCACTTAATCTTGAAAACGTGAATAAATATAGCTTTAAATAAGATATACAATCTAAATATGCCTCAAACCTAAGGAAAACTCACTCGCCCCTATTGCTAAACATTTATTCCAGCTCTGTTAGACTTGTAGCTCCAGAAAATATATACTGGGTATCTCCTACACTAGTTTCTAAGCAAGACATCCACCTTTACTCTAGGGGCCACCACAGTTTTCCTTTAAACACCAGTTGTTTTAGTCTACACAGACTGCAACAATTAACTTTTTTCAGTTGCTGATGAACTGTTATACTCCCTCACAATCATTACAGATCCCGTCTGAGATTTATGTGAAGCACAATTGAACCAGAATTCTGCAGGCATTAAAACCAGAAAATTCTCAAAAGTTTTCAGCACCTCTTGTACAGAACCTACATTTCACTTTCTCTTGCCTCCATTCTAATCCTTGTCTCAGCTATGCTATAAGGGCCTATAAACTCCTTAAGAGAACCTATTGGTCCTGTATGTTCTGCTCAGTCTAGCGATAAGCTTAATTTCTTTGTTTGATTCTCTCACCTGTTTCCTAAATCTCATTAAATGGTAAGTTCTCCAATGTAATCATCATAAAGACTCAAAAGAGGTAAGCTCTTCTAACAACACTCACTCTCATTCTGCCTCTTAAAATACATCTTTAAAGATTATCTTAAAAGACTCCATACCATAAAATTAGCCCCAAACTTCACCTTTTCCACAGAACTGTGATCTCTTCCCTTGCAGAACTAACCTTGACTTCTCATTCAGACCAAACAGCTGTAATTCTTCTGGTCCTAGAGATCTTGCAGGAAAGATAAAGCCATTATCCCAACTCCGTAGTCCTCGTTACTATAATCCTGCTTCTTATTTTTAAACTTATTAACAGTAGTCTGTTCCATAGGAGTCTCTAAAAGGTACCTTCTAGGACATAGCTCTGTGGCTATCCCAGCCTGCCTGTGTGCATTTAAGGCAAAGGAAAAGGTTGAGGTTGTGGCAAAGTTCATTATAATGTCAAGGAGTGCTACTTGGCAAACTGGGATTTGGCCTGAAACTGGCAAGGTCTTGTATCTTACGGTTAATTCCTAGATTATTGTAGGCTGATAAGTCTGAAAATAAGACTTGACTTTGGTGTTGGTAGTACTACTGGGAGAAGAGATCACAGAAATTTGGAGATATAGCCATATAATTCATAGGGCTTTTACTTCCCCTCCTAGCACCCCTCATGCCTCTTATCTCCCAGTTTTAAGATTAAGAATAGGAGTGATGGATTTCTTGGAGTTATTGCTGGATCTTGCTAAACATGCAAAAAATGGATGAAGACTGAGTCTGGAATGCCTGTATCCTTTTTCTCCTTAACCTGATATCAAAGCATGCATCTACCTTTAACCAGAAAAAAAAAAAAGTATTTACCCTGGTGGTTTCAACACCCATCTTAGGTCTGCATGGCTCACAAGATGTCTGCAATATCAAGTTCTTCAGTACCTCTCCTGTCCGCATTAATTGCATCACTGTTCCTAATCTTTGCTCTCAATTTGCATCTATTAGTCATAACTGCCACAGAATGAACCATGACTCCCCCACTCCTGTTGGCACAAGCTTTTATTCCAAGACCACAAGCCTTTATTCCAATACTGTATTATTAGCTATTCGGTTCCACTTTGTAACACTTAGTAATGTATGAAACTGGTGGGCACCATTATCTTACCTAAGGATTTAGGGAGGAATGAAATCTGGCTGCAGTTAAGTGTCTATGCTTTTGGAAAATGTGTGAGGTTCTTACATAACACACAGTAAAAACTTAACTTTTCCTGAGTTCTCAAGGGCCAGAAGAAGCAAAACTTGAAACAGTAGAGGTGAATGGGTTCAATGTAGCAATTTCCAATGTAGAATTCCCATCTATTGAATCTCGGGATTATCAATATATTGAAAATTCTGTTTATGGTTTTAGTAAAAGTTCCCCTTAGCTGCATAAAAAATATAAATTCAAAATAAGACATGTACTGGATGTGATACAGGTAAATGTTTTACAGATGTTCATCTAGCTACTAGAGGCACTTTTGGTATGGTAAAGCTGGGTTTGGGCTGAATGTAGACATTTGCTAAGGACCAGGGACAAGGGCCTGAACTGGAATTCATATCCTGAGCCAGCTGAGGCCTCTGACATCTTTCACCAATCCTTTCACAGCAATCTGATCCCAGGTTACACAGCAGCACTGTGTCAGAGCTGGCCTTAACCACAGCTGGTCAAACACCTCAGAGAGGGCACAGGAATGAAGGGGCTGTTATTGGTGTACTCAGGACCTTGACAAGAAGAGTGGGTGGGGAACACCTATCCAGTGTTTTAGCAATGAACGCCTACCATGAATGGATGAAATGTATACTGGGAAGAGGCACCTAAGAAATCAGATCAGCCTCACAACTTATTTCTCAGTATTACTCTCTGTTAACTCTGTTGCAGTCCATGCAAGACAGAAGCCTCCAGGTTAGCCTGATGATACTTCATCTGAGATAAAGACATCAAAATATTCCAAGATCCACAAAAGATAACTATGGCACAGTCAACACTGTCACACTTTGTAACTAATATGGTTAAGCTAACCTGTTCCTGACCTAACTCTTCAATATGCTTTTCACCCATCTTCTGCTGTTCTTTTGCTCTATGATGCAGGTTTTCTATAGTCAGAAGTTGTGCGCCCACCTGTTTAGAAATGTCAAAACAATGCATGCCCTTAATATCAAAACAAATGTCTCTTAAAACTTTACAGGCAGCTGCTTATCTTTTTTATTATCCTGAGGACAGAACTTTGATATCTATTTTTGTGCCTCATTCCTGAAAATCAGATGCCAGTTAAAGCATCAACAACTTGCCAAAAATAGTAGATCCAGGCCGTGTATACTGCAGTCATCCTTCATAACATGCCACAGAATTTCATGAAGATCAACAATTTAATCTCTCTTAATGAAGTAAAATAGAGTACTGGTCCATGGATACTCTAATAGCTCCTGAGAAAGCTTTTCATGTTCATGTCAAGTAACTAGTAAAATCTAGCCTTCAGTTTTAGTCAGTGCTAGACCACATTTTGACAGGTGTCCTTACATTCCTGCATGAGTTACTGCAGCAAGTCTGGGATTTCCCAAACTGCCTTCCACAACCCAAGGGTGTCTGGATCTCAGTAAGCCACTTGAGAGCTCTACAAATGCTTTCAGATTACCTTCAGGCTGATTTTATTGGGACCCAGCCATTCCCTATGAGCTCCAGCATCACTGTACTTACCCTATGTGTTGGTTCTCTTTTTATTGTGGTCTCCTGATCAGAGCAACAGCTTTTAATTCCTTTTCTTAGTCCTTGAGCCTCTTGTTTTCAATGTTGCTCCTGTAGCTACAGATGTTACTGTGTCATAAGTTACTGTAATTGCTCATAGATTCCTCTGAAGCTTCTACTGGGGCTGCTGCTGCCTCCTTTAACTGTGCCTATAGGTACATTTGCTGCAACTGTTCCTGGGTGTTCCTGGTTTTCTTAGCAAGGCACTCTAAAACTGTGGGGTTTATTGGCAACAGCCTTGCTGCAGACATTCTCTCTCTCAGGTGGTCTGATTTTGCTTATGGTCACCACAGGACTGGTGGTATCACTCCACTGATCAACTCTTGATCACAGTTTCAACACAAAGCAGATGTAGCAATTCTACCCAGGAAACAACAAAAAAGCCCTTTTTCTCAAGTAGACCAAGAAGTTTTTTCAGTTATTACAGAAGAATCAGGACACACACCATGGCAGCCCCACATTTTTAAAATCCACAAATACTTCAATAATTGGTATGCAAGCTCTCCTACTCCTTCTAACCTAGACCTTAATTCACTGAGGTAGGAATTGACAAGTGTGTGTGTATCATTTTATTATGGAACACAAACAGTCGATTTGCTGGATTCAAAAAAAGACACATGAACTCTATTTGAGGGAACTAACAAAATTAGTTCTTGTGAGTCATCACTGCATTGCTGGTAAAGTGAAAGTATTCAGAACAGGAAGAATAGATTAGTTATGTTTAAACTTGAACCCTGCAAAGCTCACATGGCTAGAATAAAACCAGAACCAGTAGACATATAATAATTTTATTTTGTTTTCTAGCAAGTATTGATAGGTGGCTTATAAGGCTACCAGAGCTGAAGGGCAAAGCACAGTCATCTACAACATTATAATGAAGTTCAGAGATCATAACTATCATTGGTCTTTGGTCTACAGCAGAGTTAGTTCTGCTTCAAATTAAGGTTTCTCAACAGAAACTGATGAAATTTTATTTTTTATTTAAGAGTGGTTTTCAAGATCTTCAGGGACAGCTGTAGGTCTGGAGCCATGATGTTTATTTCTGAAGCAAGTACGATCATCATATGATATAAGAAATATAGTTGGTTTTCAACAACTCAAAAGAGATTATAATGCATTTGATGGCATCCCGGATTACTATTGGCAAACAGTTGACTGGGGAAGGGCTAAGGTGCTACGGTTCAGGACTGTAAAGAACTGGGACAAAGTGCTGTGCAATTCAAATATTTGGTTGAGTTGGGCGAAGGCTGGATTTAACAAGCACAGCTATAAAGTAACTTGTTGCTGTTGTGAGTAACTACATAAATAACCTGTAACTGTATTGCTCCCCCTCACGCCATAAATGACTATTTTGCTGAACATCAGATGTAACAGTACAAGTTTCACCTGCCATTACTTTGACCATTCAGTCTTATAAGGCTCTTTCCTATTTTTTTCATGGTCAGGTTTTCCTGAATAACTTAATGCCAATAAAAACTGTCACATTTCTCAAGGGTTGCCTCATTTATGAATATGCTGGAAATTATCAATCCTAGGACAGATTGAAAGGCTTTTTGGATAACCTTCTTCTTGTACTGTGAAAATTTACTCCTTACTCCAATGTCCATTTTCTGTAGTATACACATTGACATATTTAATAACTTTGGTTCTTATTCAGTGGATGTTTTATTTATGTAGGAACCTTTTGAGATAGCTTGTTGACAGTTTCAGTCAGGTTTCCCTAATGCATGCTTAATTCTCAAAAATAGAGCACAGTAGGTACTGTGCAATTGTAAGGTATGACTTTCCATGACAAAACTTGTGTTAGTAACAAGAATGGGGAAAAAAATCCATTTGTGGCACAGTGAAGAGTGAGAAATTCTGATGCACTGAAAAAGAAATGAATTATAGCAATGAAACAGGCCTTTTAACTAGACATGGATGGTTAAAATGTTAATAGTACAGAAAACAAATATTTATTCTATTAATACTTTTGTTGTGCCTTTAGAAGAAAGCCAGATAAGACACATGGATCACATATGAATATAAAGCAAACATTCTTAATTCACTAGTAACTGAGAAAGATATGAGGCAACACCAAAACCAAATAAGCATCTTACAGGTGCATAAGATGTTTCCTGTAACATTTAATTGTTTGCTGAGGAAATATCTGGCCTCCTAATTTTAATTTTATTTATTTATTTATTACCATGACAATAAAACTGGAGAAGACTGAAAACATTGACTTTTTTTTTTTGTTTCAGCATTCAGGATGAGGAAATGGAGTGATAATTGATTACTTTGATTTCAGTCAGAAGTACATTAATGAAAAATTATTTGAGAATCAATAAATAAAGAATTAAAAGACAGAATATTAGTTAATCTCACTCAGCACATATTTTTTAAAAAAGAACACATTTTGTCAAACAAGATGGGATGGATTTTCTACAGATAATACAGAGAATTTGGAGAATGTATATTTTAGATAATATTTGGGGTTTTTTTTTTACAAAGTAACTAAACAGATATGATACTGTTAAGGAAATAAGTATGTGCCACAAACATAATAATGCCATCCTGTAGCAAAATTATGGAATGAATTTGCACTTGAGTTTACCAACAAGAGATACATAACTGTAAATCCATATACAGCAATGGTGAGTTCCTGCATGCTATGAATTCTTTTGATGTTTTCGTTTACAAAAGATGTAGGCAAAAACCTGGAAGGTCCAGAAAAAAGGGAACATAAAATAGTTTAAGGGCTGTAGAAACTGAGACAAGAAACATTCTAGATAAACTGTAATAAGAGTCAGTTGTTCCTCTCTCAAATAACATCAAAGTCTGTTGAAATAGGCAAACATAAAAGCAAAAAATAAACAAATAACTTATCTCTGTAATCTTCCATTAATCTATGATAAATACTGATGTCTGAATAGTTAATTGGGCTGGCTTCATTACAACCTTTTTTAGAGGCATAAAATGTATGGATATTTCATCAATGGAGAAAACTAGGATTGAGGTTAATGTGGGTTTACTGAGTTAAATATCACCTGAGTTTGATTTTCTTTATGTATTCCTTTGGGTAAGATAAGAAGGAATCATTCAACTTCCCTTTCATAGCAACAAAAATGTACCTGTTTTCCACATTACCTGGAGCAACTAATCAAAGCATCCATTTGTTCTGGACACATATATGATCAATATTGGAATAACATTTCTTTTCCAAAGGAGGCTACATAAGACTGCCAGATCTATTTGCCATATTCCTGGGATAGACTGCTGACAGATAACTGTAGTGCTTCCAGGGCCATTTCACCTTGAATACAGAATAAGATGAATAAAATGTAAATACTTATTTTTACCATGAACATAAAAAACCATAACTTTTTAATGGTTATTTTATGTCCTTTTGTTCAATAGGTATCTGCTTGCCTACACAAGGATTTGCTTGTTGAACACAGTGTTTTACCTTTTCTGCAGAACAACAAAAAACCCCAATCAAGCAAACAAATAAAAAAAACATCAGTATTTAGTGTTCTGCTACTAAGAAATACTCTAACCAGATCATGTTCATTTAATTTCTGTTCCACCACCCAGTTTCTCAGACTGAGAACTTCCTACTACATGAAGAGACCTAATAAGGAGTTTTGAAACATGACAATATTTCATAAGGGAGACATTCTTTTGTTAAAGTTCTGCAGAGATATTTTACTTTCTTTTGACCTCTGAGGAATCACAAATGCTGCATTCTGTTTGGTTGCACCAAACAGATTGTTTCAGAGTCAGGCAGCTGGGACTTAACAGATTGAACAGCCAATCTCAAGATCAGGTTTCTTGGCACACTCAGGAGTTGCAGAACATCATGGAGCCAAGAACACAGCAGTCTTGGGAAATCTAGATTCAAGCTATAAAGACCATGGAAAGGCCTTCAAGACTTGATTTGCTAGGCATCATGTTCCATGATACTTGTGCATGTCCTAATTCTGGGGAACTCCCAAGAACACTCCCATTTCTGAATGAGCTGTGTGCACTGCCTAATTTGGGGAAAAAATCATAGGGTATTATGATTTCCTGAAATTCTTTTAATATTTATTTTCCATTGTCAATATCTTTAAAGATTTTTTTTTAATTTGTTTGTGAGATTGCCTCAAATCAAAAGTAAGATGTTATGAAATGCTGACTTTTTCAGAAAATGAAAGTTCCAGATTTTATCTGGTTTCTAATCATTGCTACTATGGTCATAACCCTCTTCCTTTGAGTATTGTTCCCTTGCTTCTCTAACATGAGAGAAAGAAAAGGTGACAAATAGCTACCTCTGAAACAAGGGGGTTTTCTTTACTCTGAATTCCATGTTTTCAAGTAGAATAACTCACAGCTGCATTGGGCAACACTGCCCGGGGAACATTCTCACTCTGTATCAGCCTCTAACAGAAACATCTCTCTGCAACTTCTAGCTGAACTGACACCACCAAAGTGGTATTGCCACTGAACTAGCACTGCAATATAAGAAGATGGACATTAATAGCAATATCTATGTGCAGTACTTGATGGCTGCAAAGAAGTCCATCTGCATTCCTTCAATCACAGAGACAAATTCTTTGATATATCAGTTTTACAAAATTTGCATATTAGAGAAATAATCTCTTGGTTGAATATTTTAATTGGAAATTAACACCTTAAGACAGAAACCTTTCCCTTATGGTATTCATCACTAAATCTTTAAAAACATGGAAGAAAACTTCCTCAGATAAGTATGCCAACTGGAAAACATGAAAGCAATTGCACTGGTTCTGTTATTCAGGCTGAGCTTAATGTAAAATTTAAATGTAAAATTTAAACAGTGAATCATCTATTTGATTTTTATTTTTTATGTTAACCAAATGGGTGCTAATTCAGCAACATAAAGTCTTCTCATACCTCTATCTGTTGCTTTTCTTTTCATTTAGCCATGTTTACGTAATGGAGTGAAAATGGTAGAAAATACTTTTATAATGTGATCTTTTCAATATGACACTTCAACACCAACAATAAAACAACCCATAAAATTGAAGATCCATCCCACTCTGTGATGAATGTCAAATCCAAGTCAGTTTCCACTTTCAGAATAATCTGGCATTAATGTTCTGAAAAAAACTTGAATACATGCAACATTTTAGCTTAGAATAATACAACAAAAGATACTACTACTACTACTACTAATAATAATAATAATAATAATTATAATAATAATAATAACCATAAGGAAGAAGAAGAAGAAAAAGAAGGAGAAAAGAAGAACCATTCAAATACTTTGATCAGTCTCAAAATGGTATTTTTCTGTTATGTGTGAAAATTTCTCCATTAAAAATATATGAATAACTTATATACAATAATAAAATTATAAATTATTGTAAATTATCTATGTAAAATATAAGTTATGTTATATATATAAATTATAATAATAAAAATAGAAACTATATAGGATAGTAAAAATGTACAAGAAAATCAGGTCAAGAAAGACGCTGAAGAGACCAGTCACAGTAGCAAAACATTCAATAAGTATGTTATAGCTTGTTAAAAATAAAGTAATGGGAAACAAAGTAATTTTCTGTCTTAGCAGAAAGACCAGCTTGTAAAGGTCATATAAAAATATTTTTTAACCTTTTCTTTTCCTTTGGATTAAAACTAGAGGTATTGAAAATTTTGGCCACAAGATCTAAAATATCTTACTTCTATAAAGACAATTGGGAGAAGGGTTAAAAAAGACAAAAAATTGCTTTTTATTCTGTTGTGCAACTGCGTTCATTTCACTGTGGTTCTGCCCAATGTGCACTGATTCTTTGCTGCTTCCAGTGGAAGCTGTGTACAGCTGCCTACCATAAAGACAGAACTCCTTTTTTAAGCCGATTTCAAGTTCTGAACCTGTTTTTGGATGCTGTTGCAGGTCCCTGATTCTGATACTTATTTTATTCCCAGTTAGACCAAGAAGCAAAAAAGTTCCTAGCAATTCTATCAACTGGTAAGAGTTCCCAAATGTTTTGCCTCTACCCATTGCAAGATGGGTGGGACCCACAGGTTGTGTCTGTACCAGAAGATGAAACTAAACATTGCCAGGGAGGTTTCCTGGCACTGGAACCCACCTGTCAATACTGTTAAATTGTTAGGCCAGTCCCTGGCATATGGTTAGTCTGTGACAACTCTCCTGATCGATTCCTACGTACTGTTGGGAAGCCAGGCAGCTCAGGAAGTGTTCCTAATGAGTAGTTTGCGTAAAGTTGTCCTCTTGCTGGCAGTAAGAAGGATGAACAGAATGGATATGGTCTATCCTGTGCCAGCTGGCTTGAGTGCCACAGACTTTATCCATACTCTTGAGCGCGTTATATCTGCTCTTGCAGATGTATCCTGTGTATACCAGGTCCTGGGCTTCCCACAGTTCAGCTGACCCAGGATGTTTTCTCTCCTTTAAGGACAGCAGATTTCCATATAAGAAGAGACAACATTCACAACCCTGGCCTAGTGAATGTACAACACATTATACTGCAAATATAGTCTACATTTTTATATCTTTGTATCACTTCAAGTGCAGAATCAAGAAAAGCTATGAGTTGAACTATGAAATCTCTAGACAGCTCTTAATAGTCTTCTGTTGCTGTTGAATAAATTTTCTGCCTTTACTATGGAAAACAGTTTATCCCATTATGAAGCTGGTCTGGAGGAGGCTGCCTGGGTACAGTTTGGGACTACAATACTGGTTTCTGGAAGGAGAGAACCTCTGGTCAACAGTAAACACACACGTAGGGGACTCAGTGCTGCACAGTAGCTGTAGAACTGCTTATGGCCTGGAAGAGAGCTTCCTAGCCGATTAACCCTCCCTTAGCAACTTTGGTAGGACATGATCTTCCAAAGGGTATGCTTGCCTACAAGCAGTCTCTGGAATACAATCTGTCCCACAGACCGGCTCAACATCTGATCTGTAAAACATCATCCACCTCTCCACCGGGGGACTCGCAGGGTCTGCTCACAAGATGAGCAGTGGACCTGCCTACCAATGACCTGCAGAAGGAAAGAAGTACCTCTGCTTTTTAAAGTTCTCAATGTTTGTGCTTAGCATTCAGATGCTGATAGTGAGTCATATGGGATATCCTTATGTTGCCTGAGATGGCATTTGGTTTTCAGCATAAATTTTTTAAGAAGTGGTGCAAACACAAAGTGAGATAACAATCTCAAATTCAGAGTACACTATCAAAACATGTCATCATTTATCAGCCATGGCTCTAAAAAACACATGTGATCCATTTGTGTCTTCGAGCTAAGAACCATGGTTGGGAGGAAAGACAAAGGTGCCCTGCCTCTAAAACTACTGAGTTTTTATGTATGCTGAAGCCATTCCCTTTCCTTTGGCACAGAAAGACCAGAGTAGGACAGAAAATGTAATGCACGCTATCATCCAATGAGACATCAGCTAGGGCTTTTACTTGTGATCTTAATTTTATGTGGAAAGCATTTCTGTGGCTGCAGCTTTATAACTCTAAGTGAACACAAAGGAGTCAACAGTGAACCCACATATAGAAGGCTCAGTGCTGCACAGTAGCTATAGAGAATCAGGGTCTGGTCTGTGTTAGTGTCTTCCTATAGGCAATGGTCTACAGTCCAGAGAGGTTTTACTTGCTTCACTGGGGTATTTATCTTTACTGGGCAAAAAATAATATCTCTGAAAACCTAAACATGGAATAATTCAAAGGATTGATCTCTAGAGATTTCAGGGGATACTCTGAAGACTATGAAAGGCAACTAAAAAAGTGAGACTATCATCCTAAAACTTAAATTTCCTTCTGCTGGTTCACTAGAATTTCCACAGGAGGTTTACACTGGTGCAGTACTGTTGCACTGGTGCAGCATTGCAAAGATGATTGAACATGGTCTTGAAACTGGCCCAATAACTGATGCATTGGACAACTCAGAGCTGTCTTTAGCCTTGGATTTACAGGCAGAGAAAAGTTCTAGCCAAAAATGTGGTTGAGAATTTTTGTTGTGGTTTCTTTTTTTAACTTACTACCAAACATCAAGCTGGCCCTGGCTGTAATTCTGATGAAACATTTGGGAACTGTATCAGAGTTTTTCAGTTTTGGTTGCAGTGATGATTAATGGGATTTCAATCTTGTTGGCATTTGCATCAGGTAGGAAGTGGGGAAAGCCCTTAAAATGCTCAGTTGGCTTTAATACCCCTAACATCTGTTGAGCTTTTTGTTCTAGTTATATATGTTCTCTGGCTGATTTCAGTGCTACAGGAATTCTTAACGCCTCATCTTTACTCTCCCCAGCAGCTGTCAGTGGGCATTGCCTCTGAGAGTTGGAGGCTCGCAGAGATTACTGAGCCAGGTGCATAAATATTATTTCATACTTATGTACAATACATTATATTGAAAACATATTCTGCATTTTCTTAACTTGATGCAGAGATTTTGGAAAGTATCATCTCTTGGATGTAGTGTATATATTTTTCTATATAAATTCTAAAATTAACTGTCACACATAGAGATTCCATGTGTGTGGTCTACATATTGTAAGTCCAATTGCCATGTCAACCCACTCAATCCAACAGAATTACCAGCCCCATCTCATTCCATCATATTAACCTCTACTGAGATTGACGTACAACCTCAAGATTAGATACTGTTTTCTTTTATAAGGAATGAAAAGTCTGTTTTTTAAACCCAGAGTTTTGTAAGTTAATGTGATGTGATGTGATGTTTAAGGAAAAAAATCTATTTCAAAAATTTTTTTGAGGTTTTTAGGTCAATAAATAGCAACTCAAGAAGCATTTTTTAGCCTAGTCATATGAATGTCCAGTGGAATTTTCTCCTAAGCATACACTTAGTTCATGTATTGGTTATGAGCCTGATTTAGACAATCAGCTCTGCTCTGCAATCACTTCAGAAAATGTTGTACTTGCTTTTATTAAATATAGATAGGAGCCCTTATGTCTGTTATAATCAGCTGAAACAAGAGCTCGCTTGAAACTGTGAGGCTCTTAGCATGAAAATTTCACCAGTCTTAGATAGACTTAGTCAAGATATCTTTCCTTTACTGTCTTAGCATGGCATACTAGAATGGAATTGGTGAAAACAGTGACTAATGTGTGTTATTTAACAAAGCTAGAAATTCTGCCTGGCATTTGTTCCGAATTCCAAATGTAGTGCCTCTGTTTCATAACAACCAAGTGACACATACGGTAGTATACTGCTTAAAACTATCCACCAAATACTGCATTTGATCTTTGCATTTGTGTATTCTTATTTCACAGGTCCTTATTGTGATGATCATGATGTTTACTTTAAAAATAGAGCATTTTTAATAACGTTCTATATTGATCTATGTATAGACTTCAATTGCAGAAGGTTTAACTAACTTGATGTCCTATAAAAATAAGACGAAAAAAATCGTATCAGTTTTAAATTACAACTATTGCTCTGGGACAAGCCAAAGTACTAATTGCATAGCGTTACTCTAGTGGTCTTCTCTCACAGGTCCATGTTGATTTTGGGACTGAACTTCATATCTCCCTCTCCACCTTCTTTCACAGAAAGCAAGCAGGTTTTCATCCTGGCAGGGAAGGTGTGTTCATCTTTCATCCCTGCCTGAAGGGATTAAAACATACATCTTATAAATCTTGGAAAAATATTTTCTTTACCGTCCTGGCTGCTTAGGGTTGACAAGAGTCAGGCAATTCCCAGTATCCAGGGAAGAAGTCCAAGAACCTGTGAGCAGTCATGGCAAACTGTGCACCTACTCATTTTAGAAGCCTCAGGAGTCACACCAAGGGTGAGTGGAAGGCTCAAGGATTGTAGTTTTGGCAATAATATATGTAGAGTAGGAGCTTGATAGCATTTAGGTGGTTACCATCTAGATGGTTGGCTTAGGTGGAGCCCTAAGAAAATGTACTTTAAAAAAAATATAACTTTTTGGAATATTAAATTACCATCCTAAACCTATCAGTGGGAATTTCAATTAACTTTATTGAAGTCATGGGAGCTATTACATATCTTCATATAATTCAGTGTAAACAAATCAGAATAGGCCCCGCCTCAGACTCTGCATGCAGAAAAAGACAACAGACTGCTCACCTACCTCATATCTCAGTTAACACCTTCATTGTACTTTGAGTCTATGTCTGCATTATTAAATTTAAACAGAATATTCATCAGCATTGTAATTCAATCATTGATGATGTTAATTTTTCCTTGGGATGTCTTTGGCCAGTTCCAGCTATCCCATTTCTGGACTTAAAGTAAGAAATGTTGATATTTTTTGAGCTCCTGAGGGTACGGTGCCAAGTCAGAGACGTAACCTTCACAGAAGTATGGTCAATGCTCTAAAGTTTATTTTTCAAACACACACACTTATCACATACTTCTTGAGTCCACGAATAGTACAGGAATATTATTGGCTAATGGCTAGGGCTTGCTTTCTTTACCACACAACTTGATTGGTCTCTTTTCTATAAACTATGTCTTTCTATATCTATGTTTCTACCTGCTTCTCTAACAGCTGCCGCATCCTTTTCTGTTGTTTACTGCTCTTCTTGAAGCAGGCTCAAGGATGCAGGGGCCTCGTTTCCCTCGCCATGGCCTGGGTCGTGCACATAAGCTTCTAATAACACACTGTGGCCTGTGTTATTGAAATATTCCTCAACATGGACTCATGGTGGAGTTACCTCGTAAGAGGGATTAATTCAGGTTTTTATAAGGTCCACTGTCTCTTCAAAAGGAATAAAGCTACATAAACCATATTATTCAACAATTTGCCAGTGATTCCTTGACAGCTTGTCACCATGCCAGACAGGACAGGCATGTCTGGGTACATCTAACGTATTAGGAAAGATGCAGCCTAGCATTCCTGGCTTGAATTGGTGGGTACTCAAAACGCAGACTGCTTCTCCCTTATAAGATGGTGACCAAAAACTACATGGAAATTGTAGCTATAAGCAAAGGGAGAATCTATCCAGGTGTTCAGGAGAATTCCTCTTTCAGTACTGCAGCTGTATCTACTTTTTTCCAAAGAGATTACCTCAGGTGAAGCAGTATTTGGAACGCAATATTAAGAACAGAATATAAGACTGTATACTGCCTGGCTTGTTTTCCATCTTCTCTGTCTCCAATACGTGACCCCAATGTGTCAATATTTGGAATGACTAACATGTAAATACAGCCATACCAAGTTATGTCATGCAAAGGGACATTCTTTCTCACTGTTGAACTGATTGTTCAATTTCTTCTTTCCCCTGAGCCTCAAGGTGACTGGAAACAAACCATGAAGCCAAGAGGAGGAAGGATTCTGGACTCCTGACAAAGTGGTCTTGCTCAGTCTTGCCTCTGGGTCTTTTTCTTCATCATGCAGTGTTTACTTTTCCAGGGTTTTCAATGTTTTTGTACCTTTCCTGTGTCAGCATGGGCTGGGATTTTTGTAGTAACAGACATACATGCCATTTGCATGTTGTTTTCAAAGATAAATCGATTAATACAGGTGAAAAATAAAACAGCTGAGGAACCCAATGGCATAAAGTAAGACACATACAGGGAGAGAAGTTGTGGATGTCCCGTTTCTGGAAGTGTTCAGGGCCAGGCTGGATGGGGCTTGGAGCACCCTGGTCTGGTGGAAGGCGCTCCAGTTCCCGGGAGTGAGGATGGACCGGGATGACCTTTGGGGTCCCTCGCCCCGGAGTGCGTCCCGCCCCGTCCCCCCGGAGGGGCCCGCAGCGCCCCCTGGCGGTGGCGGCGCCGCGCTCGGGCAGCCGCTGGGGGGCGCTGTGGCGGCCGCTGGGGGGCGCTCTGGCGGCAGCCTGCGGGGCCGGCAGCGCGGGTTCGGAGCGGGATGTGCGCGCGGGGCGGGAGCGGGATGTGCGCGCGGGCAGAGCAAACAGGGGAAGTTCAGCCGGATCGTGTTTCAGCTCCTCTGGCCCCGAGTGGCCCCGCGGGCAGGGCGGCAGCGCGTGTGTGCTCTGGGGACGGGTCTGGCGGCAGGC
>VWZD01001312.1:639901-656478 GCA_013396695.1 Sakesphorus luctuosus | reverse complement strand
GGAAGACACCTCGGCCTGTGGGACGGAGAGTCAGGTAAAGCGTCCGGCGAGGGCCAGCAACCTCTTTCCCTCCGTCTCCCTCCCCACGCCTGCACCCCTCGCGCCCCGCCGGGGCGAAGCGTTCGTGCGGCGGGGCCAGTGACAGCCCGCGGGCGGGAGCGGCCACCGCCGGACCCCGCCGCAGTTGGTAGAGTAGAGCCGTCCCACGGAGCGTGGGGCGGTCAGCCGTCTGAAGGCGAGCGGCTCCGGGGATGAGGCTCGCCGTCGCTCCGGGCTGCTCCCTGCGGAGGTGGCCGCGGCCGCCCGTGCCCCTTCCCCGAGCCGGGAAAAGGGACAGAGAAAGGGGAGGCTGGCGCTGCCGTTCCCTGCCCCCGGACGGCTGTCCCCCAGCCGCGCACTGCCCGTGCCGCCGCTCCTGCCCGCAGCCCGGGCGCCGAGCCCCGCAGTAAGGGTGGAGACCCGCTCGCTGCGCAACTGCCGCTGCTCTCCGGCACAAACTTCGGGGAAAGTTGTTGCCCGTCGCTTGCGCTGCTCCGCTCCGCGGCCGCGGGCGGGGCAGGGAGAGGCGGGGCGGAACGGGATCTGCTCTGCCGAGGTGAGGGGTCTCGCCGGGGCACCCCCGGCCTAGCGCCGCTCCGGGGCTGCGCGCCCTCCCTCCCGCGGGGCCCGGCTGTAGGAGGCCGGGCGGGCGCTGCGAGCAGCGGCGGACCCCGGGCGGACCCTCCGCTCCGCCCCGCGACATGTGCGCCCGCGGCTTTTGTAACCTGCAAGGTGATCCCCGCTCTTTCCTCCTGTAATATTTCCAATTTCACCCCCACGAGTCTCCCCACCTTCGACCCAGGCCCGATTTTCTCTTCCAGTGAAACAGGAGGCCCCCCCACAGCAGCGGATCCTTCGTGTTCATCCCCTCGTGCACTCTTCAGGTCGGACTGCAATGAGTGGACTGAGGTCTCCTGGGTTGCTGGGGCTGGTACTCTTAATCCTCTCAGCAGGATATTGCAAAGAGAAAACTGACTCTGCAGATTTGAAGGACAAGCAAAGTCTCTTAAATCTGATCATGGAGATCATTCAGGAACTGAAAAGGTACCACTTGGAGAAGGAGAGTGGGGTGCAGTACTTTTCCAAGCATGACTACAACTTGGATCGAAGGGAAGTGGCTGATTATGGAGGATATCAGGATGAGCAGAGAGTTGGTAAGTCACAGTCTATGACATAGGAGATCTTTTTTTTTTCCTCTAGGGAGCCTTGGTGAATGAGGCAGTGCATCAGGTTACTAATTTTATATCAAGAATTCACCACTCAAAATACTGCAGGTTCCCTTTGGTATCAGAAATAGACACAGATGGCAAATTCAGAATAGACCTTCATTCACATCTCAGAGTCTTTTACTCTGGATAATGTACTCAACTGAAAGTCCAACTTCCTGTGGCTTTGAACAAAACCTATTAATAACAGACAAGACTGAAATGGGCTGAGATCAAAGAAACAAGGGATGAAAATGTTCTTTTTCCTGGAAAGTTGTCATTTACTATAATGTGGTTGGTTTAAGTGTTCCTTGGAAATGACTCTGGCAAGAATTCCCCTGCAGGACTATAGCATGTCTTTAAAGACCTCACATCTAGAAGTCTTTTATGCAGGTCAGCTTCATTGAACTTTTTGCCCTGCTTGTTCACTCCTTTTTATATTCCAGAGGTAGCACCTTTGAAATACTAGAGAGCTGAAGCAGTAGTTCTCTGTCACTGTAGAGACTGTGACCAATCTGGGACACTCCTGCAATCATGTTTCTGCTTATTCAACTGGCTTTTCTCTAACCTCCAGTGAAAGCCCAGGTTTGTTTGTAAGATGTTCAGAGTTGCATAGAGCAGTCCAGAAGTAGTCATATAAAGGCACACATTGATGGATAGTTATTGCTCAATTTCATGACGTACCTCTGTGCATCCAGTTGGAAATTGATTTGGCTTCTCCTGCTGCCATGTTTAATTTACTGTTCCCTTTCTCTCCCAAGCCCTTACAGTGTTACTGTTGCTTATCTTACCCCTCCTACTGAAAGTGACTTTGAATATTTTCCAGCAAATGCCTACTCACCTTTTCCCAAACTGACTTTCATTTTGTTAGTATGCTATTTATTTTGTCTTTATTGATCTCATAAAGCTTCATTGTACCTTTTCTTCATTCTCATTCATATTCAGATATACTCGTGATTTGCATTTATTGGTGGTTGTCATGAAAATGTTGGTTCTCCACCTTGATGATTAATAAATGTACAAAGTAAGACAATTTTGTTCTGCTTAAGATCATCACAGGAAGAACATTTTGTTTTATAAATGTTGATAAGTCAGAGGCCAGACTAAGTAGGGAACCCTGATCTGCACAACTCTAAATGTAACCTTGGACCGTGAGCATAGTTTTTGATCACTCTACTTCAACATATTGGTGCAAAACATCTGGCCTGTGCTGAACAGTTATATATGTAATTAATAAACCTGCTTCAGAGTAGGTTAGTTGGTAGAGTTGTTATTGACTCCTAAGCAGGATTTTTCGTTCTGTTATTATAATGGAGTTATTCCCAGCAACTCTGAAAAGGAACTACTAGTTAGTCTTTCATTTCAGTTTGGGCATCACTTTCCCAGTGAGTCTGTCCCATGGGAAATTTCTGAGTAAAGCATGTGTGTTTTTAATGCTCTTCATGACATAATTAGGTCAAATTGGCCAAGGTCAATTTTACTTACACTGACTAAAGTTAGAAGTAAATGAAAAATGACTTTCGAGAAGTGTCTAACCTCACAAGTGAATCACATCTGGATGGAAATGCTCTCTTGCTTTATATCTGATAAGAGGTGCCAGGGGAATGAAAAAGGCTGCTCAGGCATTTATGGTCAAATAAATAAAGCACCATGTAGTGTATCATACACAATCAGCACTAAGCTATCAGCATAGAGTTTGTAACGGAAAGCAATCAAAGATAGCTGTAAATCAGGAAGTCACAAACAAGGGTTAGGGCTAAAATGGATTTCAGTAAACCAGTTTCATTTTGCCATCTGCTGAACACAAAACACAAGGCGGTAAACCACAAACACAGGGAGCCAGAAGAGAGCAATTTGCTTGGAATCATTTCCTATGAATTTTATTTACTGCTAAAGGGGAGGGGAAAAAGGATTCCTGTAAGTAGATCAATCCAGTTTCATGATTACAGCAGAACAGTGCTTTTACAAACATACCTGTGATAGAATAGTGGGCACATTTGCATAAGAGAATTAGAAGACAGAACCCTAAACTTGAGTTTAACTTTGGATCTTTACCATTAGCGTAATATGCTATTTCTGAGCAACCATGAACTAAAGTTTCTTGAAGAATTTACATCTAAGCAAACTTGATAACGTAATTCATAGAGAGCTAAAATACGATTAAGTTAATTACCATCATCATTAATGGCTGCACATCTAACAGATATTGTTTCACCACGACAGTGTATTTCACAGAGCATTTTACAGGAGTTCCTATGTAAAGCAAATGCTTGAAATTTGGCCTACTGTATGCAAAGGACTTTCAACCTCTGTGCATGTCAAGACATGGTGGTGACATTTGCCGGACAAAATATTCTGTCCCCATACTATGCTTGGCAAGCAGAGTTCCAGTGCAACAGAGTGACTATTCTTTTTTCTGTTCAACAGAAATAGTTCCCAGAGATCTGAGGATGAAAGACAAGTTCTTAAAGCATTTAACAGGTATATTTTAATTTTTCATTGGTATCCATCATTTCACGTAGGCACTGTAAGCTGTGCCTCTTCCTGTGAGCTGTGGTGATTCGTAACTTACTGTTTCTTTATATTTCAGGTCCACTCTACTTTAGCCCAAAATGTAGTAAACACTTTCATCGGCTTTATCACAATACAAGGGACTGCACCATCCCAGCATGTAAGTGACAAAACCAGAAACTTCCCTAAAACAAAAGGAAATTCTAAAATGTAATATCCCTGCCAGGTACCAGAAGTGACACAATGTCAGAACTCATTCGTTGCAATGAAGAATTTGGAGTGCTCTAAAATATACTAAGTATTCTTTATAGCATTGCTAGGACAGAGTGGAAAATAGAAACAAAAACTTTTCACTGCAAATATACTATGTAGAATGGCTGTAAACATTGCCTCTTTAGGTACTAATGTGTATACCTTGTGGGTTCCAAAGCACGTGTTTGCTTTTCACAGGAAGTGACTCCTCTCACAAACACCTCATATTTAAATTCTAGTGCAGCAAATTCAATATGGGATCTGAAATCCAGGTGGGATAATTTCCTTTTCATTGATTACTTGCGTAGAACATATTTGATAGGCATTTTCTGTTTTGGCTGTTTAGCTACCAGTCTACCAGTGATGTTGACAAGGAATCTTTGCAACACTTGTTTTCTGTGAATTACAAAAACATAACTTCCTAAGGCTTAGGAAAATAAGTGCTGATGGACACAAATAAGCAAATGCAGTTTATGATACCTCTTCACTGTTGGCAGCACAGAGAATGAAATAAAAAAATCTAACATTGACATTTATCAGTCAGTAGATGTGACTCCAGATTCATACTGAGGTGGACCTGTTGAGTAAGCAGATGCTATTTTAGTACAGCATTTTCAGAATGGAAGTACACTTTATTTTACTTGTCTGAGGTCAACCAGTTGGGTCACTAGCAGAGCTGGGAATAGAAACAAGAGTTACAGATTCCAAGTTTCAAGTATTAATAAATATTTCAGACCAATATATTTAAAAGGCATATTTGGTAAGACTTGTGGACGTTTTCCCTGTTTGTAAGGCTTCAGATTTAGGAATGCCTTGGAAAAATAAGGTTTTATAGATGATACCCAACCAGATCACATTCTGTTTATATGGGTGGAGATGTAACTTGTTCATAACTTGTCTGTTTTGAACAAGCAAGAGGTCATATTACCTTCATAAGGATCACAACACAAACATCATTTGGCTCAGCACTAATTAGTACCCCAAAGCTAGTTGGTCTTAAAATCTAAATTAGCCTTTTCCTCCTGACAGGTGACATACCTACCAACATAATGCCTGGATAATGGAGAATGATTTGTATGAATGGCTGTTATAGCATAACTATGCTGTGAGTTAGAGATTGTTAACATTGCATCTCTAGGATACATGAGGTGTAGTTACTCATTAATGAAATAATGCCTAACAAAACTCAGCATCAGTTACTGGACTGATTAGCATCTCTTTAAAGTAACTTTCTGCTGGGAAAATGAGATAAACAGCCTGCTTTAATTCTCCATGCACAGAATGATGTTACTTTTTGATAATATCCTGACTTCAAATAATACTGTTCATTTTGTGTACAAACAACAAAAAAATTAAAAGTATCTATCATGCTGCAACATGCTGGTAGGCAGTTCAAAAGCATTTTGTTGGCATACTTTCTAGTACTTTGTACAGTGAAGTAGCATTAGCACCTGAAAAGTAATTTACTTTTCTATCTGTCCATAAACAACTTCCACAATATTTTCTTTCAGTTTGTCATGTTAATGACAAAAAAAAACCCAAATCCCTTTTGATTATTTTTAGTTTTGCATTGGTTCTTTCTGTTCCTTTTTATGAATGCATCAAAAAGGAGGTACCTAAAATATGAACAACTAACAATAAGACTGCTGTTGAAAAAACAGTTTTACTAGTTTTAAAATGAAACTTGACACGGTTGTGAATGTTTATGATGTGATCACCTACTTCAGCTGGACTTATGACTAGAAGATGTTATTTGTCTAATTTAACAGTTTTCCCAGGAAGAAAATCTATTGTAAAACGGCATTAGTTAATATTAAGTTGATAGACATGCTCACTGAGGGCTGGATTTCAAAGGTGGATGAGCACTTACCCTTCCTCTAGTATGGAAATACTACAGTCACATGTTTAGATCCTACATGTAAGCACAGACATAGATGTATAAATTTTTCTACATATACACAGTTGGAGAGCCTTCAAGTTCAATCATGGTATTTGTTTACAGATAGAACATACGCAGAAGTCAGTCACATAGTCAATGTGCCATTAGACATGGCTTTCAGTTACACAATTTTTACACACTGCATTTCTAAGTCCAAGGAAGGAGTTGACTTTTATTCTGTTGCAAACTAAGGTATTCATTAAACTTTATTACGGCACTAATTTGACAGTGATATCAATGTTGATTTCTAATGGCAAAACTGGTTACTTTGGTAACTATTTATACTCTTTTTTTCATGACAGACTATAAAAGATGTGCCAGGCTTCTAACTCGGTTGGCAGTAAGCCCAATGTGCATGGAAGGATAAAGGTAAGCTGTTTATTAGCAGTAGTGACATTTCACTGGATAGCAAAGCAGTGGATGTTGTTTCACACATGAAAATTCATGGGTGGGTAGTAACAACTGTCCTTTAGCCACGGTATACCCCTCTAACAGAACTAGAAGTAACTGATTTAATCTGGCAAATTTTGGCATCAAGGAAAGGATACCCCCTACTGGAAGTCATTACATAAAAGTCCATGTGTATCATCTGTGACTTATTTATAGCAGCATACAGTTAGCAGAGAGTGAATTTGTTGTTACAGAACAAAACACAACAGCTGTGGCTTATTTTTCAAGAGTTGACTCAGTACACAATTCCCTGTATCGGGAGCAGCAGCCACTCTTTTATGTGTGCAGCTGTACATCTATGGTGTACTCCTTAGTACAAACTAACATATACATAACTATACAGATGAAAGCTTTCTCAATGCAGATAGGCTGCAGGTGCTTTTATAGTAATTAAATTAAAATGTAATATTACTAGCATTGATAAACTAACTTCAAACTGCTTGGATTTTTGGGGATTTCATTGTGTTCACCTCTCATGTCTATGGGTTAATCCACTCCCTTTTTGCCTACATGTACCTCTATTTACCGCAAATACTTGGGAAATTTCCTCATGCACGAAAATAAAACAAAAGCCAACCAACCAACCCCAGAAGTACCTCCAAACTATCTGTAATTTTAGAAAACTTTCACAAAAGAATACAAAAGAATAATTTACGTTCTGTATTAAACATTTACCTGAGACAAAAATGTGACCTCAGACAAAGGGATAAATAATGACCATATGGATTTGCCAGTAACAAATGCTGTCAAAGCAAGATATTTTAACTCTGTGACAAAATATACATCTTCTGGAGAAAATCAGTGAGAAAAAATAATAAATATTAAGTGGTTTAGTTTATTTTTTTAAATCATTGACACTGTTTTGCATGGCATTCTTACAAGCAAGCTAGGGAAATATGATCAAGATAAATATTAAAATGACTGGGAAAAGATACACAAATAAATTTTTAGTGCTTCACTGTCCAAACTGGGAAAATGTATTGAGCAGTGTCACAGTTTCATTTTGGGTATGATTCTGTTCATACTTTCATAATAACTTGGGTGATAGAATACTATACTTAAGCATTACAGTAGTGTAGGAGAAGCAACCATGAGCCAGAGCCAGTACAATCTTGAAAATAATCTTGGAAAATAAACTGAATAATCTAAAACGAAGATAAAATTTAAAGAGCAGAATTATAAAGTCATGTAGGAGTAATCAGCTGCAGAAATATATGGCATTTGGGGAATAGTTAGATAGTTCTGTCAAAAACATAGGCATCACAAAGTAGTAGATCACAAAGTAAGCAAGTCAACCATGTCACACTTGAAAAATGTCCAACAACATACTGGAATTTATAAAAGCAATCATTGTTTATGAAACTTCTGAAATAATCACTCTTACTGGAATACGGTATTTAATTAAGGGCACCACACTTGAAGACATATCAGTGTTTCTTGTAAGCGTCCAAAGAACAATGTGGATGACCAAAGGCCTAGAAAACTGTTTAAGAGACTAGTTGAAGGAATTTGGATTATTTAATCTCAAGAAGAGATGGCTGCAGGAAAACATCATGGAGCTATTGAATTTCATAAAAGGTGGCTACAAGCCATACTCTCTATCCAGTGTAGATAAATGAGATATAATTTGTTTAATTTTGCAAATAGGTGAATAATATTATTACCAATACAATAAGCAGATACATCAGAGTAAGGAAATTTTTTCTCCCTTTCTTTAGAAAGTTTTATCTTAACATTCCATCATATACCTTGTAGTATGAAGGAATAGGAACTAAAGTAGTTCTTATCTCAAGCTGGGAGTCTATGTAAAAATGGCCATCTCTCAAACAACACCTTTGCTCAACTAGCAGGCATGTTTCAATGTCAGTAACAACTCCACTTTTGTTATTCTCCACATAGACACAAATCAGTAGTGGTAGAATTGTTAAGCAACCTCTGTTAGTATAGAGGAAGACTCTTCTCTGCCACATATGCCTTGAGATTCACAGATGTCTCCATAAGATTAAGCATCTTTTCTCCTCAAAGCTTCTCCAGTGCATCAGTTTGATTTCTGTGAAATGAATTAGGTGTCCTGTTTTGCTCATTATCTGATTTTCATTTCATTGGAGGCTTCTAAGTGGGCTGGGCTACAGATGTACTAATACCCTGGCAAACTTGTAGTTTTGGTGGATTTTTCAGATCTGTGGACGTCTATCCACATTTAGAGATCAGTCTGGAGAGGGAAAAAAAGAGATTTCTTTTTATTTGTACATAAAACGCATTTTGTATTATCACAGTTTTAAAGCACACAAGACATTGAAACTCTAAGCTAAGATTAAACAGGAAAATAAGATGAAAAAACAGGAATTAGATATCGGTGACTGTTGCAACACATACCTAAGGGGGCCCGTGTGTGTTTATGGTACATGTCACATGGAGCCTTCACTTCTCATTTATCCTATACATATATAACTGGGCTCCAGCTTCTCTTCTTTTTAAGTGTATGTTCCCATTCTGCGTGTCCCACGGGTATAAGCAGTGTAGGGACCCAGTAACAGCCCTTCAACTCGTTGTGATTGCACGAGTGAAACCAGAGCAGATTTGTATTACATCACTCAGTAGTCTTTTTTTTTTAAGTCAGCAAACCTGGCTGCATTCCCTGGCTGACACCAGCACTGTCTCTGATTAATTTTATTCTGTAATACATTCTCATGGTCAACACAGCTATGTTGAGTCCATGTCTTCATGCTCCTTTTTTGTTCCGTTCTTCAGCCAGCTTCCTAGTATTTGTCCTATTCCATGCTTGCTTTGTCCACCCCATGCAGATACATCCCACAACTCTAATGTCGTCCATATCTGCAGTAGATAAGAAATGTCAGGAACAAGATTCCTCAAGTCTTCACCTAAATAAAATTCCCACTTCAGATCTTGTGTATTTCCTGTGACAGATGGTGATGAATCTGAAAATCTGTCCCTTTTGAAAATAATTTGTCACAGCCACTTTGGCTAAAATCAGATTTTACTGCTTTTGTTTGAAAACTGCAGGTGCTACTGTTGGTGCCCTCCCTTTTCCATTACCTCTTCTTTAAGTGTTTGCTAGAGACCAATACTGATCTCATCACGTATGTTGAAAACCTTCTTGTACCATGAGGAGTCATTAAAAACCAAGGACTGCATTATCATATATTATTATATACTTTAGTTTTGAAGTTTTCTTCTAATTTCTGTACTGACAAGTATTTATGGGTGTTTTTTTAACTTTTTTTAAGTGTCTACAGTTATTTCAAATGAACAGGTAAAACTAATGACACAAACACTTTTACAGTAATAAATACAAGACTGGTGAAAGTAGTAGGAATCTCTGACTAAGCAGAGAAAATGAGGTTTTATATACTATAAAAAGTGTATGAAATCTATTAGTTGCATGTTTCCTTAAGAAGCAGATACAAATAATTACTATTTGTGGATGTTAAGATCTAAGATTCTTTATAAAATGCCTAGTAAGCTAAAGCCCACTGATAACTGAAACTTCCTTTGGAACTCAGAAATATCTGTGTAAATTCAAGATATATTGACCATACTAGTAATGTATGTGAAAAATAATGAAAATATAAGACAAAGTTGGAAACTTTATATACACAAAAACCAGAATACCCCACTAAACACCCCATTCCTATACACCACATTATACATCCATTTTTTCCAAACTATTCTTAAATCAAGGTAATATTTGAGCACTTAAATTTTGCTTCAAGTGTTTTAATGGAAACAACACCCTTTAATTGCTTTCTCTCTTACACTGTTTCTTACTCAGAGTAACATTGAGTGCAGTCAAGTAATGTCAGACACTTTCATAAAAGTGAAGGTGAAATTAAGATGAGGGAGTTGTGTATTATTCAGTGAAGGCAGACCCTTGTTTTCTAGAGTGTATTGCTTGATCTGTCATAAACAGCCTCTCAGGGCATGTTCAATCAGCTCTGCTTGGCACCAGGAAGTAGTTCCCAAAGTAACAAACTTCAGACTTTTATCAGAACTACTGCTTTGAATTAAATAGGCAGCCAGTGTGCGTGGTTACTACTGTGGCATAGTCCAAGTTTATTAAGAGGCAACTTGTAGTTTTGCTTACTATGGGATGTCTGCAGCAGCACCAGATGGAACATTAAGAGCTTTATCAGCTTCAATGCATGGATCTCTCTCATCACATCACAGACAAGTTCCATCCATGTGCATACACTTGGGGAAAGAATTTTTTGATGTAAGCACATGGAAGTTCTGTTACTGGCAGAGTATCCAACTGGCACAGTCTCTTAAAGTTTATATTGGTATTTAAACCATTAAATTTTTCTCATATAAATTAGCTTTTTCTTACAGAGTCTATCATCTTGTGCAGATAATAACTAGAAACATCTGGAAAGCTGTAATATGCCTTTACAATTTGTGTTTAAAAGCTTTCATTTGTGCTTTTAAAAATTGGAACAGTTGGTTGGTTGGTTTGGTTGGGAGCTTTTGTGGGTTTTTTTAATTTGCATTAGCAAAGGAGAGCTAAAGATTGAGGGGAAAGGAATTAGTTACCCATGTTCTCAACAGAGAGGCTGTCATCAAATCATATTCAGGATCTTCACTAAGACTACCCATCACCCTTCAGATAAATTCCAGTCTAATTTTCCTATACTGATGCATGAAACAGACCATGTGAAATAAAAAACTACAGAAGTACAGCAGATTTATCAATGCTAAAAATCTGGGACCTTTACAAGCATTTCTGAAAATGCCAGGGATTTAGAAAACTGTAAGTTACCTGAACACTGGGAATCTTAACATCCACAGCTTTTGATCATATATCCCTACAAAAGCAGGAATAGATGAGCATCCTAGCCAGTTTTTCACTCTCAGTGAGCAGCACATTTCCATTAGTAATGAAAAAACTATTTATTACATTTTCAGTGTTTAACTTGTGAATTATACCACACAGTGATCAAAAGCATGTTCATTCCTTCTAAACATCACTTTTAAACTTCATAGCCTAAATAGGGTACAGTAGGAGCATACATACAGAAAATAAGCTAGATGAAAATGCAAGACAAGGAAAATTTGTATTTGTTTCCCCTCTAAGGATATTAAAAAAAAAAAGTAATTGTCCTATCTGCAAAGCCAGAGGAATGCCCTAAATTAAATTAAGCTTTTCTGTAACATTATTACATTTCCTCACAGCTTTCAAAAATTGCAAAACTAAATGTTGAAGTACTACTAACAAGTATTTCTGTATGCACCAAGAGCTTGATTTCCAATGGATTATGTCCAGTCCAACTGACTTTGCATTCAAATGATTCTATTACAAATTATACTTAAGCAGTAGAACTGTAGAGAAACTCTAGGATCAGAGAATTCACACTGATCATGGGAAGGAGTTACCTACTTTTCGACAGACAATACGGAAAATGTGAAAAATGTCATCAGAACTCTAGTATCAGAGTACCACTGGTTTTTATCTTCCACATGGACTTTTGATGGCTATGAGACACACACGCTTCAACTGCATCTGTTTGCATGTAAGAGCAATGTCTTTTGACTATGTAGTTACTGCTGATTAAAAAGACATCACATGTTTTTGCGTTTTAAATAATAACAGGCTTAGAAACACATGAAACTGGGTGGACAGACTTTCAGCATTCAGTGGTCTCCCATCTAGAAAATCTGGTTGCAGAAAAACTCAAAGTTACTGGAGAGAGGATGGACTTGTAGATACGTATCCACAGTTACACATTTTCTTAGAAGGTGTGCTGGGGAACAGGGGTGTGAAAACCTTCACTGCTCAACCTTTCAGTCAACATTTCTAGAGGACAGACAATAAATATCCATAAGCAATGTGGAAACCTGTCATTTTGTATCAGTGATTTTGATATCAGTATCACAGAAACGGATTTGATTTCATTCCACAAAACTGTTCTGGGAAAAGTTACTAGAACTGGCAGCAAACTGAACCACTGCAGCTCCTCCTCAGGTTTGCGCTGCCTCTGTATTTAGACATTCCAGGAGCTATATTTATACAACCAAATCTCAGAAAGTTACTGCTGTTTGTTTCTTGTTTATATGAATCCAAGCTTCTTCACGAATAGACCCAATTAAACATCAAATCCTTCCTAGATCCTACAACAGCTTACTGACACCCAGACATTTAGACAGAATTTTCCAATCTGTCAATGGTATTCCTGAGGTTTATTCACTTTTTGACTTCACAGTTGTAGTCACTAGAACAGGCCAGACTTGACTACAAGCACATTTTCAGTAGGTAGAACTGCATTTTCCTAATCCGTCTATCTAAAAGGAACAAGCACAAGAAGGGACCCTTTCCAAAATTTCAGCCCTGATTAACAAACAAAGCATTAATTTAACAGTCAGGGGTGACAAAAACGGAGTTAAATCAGAAATGTACTACTGGATCTTTCAAAAGTTATTGCTGAATTCTCCTATTTACTATTTTCACTATGATAAAATGTATGCATGTGAATATAAAAATGATGAAAGGCAATTTTCTTCTTTCTTTTAATCCACCAGATGTTATTACCATGACAAGAAACACCAAGAACCAAGAGAAGTGCCTTGGAAACCAACAGGGAAATAGAACTTACTACCTTTTAGCAAATTCCATTGTGAACAAGAGATTTATTTTTGCAGATTGACAGACTACTTCCCATAATTCTTTTAACATGCGTTTTGTATGTCATCAACAGTTTGCAGATTGACATTCTTTACAGTAGCATAACTGCCAGTAGTACTTAATGCTCCATACTTAAAAACACACTTTACAATTGATGTGTAATGCTGCCAAAAATGATGTAAACACAAATATTTCACCAAGAAAATTGATGTTCTATTGCTTAATTCTAAAATTTTAAGGAATGTTTGTTTGTATATCTAGAACTACTAAAGATCTGCTCCACAGTTGTTGTGGTCACTTGATATCCTTCATGCTTATGCAATTTTTTAAAAGTTTGGTTAAAACAGACTTGCATTGGGGTCACATTGTACCCTAGGAGTACAAATTGCATGACAAACAGGAACGTTATTTCAAGTAGATATACCTTTTGGGACAGTGGAGCATGGATTTTGTACACAAACACAACCTGCCATTAATTTACTTTATATAATAAATGTACAAAACATTCCAGCAAACGTGCAATATGTAAATACTGTAAATAACAAGCATCAGTAATAAAGTGTTTGGTATTAAGTTGTTCACAGTTTGCTTTCTGTTCACTGAATACAGGTCAACAAGCTACCCTCCAGTAGCTCCTATCATTTATTCACACTTAACCTCTTTCCAATAAGAGCGCACTAGTGTAAGAAGGAAAGTTATACCCACCTCAGAGAAGTTCAGTAATCTGGACACTCTCTATGGACTTGTGAGGATGGACAGATCTGCATGTTCCAATCCCATAAAATGCCCACAAGGCTGCTCCAATTCTCTACAGCATTATAAAATGGAATCTTCTTTATGAATAATGCAAGGCAATATAATCAGCAAATGTCCCGTAAATCATTTTACTATTGTAGAATTTTTAAGGAGTCAGGGAACAATGACTTAAAAAGCTTTGATACACATTTCCCTTTCTTCCTTAAATCAAATATTAAATCCAGTTGTCACAATAAAAGGGTTCAAACAGGAAGAAATCTTTTATGTGCAATCTGTAGATGAACCACATGTACTTTTATGTAATATTGGCTCTTATTCATTCTATCCTCAATTTGAACCCAAAAATGTAAAATCAAAACCAAACACGTCCCTCCCCACCCTGGGAACTCCAGGAGCTGAGATTCTTGAAATTGACACTCTGTAGAGCATTCAACATCCAGCTCTTTCGAAGAAAAGAGAAAACATGGCATAAATACAAAATCTCATTCTAGAACATGGCTGTGTTTAGCAGGGCAGTAGTATGTATTTTTATTTGCTTTCAGTGATCACTAAATGCTAAAGTTTTATCTTTGAATGCAAGCAATACATGGCTGGTAGTTAAGCAACTCTACTACAGGACTCTCTCAGCTGCTCACCTGCAGTAAACGTGGGTGGAACTCTGTGCTTCATTGTGGTACCACTGACTGAAATCAGATCACAGCCTACTACTACTTAACATGTGAGTTTAAAATACTGTAAATCTTTCTTTTTCTGGTCGGCTACGTGAAATCTGGCTAAACAAAAACCTAGAAAATTTCCTCGTAAAAGGAAAATATTAATTTATTTAATGATTTAAACAATTAAATAAATTAATCCCATGAAAGTTTTCTCTAGATTTAGCTGATGTCAGCATGCTTTGACAGAAGATACAACTATACTGTAGCACATTTTTATTCTTTTTTATTTAGTCTTAGTTATAACTACTACCTAAGAGCCATGGGGGAGGGGTTGGAGGAGGAAGAGTCAGTTCTATATTTTTTCATTCAAAATGACTTTTTTCATGAGTGATATTTTGAATGTGTGGACACTTAATCATCTGTAATACATGATTTGTGTATTAATCCTGTGTTCGTCGTTTATCTTTGAACCCATAAACCAGTACTCTGCAACTGTCCTTCCTGAAGGCAATTCCTGTTCTGTATTCTTGGCTTCTACAAATTTGTATAAAATACCATCGTGATCTCCTTCTCCTCTTCCAGAAGAATCCCTACTATTGATAAAAATCAATCAATTAGCTTATTCCTCCTAGTACAGTTAGTAAATTATCTAGCCAATAAATTAATTGCTGAAAATATATCTCAAGACTGAAACTTTAAAAATCTGAACTGAATTTAACACAAATAGTTTTGACTTAGTATCACCTTACAGGAAGATTGCTAAGCCTAGTAAAGGTAAACAACCATACCCTTTTATAGCCTTTCTGTTATCCCAGCAGCTAAAAGACAAAGATTTAAGACCTTTAAATCTTAGCTTTAATATGTAGGAAACTCTTGAATTCCTACATAGGCATAAATGGGAAAGCACAAGCTTAATCAGACCTGAAATACTGTATTACTTTGTCCCTGAAGTGAAACAGCTATTAACTTGCAAATTCCTAGCTTGTTTTTTAAAAGTCAAAACTATTGGTAATGCAATAATGCATAAAGATTCTGATTTCTGTATTTAACTGTTCCATCTACCACCTGCCTTTTTGTAAGCAGGTCTTAAGTTTTATGTCTGACTGAAATTTTAGCACAAAACAGAAACCTCCCTAACACAAACACAGCTGTTCTACAGCAAAAGTCCCAGGAAACTTAATCCCTATTGTGAAAGCTGCAACACATATAGAATGATAACAGGATTCCCCAGGAATAACAGTATCCTCTATAGAAATATATCCCTCTCCCAGCAGGGTGAGTAGGTGACAAACACAGGGACTACTAATTTGGGAGGCAGGAAAAGACAAAAAAAAAAGGCTGAATAAATAAGGAAGCAAATTTTATAGATCCAGTTTTACAGACAATGTGGTAATGCTAGTTCATAACCAATGCTGATATTATTCAAAACAGGAAATTATCATGGTACCAGTTATATTACTGATCTCAGTACATTTACACTTCCAAGGCAGACAAGAAAGGTGATGTTCAGACAAACAAGTACAGATTTTTACAAAGCATTTTGTCAAAGAGCAGAACCATCTACTTACTGGCCTTTGGTTAACTTTGTATTATATTACAGATGGACTGTGTTCGGGTTGCACTGTACTTACTCTCAGAGAACACTTTTGACAGGCTCTCCATTCTCCTGAGTAAATCTGAAAATATCATCTGACACTCATGTAGGAACTGGAATTATAGCAAATTTCTCATCTATTATATTGCACAGATTTGAGTATTTTACTACTATGAGATACAAAATGTGATTTCACATTTCAGCTTTTAAGCTGATGTTTTGTTCTCAGAGTGAATGCTGTTACATGTGCTGGTGTCAGTGTGCTAGGAACTGACCAGAAGACCAAAGGAAGATTAGAAGTACTAATCAATTTCTGAAATGTGTTCACCTTAAATGGATAAAAAGTGTACTGGAACAAAAATTATTTCTTCTTTGAATAACTAAGCATTTAAACTGATAAAAAAGCTGTTTTCACCAGATCCTGATGATACACGCAGAGGTTTTGATTGCTTAAAAGCTTTCAAACAGTGCTAAGAGCAATGTCTGTCAGACAGCAGTTCTTTTACTCTAGCAGGCTCCATGTGAAACAGCTTCCATC
>VWZD01001312.1:621189-639769 GCA_013396695.1 Sakesphorus luctuosus | reverse complement strand
AAGAAGCAAGATGTTACTTTTGCAGTGCTTGTGAGAAAGCAGTGGAAGAATTTACAGATAATTTATCCTGAATTATACACTTTATTACTACAATGATGTGTGACAAAATGGTTGATCACGTAATCCAATTAATCCCTTTCTATACTTTTTCATTAGATGACAGAAAAGCTAAAATGCAAAACTGAATAACTGAGTAAGTATTGAACAGAGGCATAATTTCACAATTTAAATACATCAATCAAGTAAACTTTACGTATTTCAGGNNCCATGCACTTTCTGAGCCCCTCTAAGTCTTTTCCTTTTTTCTTTACATTCAAAGTAACCTGTTGAGTTTCACAGTTTAAAGACACACTGTGCAGAAAAAAAAAACTACACCCCAAAACTCTTCTTTTGTTTTGAACCTGCTTCCCACTAATACCATTTGATATTTTCTGTTTCCTGGGTAATTAATTCCTTATTCAGCTTTTCCCATGATAGCAGGATTTTATAGAGCCTTACTGCATCTTCATCCATTTCTCTTTCCTAAACTGAAGAATATTAATCTAATTGTTTCCTCTTGGCTGGTATTACTCAACTTGTTTGACCATCTGTGTCCATACCTTTGTCTGTGTCTTTCCTGATTACATCCTCTGCAAGGAGGCTGATCAACCAGGGCTTCAGCCAATATTGAAAATACAGGTGCACTGCATTACTTAAAATGTAAATAAATGTAAGCATAAAGACACATTTTCCATTCCTATCCCAGTAATTTATATTGTTTTCTTATAATAAAAAATTATGTTCACACCTGGCTTTGTATAACTTTAGATTGTATGTCATATGCCAACTGTGGGATCTGGAAAGATTATACTACATATACACAATTTTTAATCAAGCTACTCAAAGAATTTCTTACACATACATAGTATGGATCTTCAATGATAAGCTGTTTCTGTGGATCGTAAGTTCCAAGTAGCTCAATTTTGGCCTTGCAGTCTTTAACTTGGTTGCTTTTCCTGTTGAGATCTCTGTAAAAGAGAAAACAAAATTTTCCCTTCAATTTTTCTCCAGAATTTTGGCATCAGCAAAGATGTTTGTGACTGTTTCTAGACAACACAGGAAAATAACACGCATCTAGACTCAGTCAGTCCTGTGGACTCTGTGCTGCTTGTTTTGTTTCTTTCATGTTGTGTGGGGTCTTGTTTAATTGAACATGGAGGACATACATATAAACTTAATATAACATGTAAACAAGCAGTCAGGCACTCAACCCATACCTTAACAAAACTTTGTAATGGTAAGGTCATCAACTTCTTCCTCAAATCAATCACTAGTGCTTTCAATATCTACCCTTAGTTTGTGTTGAACAAAAACCCACGGAAATCATCCAGATATTGCTCCAAAAGTATGAGTAAGCTTCTCCTCACTGTTCAAAGCCAGTGTTTTAGATTGGTCTGCTGCAAGTGCTCTCCATACCACTTCTAACTCATCTGAAGTCCTACTATAATCAGTTAACAGAAAACGATAAATCAGTGAGCTACATCTGCTTTTCTTTTGATACACTGTACCATGTCATCAGCTGTCACATCCTCTTCCTTCTACATTGCATCTCATTGACTAAACAGTCGGGTTTGGAGATAGCATTTTCCCCATCTATTTACAAATGGCCATCCATAATCCCAAAGGGAGTTAAAATGCATCTCTCATCATCTTCAGATTAAACGCAGCTCAGTACTATGATTGTCACAATGAACTGCCAGAACATACTAAATTCTTTTACTATTACACATCTCCATACCAAATCATTTACTTACCATTAAAAAAGGAAAAAAAACCCCTGTGAATACTTAGTCATAACTGTATCAGGTTTTAAGTAATTAAATTCTAGTTATTAGTTCTGATAAATTAATTTCGGATAGTTTAGAATAGCAGTGAGACCACAATACTGGTTTTGCTTAAAGAAAAATCAGGGCTCCTCTTTAACTAAGAAGGAATCTACAGATTTTCAATAAATTCTCTAGCCTTTTATTATTGAACAAATGTCAAACCGTTTTCTTAAAGGCTTTTGGCATACCACTTAATGAACAGACAGGAGAAGGCCAGATGGCTCTGGTACTAAAGAAAAGGGATGTCCCAAATCTTCCTTTTCTGACATGACAGGCGTTCCACCAATAACTGGAATCATACTGCCCTCTCAGTGCTACAAATAGGCATTCCCAGGCAAAATGGTCTAAGTCTGTACAAGTTTAAGGTGAAACTGCAGCATAGGAGTAGCAATATCCCAGCAGTAGCAGTATCCCAGTTACAGTTCTGACGTTTCTTTTGCTCTACAGCTAATATCATACAAACTGTTAATTCAAATTTCAGAATTCAAATGAAAACAGAAGAAAGCCTAGTCACATCAGTGCCAGAGACACTGCAATGAAAACAAGGGTTATATACCCTTTATTCATGCAGACTCCAGAAGAGAGGTCATTCAACACATTCCAGAAAATTCAACGAAATCATACTTATTTCAGTTAAGTGGTGCTGCTTCCAGAAGTCTTTATGTGCTATTAATAGGGCTTTATTTGGTTTTGTTGTTGGTTGCAGTGGTCTGGTTTGGACTTTTTTAAACTAACTTTACAATAGCCCTTACAAGCACTTTGACACCTGTATTTTATTAAAACTCAGGTCCTTAAATCCTCAATATGTATGTACTTGAGTAGAAATTTTGCTAGCGATATTCAAATCTTTCACACTAGGCAGCTACTTCACCAAATCCCTCTAAAGGACTCTTAATTAGAGCACAGCTAACAATAAAACAAGATTTCCCCCAGCTAACAACCCCGCTTATTTCAGAGCTCACTCTATTTCTATAAGAACTAAGTAAAAAAAACCCTCTCACCATACTTAATCCTTTCCAAATTCCCATCGTTTGTCTTTTAGCTGCCGAGCAATTAGAAAAACAGATCACTTCAATCAAGACAGTAAGTACATCCTCATTCTTAACTATACAGGCATCAGCTGAATGTAGCACAAAGTAACTAAATTTACATGTCCTTAATCCTTGAGTGGCATGTATCACACAAATAAAGCATTGACTTCTAGCTCATTAAACTTATTGGAAGTGAAGAATCCATCCATTAGCACATCATTCACATATATGTAAAAAAAAAAACCAAAGGAAAGAACGGCAAGACAAGCTAAGCAGTAAAATGTGACATCTGTCTTCAAAGTGACTTATGAGACATCACTACAAGCAATCCATATGAATTTGTTCCATTTCTTCATACATTACCTTAGATTGCTCTCATCCATACAAAGTATATAATCAAAGGTCTGGAAATCCTCTTTAGTGATCTAGAATTAAAAATAAGTGCTTTAGCCTACAAACTGCATTTGATTTATAAAAAGAGGAAAAAAAGTATTTTCAAATTTTGTACTTCTTATTTATTAAAAAAGACACCAGTGGAAAGAATAAAACTGCATCTTCATGAAGTTTTACAGTAAGTTGTGGCATTTTAAATATATTCTACCATGATTATTTACCCATTTCTGCAAGTATTCCATTTAAAAAAAACAAGTCAGCTATTTAACAGATCTTTTTTTTTAAATTTTTTTTTAGTTTCATGCATCACTGTAGTAGTTTTGGCTCTAGTCAGCATAGGTCCCCATTTAGGCCTCAGTTTTCAGCAGGCCTCAAAGGACGTGACGCAGATTAGAGGGGGCAGGTATCATCTGACTTAAGCAGCCAAAGAGGTATTTCATATCATCTGACATCATTAGGAAGCGTCGAAGAGTATAACAACCCAGGGGGGAGGAGTTTGTCTTTTCGGTCCATGCTTCGGACCAGGAGAGTTCCTACTCCCTGACTGCTGATATCAGGCCCTGCTGCTGCTGGTCTGCGTGGCTGTTTACCTGGGGAAGTGAGCATATTCCTGTTAATTCCTTTTTCCCTCTTGCTGGGAGGTTTCCTTTGGGGAAGAAGTTTGGTTGGTTCAGAATTCTGCTTGTTAGCTGAGGCGACCTCAGTGAGCCTGTTGTTGTTTCCTGTCGCTATGTGCTATTTCATATTTGGTGTTAAGCTTTCCACTTCTCTATATAAATATAAGAACTTCACCATGTCCAAAGCCTCATTTCTGTTTTTTTCCCTCACTCTCCTTCTCTGGGAGTGGACCTTTTGACTGGGTACCAGGCAGTTGGCATTTTGCCAGCTTAAACTATAACAATCACCTTAGAACATCATTACAACTGACATTTCTAGTACTCTTCAACTACTAAAATTAAGCAGATTTTCAACTGTGGAAACTATGCAATAAACACAGTTAAAAATAAAACAGAAAATTTGCTTTATTGATAGGACAACAAAAATGTAGGTAACCTGGAATCAGTTGCAATACTTCCAAATCTAGAAATTTGCCACTGCACAGGAAAAGTTACCAAGTGAAATTCAAAGCTCAATTATGATGGTATGAGTTACAATATCTTAAAAACAAATGTATCCACAGTATTTTAGGCCACGTAAATTCACAAAATGTATAGTATGATGTGAAAAAAATCTATTATACACCTTCCTACCATAGTACAATCTCTTTTTTCCTGTAGTTTACTGACTCCTAAACATGAATATTAACTAAATTCAGAGATCTGAGATCAGCATCAGACAGGCAAACATAGCAACAAACCACTAACTGAAGTACTAATGTCATCTGTATTGTTATAAGGATGGCTGCAGATATTTACCTGTCATTGTATTTCAGGTTCCATTCAAGCCTTAGCTAAGGGTCAAATCTACTGGCATTATGGGCATGGTCTGAGAACATTTCTGAAACAAGTGTCCGTAATGAGGATGAATAAAAGGAATAAAATCTGTAATGAGTTCATATTAAGATTGCATTTTACACATAGTCCTATTTGAAGTATCATAACTAAAAGACTGGGAAAGTTTGGTCAGAACAGGTTTTCCTGGCAGGCATCTCTGGGAAGAATGGGCTAGAGAAGTGAGTAAGTAAGCAAGTAAACAGACAAAAATGCAAAACATCCTGTAAGTCAGAGGTTTCACTTGTAAAAATTACTTACATATTAAATAAAAAAAAAGGTTCAGATGGCAAAACATCCATTTTGTGCAAAGAGCAAATAGATACTGATTAAGCTCCCACAACAGGGAGTAAGACAAGACAGAAATTATCACAATAAAGCCATAAATGAAACACTACACACACAAGGAGAACTGAAGGGGTGAGGTGTGTTGGGGGAGTATGAGAAAAGAAAGGGTTAATGGTGCAAACTAATGCAGACTTGTTTATTTTCACTGTAAAAATATTTGCTGTATTCATGCAGTGCCTTTGACCTATGAAAATATTTTTGCAGTCGAAATAGCTCTGTTTTCCTGGCAAATCTAAGCAGTACCTCTACATGCTGCTTCTGATTGCTCTACACAGCTAAACACTGGCCCCTGTGAAAGTAGGAGGGCGTGGATTTCTTTGTTGTACAGACATATGTAAGAATAAAATAAAAATAAATTAGAAAAAAGAAACCCACACCTGCCACACTTCCCACTTGACAATGTGCCCGTTATTACCCTATGATAAGCACTAATACGGATGCAAATGCAGCCCCTAAAACCAAGACTACCATTTGGCTCGTTCTCTTAAGCCCCACTGCAGCATCAGATACAAAAAGCTTAATTGAGCTAACTCCAGTGAACTGAAGATATTCCTCAAAACTATGAAAACTAGTATTTTGGGGGAATTGAGGACATGAAAATTTATGTACATTTTGAGAAGAGTAGTGGAGAGTTCAACTTTGGATGGAACTATGCAGACAACAATAACCTTACACTGAAAAATGCATATAACCATTATTAATTTATTTGTTAAACATTCCCCTTTATTTACAGAAGGGAAATCTCATTTTTGCTATCTAAAATTCCAAGAGAGACAGTTTTTCTCAAATTTTTCCAGTTTTGAAACAGTGTTTAATACAACTTTCTTTTAATCTCAATTTGATATTTAAGGCAAATGCATGGTATGAGTCATATCAAAATAAATTTTGGCCTCAGTATGAATAAAAGTGAAACTGATTAAAACTGATCTGTTTTGTGCACCAAGACTAAGAGCTTACAAAATTTCAGTTGGTACACAAACATCCATCAGCCCACCATCAACTAAAATGTTAACAACTCTTAATTTTACATATAAATATATATTTATTGTTATATTTCACTTTTCACTTAAAATATGATGGCAGGATGTAACCAATTTAACATTCTCTTTTAACATTCTTGTAGTTCTGAATTTTAAAAAACATGTAAAATCCATGATTATCATAATTATGCACAAAATTACATGACAGAAATTGCCTTTGCCTGAGGGGGTACCAGTATTCCACAGGAGTGAAGAGGATAATTGTACAAGGTACTTATATTATGACAGGATTTTGAATGCAACAGAAGATAAATCGCTGCTATTTCTGCAGCTTCTGTATTAAATTTTCCTTAATCTGTTCTGGAAAGTCTCAAACAAAATTCTATCCTTGATTTTGTCTTTAACAGTGAAACAAACACATGTTCACTTGTACTAACCTGACCACTCTGAATAGTCCTATTCCACGCTGTTGAGTCCCTCTCTTTTCAGAAGTATTACTTTGCAGTTTAGAGAATCAGCAGAAACCATTTAACAGGAGTTTTGAAAAAACAATTAATTGGAGTTGCTTAGTTAACATCAGTGCAAAATGAACAGTTACCTGTAGCTCAGGGATTTGAAGATTTTCTTTACAAAGAAACTGCTTGTACTGGGATGTTTTAGACAAATTTTCATCCTTTAGTCTTTCATTTTATTGTCACATTCTTGTTAATTTTCTCCCTTGCATATGTAACATTTTAGGGTCTTCTGCTTTAAAAATCTCTTCATTTGCCAGAATGTATAAGCAAATGTCTTCATTAAAGTGTTTTCATTCCCTCTCTGCCAAAGGAGGATATATTGATTTGTTTCAAGGCAGAGGATCAACTCAATTTGGGCCCTTTTGCTTTAGTTTAACTGCTTATAAACTACTCTAGGAATACGCAAGAAGAGCTCTCAAGTTTCCAAAGTGTCTTCCAAGAAGACAAATAAGTCGCACTACTGTGACTGAAACACTGAATAGTTTCAGTACAATTTAGCTTATGTATTGACAAATAATGATGTCTGTAAGCATTGATAAACAGTAAATCCAGAACTTGTTAACAGGATAAAAATTACATCAGACTTTTTTAGTAACTATTCTAATAACAAAATATTTAAAAATCTGAAATGGTGCTGTGCTTAGTTCTGTTTATTATGTAAACGGAGATTAACATCAGGAGAGGTCAGTAGAGGGCAATTGACTAATTGAGAGAATTTATTTTTAAAAGTAAAAAAACTAAACATGTGGTCTTTGAAAGTGAAGAAAGTAAATATGACCTCAGTAAGGTTTAGTAAAATTCTGAAGGGAACAGAAATGTAAGATAATAACAAGACTACTTGATCTTTTTGTCAGTACAAGAACTAGTGGCATAAACTCAAACTAAGTAAAGGTCAAGCCCTAAAGGAATATCTTATATCCAGAGAACAGTTAACTGAAGTAAATTATGTGCATTTATTTGAGGGTTTGAATGATTTAAATAGATGCAGACACATCTACTTCCAATCTCTCTGGAATGCAGCATGGAAATACATGTTCTTTTCCTAATGAAAACAGACATGAGTTTTGATAAAACTTCGAGGATTTCACTAAGTGACAAACCTGTCTTATCGTTAAGAATGCTTCAAGGGTATGTTTTCCTCTGAAGTTACCACCAACTGTGCTACTAATCCTGTGTTTGAGTGCTTTCTAATTCTAATTTAGCACTCTAAATATTTTTAAAAGATCTTCATGCAAGCGCAGAAGCTTTTTGTGACAGATGAACAGGTATTCTACTTCTTTATGGACCTGTTAAATAAATATGCAATTCCTTGCTGAAGGAGGTATCATGGATTCTTAAGAGTAAGTCCATTTTTAAAAGTATTTTAAAAAATGCTCAAAATACTACATATTTAAAGGCAAGGGTTTTCTATAATGCAGAAACTGCTCCAATGCTTCCTAGTTATACTTCCAATGAAGCTTAGTAACAAGAAACTCATTAAGACCAAGTAGAAGAGTTAGGCCACTGAGTCCTCTGAAAATCTGCATATAGTATTTATTACTTGATGCTGAACCATGCATTGGTTAAATGACTTCTGTGATTGCAATGGTTAGGGCTAAACAAAGCATGGGTATGAATAGGAAAGAAAATATACTCTCTTCTACCTGCCGTGCTTTATGGGCTGTCTCAATGCCATGATTTCTTAGACAGCTTAAAGCCCTTGAATCTGGGGAGCGCCCCACGTTCCAGTCGGAAACAGCGGCACTGTCTGTCATCCACTGTAACAACAAAATGAATACATAAACACATTTAAAGAAAATTAAAGTACAGTACCTGCCTGGCAATATGATTCATGGTAATGCCATGCTTCTTCATGCAATTCTGTCCTCGATAGTCAGGAGGGCTTCCTATTTCATAGGCAGATGTCGCTGCACTGTCTATCCTCCACTACAGAAAAACAAATTTATATTTTTATGTTTCCTTTCTCACTGCTTATATTTCTAACTGGCTATGAGACAGTTATTTCTTAGGCAGGAACAGCAATAAATAGCTTACCTTGTGTTCAAGTTTTGCATCAGTTACAAGTTTTTTAAAAACTGCTTCGGCTATTGGAGAGCGACAGATGTTTCCTATGGAAATGAGATTAAAGTGAATTTTCAGACTATTGAATACAAAAAAATCAATAATTGTGTGAAGTTTTCAGCACAAATCAGATTGAAGATTTTTATTTACTTAGATAGAATGTGTATTGCTTATGTGAAAACCCAGAGTCCTGCATCTGGGTTGGAGCAATCTCCAGTATTAATACAGACTGTGGCACGAGGGGATTGAGAGGAGCCCTTTGGAGGACTTAGGGACACCAGTGTGTGAAAACCTGGGTATGAGCCAGCAATGTGCCCCTGCAGCCCAGAAAGCCAATCATATCCTTGGCTGCATGTAAAGCAGCGTGGTCAGCAGGACAAGGGATGTGATTCTGCCCCTCTACTCAGCTCTCATGAGACCCACCTGGACTAGTGCCTTTGGCTCTGGGAGCCCCAGCACAAGACATGAGCCTGCTGGGGTAGGTCTCAAGGAGGAGCACAAAGATGATGAGAGGGCTGGAGCACCTCTGAGTGAGAACTGAGGTTGTGCAGCGTGGAGAAGAGAGGAACTGGGGAGATCTTACTGCAACCTTTCTATATATAAAGAGTGCTGCAGAGACAGGACAAGGGACAACAGTTTTAAACAGAAATGGAGGAGATTTGTATTGGACATAATCAAGAAATTTTTTTTTTTACAATGAGGGTGGTGAGACACTGGAACAGGTTGCCCAGAGAAGCTGTGGATGCTCCATCATTGGAAGTGTTCAAAAGGCCAGGCTGGATTGGGCTTTGAGCAACCTGGTCTAGTGGAAGGTGTCCCTGCTCACAGCAGGGGGATAGGAACTAGATCATCTAGTTGATGATCCTTCCCCACCCAAATCATTCTATGATTCTGTATTATCTATCAGTGTCTTGAAATACGTATTATTATATAAAAATATATAACTTATTAAAATAAACAGGAGAAATATTGTGTAATCACATCACCCTCTTCTATAAAGAATATGTGATCACAGAGGGCCAGAGAAAACTATGAAATTTAAATGGCAGCATATAATTTTTATCTTCCCCTCTTCCTACAAACTGCCAAATTTCAACTAATACCACTTTCAACTAATGCCTGGAGAATCATGAACATTTGCCTCAAGTACTTACATTACTGCCTGCCTGTGAAAAAAAAGTTTGGACAATTCCAAAACACAGCCACCACCACTGTGAAAACAATGTAGTGAAATGGCTGAACAACCTGTAGTAGAAATGCTCTTGACCACTGAAGTGAGGTCAGTTAAAGTCAAACTGAACACTCATCAAGAGCAGCTTTCAGATACCAATTCCAACCCCTTGCAAAGGTAATTCAATTACACAAGGTCCAAAAACAACTCAGGAAAAAATTTCCAAACTTTTTTGTCCAAAATATGGAGGATTAGGAACAAAACATAACTCATGGCAAAGCCGAAGTGCTGTCAATCAGTCAACAAACAGTTAAGGCGCTTAATTATAAAAATTCATAATCAGTCTTCCCTTCAATGGCACCAGCCACTTGATCTGACCTTATTTTCAAAAAGAACCTATTTCAACAATGCAGTAGTGCCCCTGTTAACAACTAGAAATAATAGATCTGCAGCACTTTTTGCTCCATTGCTGAAGCTCTAAGTTAACCATCTGTGGTAAACCTCTTAAAAATGCGTGCAGAAATTCACAGTGTTTGAAAAAGATGAGGCACATAAGCTCACATCATGCCTGTATTTTCAAACAAAACACCAAGGTAGACACTTCACTGCTAAGGAGAAGCTGGTATGATCTGGACATCTAGTAACTTGCTGTTACTCTTGCCAACTATAAAAACCACAAAGAAGGAAGTCAAGGACTGAAGCAACACAAATTGGCAGTCAAAGATTTAGAGAACATTGAATCGCTAAACGGCAAAAGGCACAGACTATTCAGAACCTGATCTTGCTGAAACATTAGGTGAATTCTGATCACCAAAAGATCTCCCAGGAGAAAACATACTATTTCCATTGTTTGAATTTGTTTATTCCATGCACAGAAAGGAAACCAATCTTGGAAGAAAAATAAAGCTGTAAAATTTTGAATTTCCTGAAACAGTTAAGTGAAAAAATTGGTGAACATTATTGATTATAAAAATGTTTAAAAATACAGTAATAAATTAAAAAAATTGATCTCAGTTTATTTGAGTAAGCATTAAACAATACAATTTCAACAGGGGACATGGTACAGCATAAGGCAGAATATAACCTTTATATTAATCAGCCAAATCCTTCAATATTACAAGCATATACAGCATTACTTCTCTTAAAAACAAATCAAGTTCCCTTTTAAAAAGCATCATCTATTTTAAAAGGCTATTCCAGATACTAATTTCCTGTAGCAGCTTGACAATTCCCACTTAATATTTATTCTTGGAAGTCTGTGTTCATCTGATCTTGGTGAACATCACTCTCTATCTCAAAAACCTTTATTTTCTTCAGCAGATACAGAACCCTTGCCAAGCATAGCTGTGCTAAACTAAACAAACCAAGCTCTCAATCTCCTCATGCAATTAACTGACCCTTATCTAATCATTCCAGTTAAATTGACTCTGCACTTGTTCTGATTTGAATTTATTTTTCTTGAATACTGACAAATAAAATCACAGACTATACTACAGGACAAGTTTGTTCCAATTTGTTTTATGAAAAAAAGAAAGTCTGAAATACGTACTTAGTTCTTTTAAAAATAACCCAAGAAAACTTCTACAATCATATTTGATTCGTTTGTATCAAATTAACAATTATAATCCCCTACTTCTAATTTGCCCATTCCCTCCCTTTGTTGCTTCAAACGGGTGATCTTTAAGTCTTCTTTCTAAATTATTATATTCTGTTTCCATCACACCGCCTGTTGAGGCCATCTATTTCTTCCTGTACAAAGTTTTTCCTGTGTACGAACGATTCCAGGTACCTGTGCATGAACAGAAACTTTCACGACTACACTCAACATTTCAGTAAAGATCAGTGATTAATACTACTGGTCCTCATAACTCATTAACTAGCTCCCAGAATTTCAAAATAGTGCTTTTGAAATAAATCCTTCATGGCTTTTTCCATTTGTTTAACCTTCTGCCTTATATGGATTGAATTATATGCTCCAAATTTTCACTTTTGTGTAACCTGCTCACTACTTGAAATAAAGGCCTTAAATATAATCTTTAATGATATCACATAAAATACCATCATGAACAGCACCACGACCACCAGCTGATTAAACATATGAACAACCACTTCTAGCAATAACCAGAAACAACAGTTATATAATTTTTGAAACAAATACCTAACCTAGTTGGTGACTTAAAAATTAATGTCTTTCAGGGTGACATTCCAGATATTACCAGAGGTATCAGCACTGTTAAGGAACTGCAATCATCATTCAAATCTATTCTTGGAAACTACAGACAGAACCACAGAACTGATTTACCAGCAGCTCTTCTCCCTACATACTCTGCAATATTTAATCCTAACCAAATCTTTCACCCACACTACTCCTTGCAACTGTTACCGTTCATCTCAACATTGATGAAAAGCCTTTTTCATCCCACTGACACATGCAAACTTCAATTCTTTCCAGTCACCCTTCCCACTATAATTTCTATCCACTTCACATCCAGTTTTACATCCCACATTGGTCTTTCCAGCCTTTCTGAGGTTCCTCACATATGCACAGCATTTCCTAAGGTATGGATTGACAGTCATACTTGGGGAGTGAAGGGGGAAATTTCACAAAAGAAATCATAGGGCAATTAAGTTTCTCCTTGAACTACGTTTTCTTTAACGTTATCTACACTTTATCTTTGCTACCTATCCTCCTATATCCTATGCAGTCTATATCCCTAGTGACAATAATCATACACAGTGATTCACAACAAGCGTTAACCTTCTGAGGACCCAGCCAAAACCACTTTGCTGAACAGGACACCCATCCTACAATTGTTCCTCCATCCATCGAGATCAGTAAGCCAGTGCCAGGTCTAAGACATCCATTCAGCTTGTTATGTTATAGTGGACAAGTCATCTGAGAAAAGGAGGCTGACTTATATAACATAGCATCATATTAAGCTCATTTCTGGAGCTCAACCATTAATTACATGAGCTGTGTAAGTGTAAAATGAGCAAACTGCATTTTGGTTCACCTCCACTTTTAATTATTTCTTTGCTTAAATGAAAATAAATGCTTTCTTGGTGCCTTTTCATATACTGTAATTACATATTTTGCTGGGTATTTCATTATTTTCTCAGTGATGAGGAACCCTTATCATTAACATAGTTATGCACATTAACTAGATTATATTTTGTTGTGTAACAAATATCAGCTTATTTCATTACAAACAAAGAACAGAGTCAATAGATATTTCAGTAATAGGGTCCTTCTACAACAATGTAGAAAGAAAATGTAGTTTTTCATGCAGGCTTGTACTTTCTGGGATCCACTCTCACTGGATGTGGCAAACTTAAGAATGAATGTACTTCATTAAGCAGCAAAAAATACTACAGATAAAAGCAGTTCTAGAAATCTGTTTAATACTCTTTTCAGCAATAATCTCAGCTCTTATTTCTTATAAATATAAGAGGAAAGAAGTACCAGTCTTTGAGAACCAAAGAAAGTTAAGCAAACTTAAAGCAGGAAGAAGAAACAAGTTGCCTACAAAATTTAACTGAAAAGAGTGTGTATTTCACTGGACAGAACAGAAGTGCTTATCATGTCAATTAGTTTTTTCACACCACATACCATTATGGTCATTTTTTTATAACCCAGTAATAGGGAAGAGAACTTTTAAAAGCTATTTACAACATGTGATTTGATTAAAAAAATCCATCCCATTAACACTCATCCTGACTTGTGCACCCTTTCCTCAGGCTTAATATTAATAATTAATAAAAATTATTATATTATCTTACACTAATAAGAGCTCCTCAGAGACGAACCTGCATTAGAAACTTGCTACAGTGCAAATCACCATCATGGGCTTACAACTCTGTTAAATACCTCCAGGGCCTCAACCATCTCCTTGGGCAGCCCTTTCCAATGCTTGACAACCTTTTTGGGTGAAGAAATTTTTCCTAACCCCCAATTTAAACCTTTCCTGGTGCAGCTTAAGGCCATTTCCTCTGATCCCATGCCTTGTGACTTATTTCTTGTAGTTTTAGACAGCAATGAGGTCTCCCATCAACACCTCCCGTAAATCCTAGCTCTCTCTGCTGCTCCTCATAGGACTTACTCTCCATTCACCAGGTCCGTTGCCCTTCTCTGGACACTCTCCAGAACCTCAAAGTCTTTCTTGTAGTGAAGAGCCCAGAGCAGAACACAGGATTTGAACAGCAGCCTCACCAATGCTAAGTACAGGGGGACAATCATTTCCCTGCTCCTGCTGGCCACACTGGTTCTGATACAGGCCAGGATGCCACTGGCTTTCTTAGCCACCTGGGCATACACCTGACTCATGTGCAGGCAGCTGTCAAAAAGTACACCCAGGTCATTTTCCACTGGGCTGCTTTCCAGTCACTCTTCTCCTGGCCTGTAGCGCTGCATGGAGTTGTTGTGACCCAAGGGCAGGACCCACTTGGCCTTACTGAACCTCCCACAGCTGGCCTTGGCCCATTGATCCTGCCTGTCAGATCCCTCAGGACAGTCTTGCTGCCCTCCAGCAGTTCACAACTCCTGCCTGAATTGTGTTGCCTGTGAACTGACTGCAGTTGCCCTCAATCCCTTCATCCAGACTGATTGATAAAAGATATTGAACAGGACTGATCCCAATACTGAGCCGTTGGGAACACCACTCGTGATTGGCCACCATTGGATGTAACTCCATTCACCACCACTCTGGGCCCAGACATCCAGCCAGTATTTTACCAAGGAAACAGTGCACCCATCCAAGCCATGAACAGCCAGTTTCTCCAGAAGAATGCTGTGGAAAATGTTGACAAAGGCTTCACTGAAGTCCAGGTAGACAAGATCCACAGCTTTTCCCTCATCTACTATGAGGGTCACCTGGTCACAGCAGCTCAGGTCAGTCAAGCAAGACCTGCTTTTCCTACACCTGTGCTGGCTAGGCCTGATGCCCTGTATGTGCCACATGATGGCACTCATGATGACCTGCTCCATGACCTTCTCTGCACCATCAGGCTGACAGGCCTGCAGTAACCCAGAGTGTCCTTCCAACCCTTCTTGTACATGGGCATCCCATTTACCAGCCTCCAGACAACGAGGACCCTCCCCATTTGACTAGGACTGGAAATGACTGAAAGTGGCTCAGTGAGCACTTCCAGCAGCTCCTTCAGTGGAGAAAAAGTGGTTGGAAAGCAGCCTGGCAGAAAAGAACCTAGTGCTGTCGGTTGACAGCTGGCAGTGTGCCCAGGTGGCCAAGAAGGCCAGTGGTATCCTTGCCTGAATCAGCAATAATGTGGCCAGGAGGACCAGGGCAGTGAGCCTCTCCCTATACCTGCACTGGTCAGGCCACACCTCAAATCCTTCCTTTAGTTCTGAGCCCTTCACTTCAAGGACATGCCAGTGCTGGAGTGTGTCCAGAGACAGGCAATAGAGCTGGTGAAGGCTCTGGAATACAAGTCCTGTGAGGAGCACCAGAGGGAGCTGGGGTTGTTCAGCCTGGAGAAAAAGAGGCTCCCCAAATTACCTGAAAGGAAGTTGTAGCCATGTGGGGTTGGTCTTTTCTCCAAGGCAACTTGCAACAGGACAAGAGGAAATGGCCTCAAGCTGTGCCAGGGGAGGTTCAGGAGGAATTTTCTCACCAAAAGGGTGGTTAAGAATTGAAAGGGGCTTCCCAGAGAGGTGGTGAAGTCACCATCCCTGAAGTATTCAAGAAATGACTGGACATGGCACTTAGTGTTGTGGTTTAGTTGACAGATTGGTGTTCAGTCAAAGGTTGCACTTGATGATCTTGGATTCTGTTTTATGATTCTGTGATACTGCTCCCTGTCTTCCAGTTCAGGATGCTGGTACCTGGAGAACAACTGGTCTTACTGTTCAACACTGAGGAAAAGAAGACATTAGACACCTTGGCCTTTTCCTCATCCTGTGTCACTTATTTCCTCCTGCCTCTAATACAGGACGGAGTTTCTACTTAGCCCTCCTTTTGCTGCTGATGTATTTACAGAAATATTTCTGTCATTTTTACAGCAGTAGCCAGATTAAGCTCTAGTTGGGCTTTGGACCATCCAATTTTTTGCCCTGCATAACCTCAGGACATGCTCATAGTCCTCCTGAGTTGCCTGCCCCTTCTTCACTCAGTTCTAGCCAAACCTCCCTGTCCAGCCAGGCTGATCTTCCCTTCTGGCCTGTCTTTAAGCACATGAGGACAGTGATTACTATTGCCTTCGGAACATCATGTTTGGGAAGAAGGATTCATATAAATTAAAACACTTTTATACAAAAACATTTGTATAGGCCAATGGTTTCCAAAGCTACAGCAACTGATAATCCCTTAGTAAAGGATGTTTTCCCTGAACTATTATTAGGGGCTGATTTTACTCTAAACATCAGAACATATTTTACAAAACTAAACTCTTGTTTTGCTATTCAATTAATCTGCATGTCTCTTATTACAACAGAAAAGCAGATAGTGAAAAGCCCAAATATTAACCAATGGTTTTGTAACAAACCTGGCAAAATGCCAGGGATTCACAGCACACAGGTAAGATTATACAGGCTGAGAAGTAGATCAGGTTAAAAGCCCTCCTAGAGCAGGGCAGAGCACCCTTAGAGCTTGTTATCTCGTGATGGAAGCAGAGGTTTAGACAAGGCATATACTAAATGGGGCATGGCCCTGTAATCCATGCAGCCAAGTTCGCAGTTTGTTGGTGGGATCATCTTGTTTACCAGTAATTGAATGTCTTAAGCTTCAGAAAAACATTCCAGTGATTTCTGATCCCATCTACACTTCTGTTTTCTATGACCATGCATGACAGCATTTACAACTTAAATACACAGAATATCTGTAAAAAAAAGTTCATATTTTTTCATTTTGGTAGCATTTCAAAAGAGTCTTATTCTTTTTACTCATTTTCATGGCACATCACATTTCATTATTAGATCATGACCCATCAGCCTCCACCAAGTTCTTTCTCTTAAAAGTCCTAATGTACTTATCCACTTTTGGCAGAGACTGTTCCATTAAGTTCAGTCATTTTTGTTGCAGTTTTCTCTCCCTTTCCCATGCTACATCATAGAATCGATTGGGTTGGAAAAGACCTCCGAGATCATCAAGTCCAACCCTTGGTCCAATTCCAGTCCCTTTACCAGATCACTCAGTGCCATGTCTAATCTCAGTTTAAAAACCTCCAGGGATGGAAATCCACCACCTCTCTGGGCAGGCCATTCCAATGCCTGATTACTCTCTCTGGAAAGAATTTTTTTTCTGATACCCAACTTAAATTTCCCCTGGCAGAGCTTGAGCCCGTGCCCCCTTGTCCTATTGCTGAGTGCCTGGGAGAAGAGACCAAGCCCCACCTGGCTAGAACTTCCCTTCAGGTAGTTCTAGACAGTGCTGAGGTCACCTCTGAGCCTCCTCTTCTCCAGGCTAAACAACCCCAGCTCCCTCAGCCTCTCCCCATAGCACTTGTGCTCCAGTCCCTTCACCAGCCTTGTTGCTCTTCTCTGGACCTGCTCCAGCCCCTCAATATCTTTCCTGAACTGAGGAGCCCAGAACTGAACACAACACTCAAGGTGTGGCCTCACCAATGCAGAGTACAGGGGAAGGATCACTGCCTTGGTCCTGCTGGCCACGCTATTTTTGATACAGGCCAGGATCCCACTGGCCTTCTTGGCCACCTGGGCACACTGTTGGCTCATGTTGAGCTTCCTGTCAATTAGTACCCCCAGGTCCCTTTCCGCCTGGCTGCTCTCCAGCCACTCTGTGCCCAGCCTGTAGCGCTGCATGGGGTTGTTGTGGCCAAAGTGCAGGACCCGGCACTTGGCCTTATTGAACTTTATCCCATTGGAATCAGCCCATCTCTCAAGTCTCTCCAGATCCCTCTGCAGTGCCCTCCTGCCTTCCAGCAGGTTGACACTCCCTCCCAACTTGGTGTCATCAGCAAATTTGCTGATGATGGACTCAATCTCCTCATCTAAATCATCAATAAAGATGTTAAACAGGACTGGACCCAACACAGACCCCCGGGGAACACCACTAGTGACCCGCTGCCAGCTGGATGCTCCAAACAGCAAACCGGCGGGCAGGTCCCTGCTCCTCCCACAGCTCAGAGGGCTGTTCAGCCGCCACTCCGCGCAGTGCAGAGCTGCTTTGTGCCTCTGTAGGTGCTGCTCTGCCCCACGGACAACCCCCGAGTTTTTCAACACTGGACTTCACCCGTTATTTCCTACTGATGTCACATAATCACAGGAACGTCAGTGTGCTGGAAGGGGCCTCTGGGCCAAGGCTGGGTCACCTCGAGCAGGTGACACGAGAACGCGTCCAGGTGGGATTGGAACGTCTCGAGAGGGAAAACTCCACGACCTCAGTGGGCAGCCTGTTCCACTGCTCTGCCACCCTAAATGTAAAATTCTTCCTCATCACTGCGATCGATCCGAAACAGGGAGCACACGGACGCCGCTTTCTGCCTCCCTTCCCGGCTACTGCTCCGGCCCGCCCCGACAAGGAAACTCGCGGGGCCCTCCTGGGGCGGGACGCGCCTCCCCCGCCACGGGCCCTGCGTACCGCGCCCCCGCGGCCCGTCGGGCCGAGCACGGCGGGCAGGGCAGGGCAGGGCAGGGCAGGGGCGGGGGCCGCGCCGCTCACCCAGACACACGAACAGCACCGACTGCGCCTCGCCCGCCGCCATCTTCGCCGCGCGGGGCCTCGCGGCTGCCGCACGGCGCGCGCCTCGCTTTA
>VWZD01001312.1:592618-619238 GCA_013396695.1 Sakesphorus luctuosus | reverse complement strand
GGCCACGCCCCTCTCACCTGCGGCAGGTGCGCGGCTCGGAGTGGCCGCCCCGGCGCCGCCCAGGGAGGGAGGGAGGCTGCGGCGGCGGCAGTAGTGAGGAGGAGGAGGAGGAGGAGGAGGAAAGGAAGGAGGAGGAAGAGGAGGAGGGGGAGAAGCGGCAGCGAGGGGCAGCGGGGGCGCCCCGGGCCGGGCCGGGCAGCAGTGAGTACCCGCGGGGCGGCCGCTCCGAGCGGGCGCGGCCGGAGAGACTCAGCTCGGGCACCCAGAGCCCCTTCGGGCCGGAGCCGCAGCAGGTGCCGCGTCCGCCAGGGAGGGCTCGGCAGGCGTCGAAGGAGGGTTTGGCCTCGCCAGGCTCCGGGGAAATTGAGTGCACGGGCGGTTCGCTGTACATGGGAGCTGGAGTGCTAGTTTATTTATTGATTTTGTTTTGTCTATGTTCTATATCTATATATACACCTATAATATTATATAATGCATATAGATGTATAGATGTATAATATGTGTAAGATTATAGATATATATCTAATACATGTTATATATAGATATATGTATTCACAGACTATTCTGAGTTGGAAGGGACCCACAAGGATCATGGAGTCCAACTCTTAAGTCAAGGGCCCACATAGGGGATTGAACTCATGATGCTGGCATATATATATGTATGCAGTCTATATGTATTTTAGATATATATTTTTATTTACTTATATATGTATTTGTTATTTACTTGTGTGTACTTTTTTCTGCTGTACCTGGCTGGGGTTTGTTACACCTGCAGCCACAGCCCCACCACGGCAGGGTGTGGCAGGACTGGATTCCTTGGATGGTTTTTAAAGACTTGATTGCCTGGTTTGTCGGTCAAACGGCAGCACTTCAGAAGTTAAATGAAAAATGCCGCATTCTCAATTTTCCTGCTAGATCTGTGACTTTCAAACAGAAGCTGAAGAGGTTGTATTAGATTTGCTGTGGAATGGAACAAAGAGCACATTTCCTTTTATGTAGCTTGAAATGCTGTCCTGCATACACCACCTTTTTGGTAAATGCAGTTGTACAATGTATGTTTTTAAGTTTTTCAATTTCTTTTCCTTAGTGTAAGCAGTTGGTATCAAAATACCACTTCTCTACACAGCCCTCACGCCCTGCAGCGCTCTGCTGTGCACAGGATGATAGAGCCAGGCCAGAGCCAGGGCTCTGCTTGGTGTCAGACCTGGCCTTGGCAAAGGAGAGGAGGGTGAAAAGAATCAGTTGTGTCATTCTCAGATGCAGCTCTGCCATATTATATAACCAAGCCGTGTAGAGTGCCTTTGTTCCTGCTTTCTGTCAAGCAGAGTCCCTTGAGGTGTCGATGTTGGAAGCAGTTTGTCCACCACCACCTTTCTATGCATTTGTGGGTCAGGGAAAGAGAGGCTTGTATAGAAGTGAGTACTTTGAAAGACCATCCTGGAGTTCCTATAAACCCCAGTATTTGTACCTGTGTATGTTACATGTAGGTACGTGCCTAGCAATAATTTTGAGACAAAGTATTTCATGTTTCCATGTCTTGGAGAAGGGAGTGGGGAGGATCATTAAGTGTTATCTTGCCTTCTACAAGGGAAGGGTTGTCAAGCATTGGAATGGGCTGCCCAGGGAGGTGGTGGAATCACCACCCCTGAAGGTATTCCAGAAATGACTGGATGTGGCACGTAGTCTCGTGGTCTAGTGGTCAAAGTGGTGATGAGTCAAAGGCTGGACTCAATGATCTCAGAGGTCTTTTCCAACCTACGAGAGTCTGTGATTCTGTGATTTTCATCCCTCAGTAGTGTAAGAGAGTCACAGTTTGTGCCTTCTTCAGTTAATGTCAACTTCATACCATTGAACTATAGTAGAATTCACTGTTGTTCTTTGCATTGTGTCATGTTTTCTCATCATTAATAATTAATTTTTTTGATGTATTAAGCTCTTCATAGTTTTGGGGGGTTTGAAGCAGCCATTACATTGTTGTAAAAGAGCCTGTAATGTGGGGCTGCTGTGAAGGAGAGGGTCCATGACTTAGTGGGAGAGAAAACCTATTGCAAACAATGTAGTCTGAGAGCTGAGGTAGAGCATGGGCTCTTCAAATTCTAGATTAATAGATATCAAGCACTTGCACTTCTTAAATGTTTATTCCTTTTGGTTTGAAGAAATGTTTCTTTTGTGATTAATTGTAGAAATTAATTCCTTCTGGGAATTAGCAACTTCTTAGATTTGGTGCATATAGCGAATTGGGACATCTGTGAAGTGGGGAAACGTGATAGTGACAGTTTTACTGACGGAAGTGTTAAATATTTTCAGCAGGAAATAGCTGGAGTCTGTGTTTTGTTAAGGTAGCTAATATTTTTTTAATGAAGATTATTACAGTAGCATATGGGGCTATTGTGTAATGCACATTGGGGTTGTAGTCTGGTATATTTTTGTTCTCTGTATGCTTTTGGCCCTGGTGACAACATAAACAAGAAGTTTGTTTAGGATTTTCATTTAAAAGGACAGTTTTGTTTTAATTAAAGCTTTTATGTACAAAGATTTATGAACTTGTTTATCTGCTTGGATTGCTTTGGAGTGTATTCTTGGTGATTAGTTTTAAAATAGAGTTAGCAAGCCAAAGCTGGGATTTTCCCCTTACCCTATGCCTAAATTTTGCATATCATACTGACTCTTGGATTAAGACGAGGAGAGACAGGTAGAACTGAATTTGTAGCTCTGACTTAGCTTCAGTCATGCTGCTTATCTTACTTAATGGGCAGCACCCCTTTGGTGCCAACTGTTTACATATCAAACATATTACAATAAGTGTATGTGAAAGACGTGCTAAAAGGATTTCAGGTAGACATTTTCCTGGGGCATGGGTGGTAGAGTAGATAGGTGTGGTGGCATGTTTTGAGCAAAAGAGGGCAATTCTCACAGTACAAATTCTTGGAAGAGTTCACATGCTGGTCTTAGACAACCCTCAGGTAATTCTGCCTTTGATGTTTGTTCTAGAGCACACCACTGTCTCTATATTCTTTGTACAAACAGAGCAATTTCTTCCCCATACCTCTTGTGTTTATCCTTTCTCCTAGAGAGAGCAAAGGCTTGTAGAACTCTGGACTTGTAACTTTTAGCAATTACAATAATAATGCTAAAAGCCTAAGGGTTTTTGAAGACTTTTAACTACAGGTGTCTCCTATGCAGTTGAACAGGTGTCTAATGTGCTTTTTGGAACAAATCCTCTGTTCCTCAGGCAGTTAGAGACTGTCTTCACATGCCACAGATCCTTAGAAATAAGGAGGCATAACCTCGTTGAAACGTCTTGGATATACAAAAGGAACACATTTTTCTTTAAACTACATTGTTCAGCTTTGTCACTAACACTTTATCATTGCGTATTCCAGCTCTCATCAGAAAGGGAGATAAGAGAAAATTCAACATCTCTAATTAGAATTTTCTCCAAGTTGACTTCAGTGCAAAACCTGCTGGGAGCCCAGCTTGTCAAAGGCTTTGGTAATGAAAGTGACAGTGTTACAGGTTCTTTTTTCCCTTGACTTTTCTCGAGGAAATAGTCAACTCAAAGTGGGACTGAGGACTGGTATCACATGAAGTTACGAAGTGATAAACTTTGTGTTTGAATTAAAGTCCTTTTGTCTTTGTGGTGAAATACAATAAAAATATGGGCACAGTAAAACTGGGGGCATGGGTTTTTTGTATGGTGTAGGGTTATTTTAGCATTAACAAAATTGATATTCCACGTGAAAAATATTGAGTTCCCATGATCTAGAAGTGCATACATAATTGGTAGCAAGATTTGAAAAAGCAGCTTGTAAACTTTAGAGATGACCAAAAATCTTAATATGATTTTGGACACTGTACATGCCACAGCTAACAGGCATAAATACTTCATTTATGTACTTCCATACAATTTAGTTTGTATCAGATGGTCTCTGCAGAGGCTCAGCTAATTTGGGGTGCGTCATTTTATATAGTTACAGCATTTCAAATAAATTTTGCTTTGCTTTCAAAAAGGTCATCAACTAACATCTCTATCTCTGTAAGCCTAATTTTACAAAACACCTGGGATTAGAGGACAACACCCTAAAAACTTGACCATGAAGAAGTTTACTCCTTAAAATGTCACAGTAGAAAGGTTTAAACCAAAGTTAGGTGCTTACCCTCGGCAAGTTTGCTGATGATGCAAAGTTAAGCAGTGCCGTTGGTACAACAGAAGGATGGGATGCCATCGAGAGGGACGTGGACAAACTTCCAAAGTGGAACCATGAGAACCAAATGAAGTTCAGCAAGTCTGAGTACAAGGTGCTGCACCTTATTCAGCACAATCCCACATAAAAGTACAAACTGGGAGAAGAATTCATTGAGAACAGCACTCCTGAGAAGGTTTTAGGGGTTCTGGTGGGTGAAAAGCTGGTCATGACTTGGCAATGTGCACCTGCAGCCCAGAAAGCCAACTGCGTTCTGCCCCTCTACTCTGCTCTCCTTGGACCCCACCTGGAGTGCTGTGTCCACTTCTGAAATTCTTAGCACGACAGAAATGTGGACCTGTTGAAGCAAATCCAGAGGAGGGCCATAGAGATGATCAAAGGAATGGAATACCTGTCCTATGAAAAGAGGTTGCGAAAGCTGCATTTGTTCTGCCTGGAGAAGAGAAGGCTCCAGGGAGACCTCACTGCGGCCTTCCAGTACTTAAAGGGGGCTTATGAAAAGAGGTAGAGGGACTTTTTACGTGTGCAGATAGTGGAAGGACAAGAGGTAGTGGTTTTAAACTAAAAGAGGAAAGATTTAAATTAGAAATCAGGAAGAAATTATTTACTGTGAGAGGGGGGCACTGGAACAGGTTGCCCCATGAAGTTGTGGATCTCCCATATGTAGAAGTGTTTAAGGCCAGGTTAGATGAGACTTTGGGCAGCCTGGCCTCATGAAAGGGGTCCTTGCCCATGGCAGGGGTCTTGGAACAGGATGATCTTTCAGGCCCCTTGTAATGTAAACCATTCAATGGTTCTGTAATAAAGGCTGCAAAGTTATTTGCCTTGAAGTACCAGCTAATGGTGGAAATAGTGCAAGTGCAGGCTGGGGTGAGGCAGTTTACCTCTCTAGGTTTACAGTCACCACACTTACATGCTTCCCATAGTACTGACTTCCTTTTGAGTTACCTTTACAGGTATTTTGATTTTTGTAACTCATAGTAATATACTTAAAACCCCCACACACTCACAGAAAACCCCCCAAAACTCAAAACCACAGTGTTTCAGAGGTGAGAACAAAGGAAGAAATAAAGGAAGAAATCTGTTCTTTATCTCCATTACTATCAATGAAAAACCACCTGTGTTTGAATTGGTTCTTTTAATAAAGTCTTGTGATTCTTTAGGTTTTGGGTTGATTTCATAGTGTGGATTTGCATGCCAATATCCAAATGTAATCCAATGATGGGTTTCTTGTCATTGACTTCTTAGCTGTCTTGAAATAAACCTATAGATGAAATGCAAGTTTCCATAAGGGTTTTCAGGAGTACTAATCTTTAAAATTACATTTGTCATTCCTCCCACCTCCACTGATTGCTGTAATTTAAATATATGTAATTTTTTAAATATAAGCTTCATAAATTCAATACTAATTTCTTACTATAACCGTCTCCATTAAAAAATTCTTCAAAATGTTGTAAATATCTCAGCTTTCTATACTGATTGAAATGTCTGTGAGATTTTCCTCTTTGAAATGTAGGATTGTTGGGCTGCATTCCTTTTAGAGAAGGTGCTTTCTCCTGCTGTACGTCATTCCTTTTTCATATTTGAGTTCAAGTTCTTGAAGGCTGAATTTGTACAGTACGTTCATGAGGTTTTTCCTGTGCACAGGCTGTTGTCAACATCTAACTTTAGCAGGCTATTGCAGGTAAAACAGGCTGCTTTTAATATGGATGACAGTGGATGGGTTTTCTTAATTTTTAGCTCTGTTTTTAAGCACTATTTCATTTCTTTCCAATGCAATGTTTGAAAAGAATGTATTTCCATCTGTCTTAGATAAACCTTAAAATACTTCCAACTCCTTGATTTCAGTATGGTAAAGGCTGCAGGTTTTGCAGGCCTTTCTGGTCTGCTCTCCCTCCCCACCACCAGCACCAGCTTAGTGCAGTACCATCCAGTAAACAACTTGTTATCCCGGGTGGGGAAGGAGAAAAGTGTAGTTACATTAATTCTTAATGTGCAAGCCATTAGGGTTGTGAAAGCACATCAGAGTCTTCCAGTGCGGCTCAGCTGACACTCTGCAAGGCCAGGTAGCGCCTGCTACTTGTACCCTGCCATAACTCCTGTGTCACTGACATATCCCTAACTTCTCACACCAGTGTTGCTGATCAACAATACAGCATGGAAGCTGGTAAAATTTCAGGAATCCAAGTGATAGAGATCATGGTAGAAATACATGAGATAAGTGCAAAGCTTCACTGTACAGAGACCCTGTTTTCGAATTTTCAAATCTGCTTCCATTGCCTTACACCGATGTATTTTCTGTTGTGTCCTATTTCACTTGCTGTTCTCCAGATGCCAATGGCAGAATTGTACAACATAACCAATTGGCATGAACCACTGTGTCAGTAAGGCTTTCTCTTTCCCTTCTACTGCCTTCCTACACTCCTTTTTGCTATCCCATTAGTCCTTTCCAGCAGGATAAGCAAAGGGCACATTCTGAGCCTTTCCTCTTTCTGCTCCTTTGAGTCCTGAGGATTCCATATCTACTTGTTGCTGTTGATTCCAAAAGCAGGAATAAGGACCTCAGGCTCTGACAGCAGTAGGTTGCTGGGTTTCAACTGAAGAGTGTCTATTGCCTTTATTTTATTACATCCTTTTCCTTTAGATTACTTTTGAACTTGTGCCGCTATTTCCTTGAAATCCACAGTTCTTTTCTTGACATTTCATTGACCTGGCTTCTTTACTGTCCGTCATTGTCTTCAAGTGTTGGAAGTAGTAAATGGAGAGTGACTGATAGAGACATGTTTGGCATAGTCTGCTGCTTGTCATCTGTATTGCATCACTTTTTCTTGGGCTAGGCAAAATGCTTACAATGCACGTCTTGCGTGCTGTTCAAGGAATGCCAAGTACCAGATGAATCCCAAGGCTGGAGCTGGCTACCACAGTATCACGTTGCACATCTGTGAAACCAAAATTACATTAATCTCTTTGATTGTAATACCAAAATGAAATCTCTTGTTTAGGCTCTTTTCCAATGCTGCACAGTCTCGTTTTTGAGGTTTCTCTTTCCCATTAGATGATGTTCTTTAACTTTTCTTGACTATGCTAGTTCTCATGTTGCTGAATGTTCATAATCGTAATTTTGAATTTTCTCTGTTCCTACAAGCTTTTTAGCATTTATGTAACTGATGTAAATGTGGGTATTTGCAAATCAGCTGTGCTTTAATGTATTCTTGTGCTGTTTCTGAACTTCTTAGTGAAGTGAAAGTGAAGACTGGATTAATGTCTAAGGCTCATGAGGTATTTGTCATTGGGTTTTTTCTTCTTTTTGTAACCCCACAAAACTACCTTCCACCATCAAATACTTCAAAACTCATACATATGTGGGCAACGCATGCATGAAATCTGCATGTGAGGCTTTGTCTCCCCTTTGTCATCAGTTCTTTGAAACTGTACTTTTGATGTTTGGATTCTCATAATGCCACCATGCTTTATTTCATCTGTTCATATTCAGCAAAATTTTGTTTATATCAGAATTAGCTATAGCTTTTAAGTTAAAAGGCTTTATTTATTCTTTATTGCACCTTGCTCAGATAATTTCCCCAAATGTTCAGCCAACACGTTATTACTGTTAGTCAGAATGTAAATTAGAGGCTGACGCACTTGCCTCATCAGCTTACAAATTAAGCAGTTAATCAATTTTGGTGTGATATTCCCCCATGGGGTTTGTGTTGCTGACTCACATATGCTCAATATCTTCTTTCAACAACAAGCAGGTCTGCAAATGAAGCTTGCTCCCAGCTGAGCATTCGCTGGTCACGGTATTCCAAATCCGTCAGTCAGTGTATCCGCCTGATAGATATTATTGTCTTATTGCTCCTGGTTACTTCTTTCCTGAGCATTGCTTGAATACAAAGCAGACAATTATATATGCATACTTAAAAGCTAATAGTGAAGACAGTGCTATAGGACTATTCCCTATGTTATTGACAGGGTAAACTGCACACAGAAATTCTGCTCATGTCTAAATATTTCATACAATATTTTTCTTAAAAAGTAGATATGCCTATAGCATCTTTTCAGTAGACTTTCAATTTTTATATGAATTTTCAAGGAATTAATTTTACAGTTCAAATACTAAGGTAAACTTAAGGGGAAGGAGGACAATTTGATAGATAAAAAGAAGTTGAAACCATTTTTATGTCACAGAAATCCCACTTATGGTTTTGTCTGTTTAAAGGAGCAAGAATTTACTCCTCAATCTTCACTATGAACTTTATTTATTTTATTTCTATTTTATTTTGGGGCAGATGCCACCATTTCATAGTGCAAACCTCCATGTATTTTTTTAAGTGAATAACTAGTTTTGAACTGTGTTTGACATATTTGTGCTATTTCCCATTTACTAAGGTTTTTTTTACTGAAAAACCCATAATTGTCTTGGCCTTTGGACAAAATTTTATGAAATTGATCTAAAATTCAGTTGTAAGAAGTGCACCCATACTATACAGCGAACCATTAAACTTTGCCTTTTTTGTGTTGACTGTTGTTCATGTCCTTATTTAATCTTGAATTCTGACAACAAAGTCACGAGTGGGACATAACCCAAACTTTCCCCTTTCCCCAGTGATAAAAAATACTGTATTTCTTTTACTGCAGTTCTAAAAATCTTGGCAAAATGGGAGTCCAGGTAGGGTTTAGCAAGCATTATATTATGTGTAATTGAGGTCAGGATGTGGACTTGTTTGGAGTTGTTTTTTAAACACGTCATCAGTTCCTCAAGACCCGTGTAGGCATCCTGCCAATTCCTTAGTGTCTGCAGAACATTGTGGATGTAAATAAAGGAACTCAAAATGAGCCACTGTGGAAGGAATCATTTGGTAGCCACTTTGAGTGATGGTGTTGATTTCCAGCATGAAAGTGTTTAGTCAGTTGGCTTGTTGATCCTGCACGTTATTAAAACCTTTCTGTGCCATGCTTGCTTGCCAGTTAAAGTCACTTTGATTTTCATACCTGCTACTGTCCAAATTAAAATCTGGATGTAAGTCATCTTTCCTGCAACCTTTCTCTACAAGGTGTTGCTTTGAGCTCTTCAGTTGGAAGTGCTCAACATCTTTCTATTTTTCTTCCCTATTTGTTTCTCTGTATCTCTACTGTACTTTAGAAATATCACCCATTTCTTAGCCCACTTCTAAAAGCATGAACGTGTCCCTGCATGCAAGGTAACTGGCAGAATAATATGCTAAGTTTATTCTTCATGCCTTCTTGAGAAGAATGGTGTTTCCATATGCTTTTTGGGACTGCCTCAATATATCTGCATACAAAAGCAAAAATCTTATTTCTGTCTTACAACATGCTGGTAATGTTTACTCTTTGACCTTGAAAATGCAGTGTCAAGTACAAACAAGAGAAGTAATGGAGACATTTGCTCCAAGCCAGTTTGTTAATCTACCAAAAGCAATTGTCTGTTCATGTTTTGTTTGAGCTACACTGGCTTCTCCCCTTGCCATGTAGCCAGCTTCCAGCCCAGTGAAGCCTTCAAATCACGAAGAAATTCAAAACTCTTGCAAGCATTCTAACATTTTTAGTACCATAACAGTCACAGAAAATTTCACATGCCAAGAGCTTTTTCAGAAGGTCTTGAGTTCTTAGAGCTTCACTTTCTCCTATCCTTTCACACTCAGGTTCTTGGCTATCGTCTTAGTTTTCTGAAAAGAGAAGGGATGATCAGGAGATAGAATTAGTATTTCTTCTCTGATACAGCAGAACGGTTTAGAGTCTGTTGCATTCTATGCATTTATTTCCTTTTGTTCCCAGAGAGGCTGGTATTTCCCCACAGCTGTGTGATACCTGTGTCACTTCAGACTCTCCAATGTTCTACCTGTTGCATTTTCACCAAAGTTAAATGTTGTGCTACAATCTTTCACAGGGGATGCATGTCCAGAGATTCAGCAGGAAAAATCTCTTTTTCTGGCAATCTTCCTTCTTGCCTGAAGAACATATTAGAGGAATATTCTTCATTTTAAAAAGTGGAGGTACAGTTCCTATTCTAGTCAATGGAGCCTGGACAAAGACTTGGCTGACTTGCTGTGATGTGCTTCACTTAGTCTGTGCTAAATTGCTGTCCGAGCTTCATTGATTGAATTTCAAAATATATTTAGTCCTCCTTTGGGTGGGAATGCTGCCCATGAAGAGTGTAGAAATGAGTGAATGTACAGAGAACACCAAAATCTAAGCTACTTTTGTCTGAATATTTTTTCTCTAGGCACAGTCTTTTCTATGCTTTTGCAAATTTAAGAACAGTACAGTTTTATGGATATGCTGTCACTAGCTTTTTGCAGAGACACAGCATGAGGCTAGGTGCATTTTTGGTCTGGCAATATATTCATGTGTTACCTGGACAGTTTGCTGCTGATAAACTTGGAAATAGTGAGTGTTGATATGTCCAGACAGGAAAACAAGAGTAATTTAAGTCATAGCTTTGAGGGACTTTGGTAGATGTAACAGTCAAGACTAACTCATATCTTTTTATCTGCACTAAGGCCTCTTTTTTCAAGTCTACAGGTGAAACATTACTATTCATACATAAAATGGTATTTATACTATTGCAAAATATTAATGTTTGATAATACTAGATTCTGTTCTGTCACTGACTAATGACAGCAGATCTGGTAGATCTAAACGGGATTAACACATTTCTGTAGAATTTATGATCTCATGAGTTTGAGGGGTAGATTTCAAGATTTTGTGTGTGTTTTAGCCTGTAGTCTGCAGCTTGATAAACAATTTATCTCTATCCTATGTTTTTTCCTCAGTTGAAATGTACAAGGAGCTTATGTTGGATCACATTGGAAAGAAAATATGGATAAGCCCTTCAACAGGAAGCAGATTTCCAAAGGCAATTTCTTAGTCTGAAACAGAATTTTGTTCACTTTCAGAACATGCTACAAGTTTAGCTCTGTAAGAGAAGTTTCCTGAAGGGACTTGAACATTTTAGAGTTCACTGGTCAACACTTGCCAGTTTGAAGGACAGCAGAGCTGAGGGTGGTACAGAGAAGAGCAATTAAGAGTGATCGGTGATGGAGGAACTACCTTGAGGAGAGTCTAAGAAGTCTGAGACTCCTGAAAAAGTGGAGGAGGGTGGGGGCTGTGACTATTTATAAAAGCATGAAGGTAGTGGACAAGTTGAATTTCTTAGGTGTTCACCAGATCTTGTGAGACTTGAGCTAGCAGGCATTCACTGTAACTAGTACATTAAACTACAATAGTTCTCAAATTTCTTTAAGTAGCAGGTGATGAATTGCTGCAGCAAGAATTCTGAAGGCAGAGTATCAGCAGATTTGAAAAGGTATTAAGACAAATTCATATGCAATAAGCCCATAAATATATAGTGACAAGAAGAACTCCAACTTGCTTGCTGTTATCAGTGTGGATTCTGAGCAAGTACAAGAGAAACAGATCACACAAAAGGCTTTTATGTTTTACTAAGTGGTGTCTTCTGTTTAAACTGTCAGAGGCAAAATGCGGGTCTGATGCAGAAGATAATTTCTTATATTTCCTGGTTTTGTGTTTGTTTGGTTTACTCTTTATTTGTAAAGAATCTCTTTTACCATACAAATCATACTTTTTTTTTTCTTCAAATGAGATATCCTGAAGTGACCGTAGGTATAATTTACTTCTTTCATATTTTACAGTGAACAACCCTATACCTTCCAACCTGAAGTCAGAAGCTAAAAAGGCAGCTAAAATATTACGAGAATTTACAGAAATAACTTCCAGAAATGGACCAGATAAAATCATACCTCGTGAGTAAAGAAAATATTTTTATTCAGCTAATACCTTCACCACTCCCCTGTGTTGCAGTCATGCTCTCTTTACTAATTCCCTCCACTTTCACTGACCACAACTTGGAGATGAATGAAGATTTCGGGTGCCATAACTTCTTTGAAAATACCTGAGAAGTAAAGGGTTTCAGTTTGCTGCATTCTTGGCACATGTTACTAGGAGAGATCTTTTGAATATTTACCAACCATAGGATATGTGCACTGGAAGGCTTCCCTCTGGAATGGATAGATGGACTGTCTCATGCTCACCCTGTAATTTTATGTTCTTAAGAAAGACCCTGAAACAGTAGCTCTAGTTCTTGAATATCAGTGTTTATTACAATTGGCTAGATGAAAGTAAGTTGAAGCAAAGAGGTCAAGGTGCATTTCCCCTTTGATACTGGTTAAGCACTCGTATTTGCTGCTGTCCTCTTTATTTTTACAGTTGTTACTCTGTATTTCTCTAGTGTCTTCCTCCATCTGGAGCTGCTGTTTGTGGCTTTGAATTCATAGCTGTTAATTTCTGACAGATCTACAGTAAGACTTGGAGGATGATGACACTGTATTTGCCACAAACACAGCGTAATGATGTAAGCTGATTAGGCTGCTGTGTGTTGCTTTGATTTAAATTTGGACTCCTTCAAGAATTTATGGAGATATTGTTGTCAGCTATTCACTGCCTATTTTCTGTTTGTCTTGCTAAGGCTACTCACACACAATGTGTGGGGCAGTAAGCAAACTCTTTATGAGCTAATCAGTTGTGACAGTGTACAGGTTGTTACAGGCTGATGTGACCTGTGACTGACTTTGTGGTTAACTTTGGAATGAAGTCATTATCAATTCAACTTCTTTTGCAGTTTTCTTTAAGCTTTCCTTCAATTATTTGACTCTTACAGGTTGTAAATTGTTAAATGTAGGGTTTTGTTTTCTCCTCCTCTTAGAACTTCTCTTACAAGATCTTGAATAAATGATTTTGCTGTTTCAGCTCATGTAATAGCTAAAGCCAAAGGCCTTGCTGTTTTGTCTGTTATCAAAGCTGGATTTTTGGTGACTGCTCGAGGTGGAAGTGGAATTGTGTTAGCTCGTCTTCCTAATGGAAGTAAGTGGATATTTTCCTTTTGTACTTTGTGTGAGAATTAAAAAAAATAAAAATAGTTTTTCTTCATTATTTCTTTTCATAGTATGAAATGGGAGATATATGAAGAGTCAGGCCAGTAGGTGACAATGCTTCATTTGACAGCTGTTTTCAAGTTTTTGTACTTTTGTTTGACCAGATGTAAATGCTTTCAGTATCTTTGTGTAAAAGAATGAAATATAAAAGCACATAGTTTAAAGCTCATTAGAAAAATTAATAATTTCCAAATATGAAAACAGTGGGATAAATAATTTGTAACAAAGATCTGTTTAGATCCCAAAGGTTTATATTTCTTAAATTCCTTCCTATGGGATGAGGCATTATAGTTATGTGATTTCTGCTGTAGTGATTTGAGCATAGTTTTAAGTGGAAAATTTGTTAGTGGTTTTTTCATGTAATAATAAAATTAGTATTTATTGTAATACATGGTTAAAATTCTATAAATTTATCTTGTTTTGAACAACAGCCTGGTCTGCTCCTTCTGCAATAGGAATTGCTGGCCTTGGTGGTGGATTTGAAATTGGAATCGAGGTATGATTTTGCATTTGAAATACTTGTTGGTATCTTTTTTTGCAAGAAATTAAAATGCATTCACAAACGTCTAAATACTAGTGAAATAGTAGTATCTACTTTTCTGTACCAAAAAAAGGCTATTATAAAATTTAATTTAGGGGGTTTGATCCTATCAGTCTAATTGTTTGGTGACAATTAGATGAAAAGAAGAGACATTACACTTGTTTCCTTGATTTCTCACTTCTAGCAGAGTGAGTTTTTCACTTACAGAAAGCTTCCCGTCAGTGTTGGCATGTAAGCCAATTGGAATTAAAAAAGTATTGAAGGTGGAGTAAAATGGAGTCTGGGTAATGTTTCTGTACTTCTAGCATTTCCCACTCACACTTGTGGTTACTGACATGACCCTTCAGTCTGAGAGCACAAAACAGATGGTGCCTCTTCTGAAGGAATGCTATGGAAGAGGAGCCAGTTTCCAGGTAGCAGAAATGGTTAAGTAAAGGACTCTCAACATGTTTGGAGAAATCCTGGTGAGCTGAGTCCTGTCAGTGCTCTGCTTCTGCTTCTCATTTCTTCTTCCTCACAGCTCCTTCACACTTGTTTTCATCTTTCCTTCTCTTTCTCACTCTAGCCTCCCAACTTGTCCTTCTCTTTTCTTTCTGTTTAGCTTCTGTTCTGCTCATTCTCAAAGAAAATCACAGTAACAATATGTTGCCAACAAGATCTCTTGCAATGGGCATTCTGCTCTTCAGAAGAATCCATGTGTAGCTGATCTGGGTGGTCCATGTCAGCCCCCAGTACATCTCCTACAACTAACGAGCTATCCCTGTCCTGGCAGCCAGTCAGCCAGCACTCACATAATGAGCAACAGATCAGTATTTAAATGTATCCTCATTGTTCACTGTGTGATCTCAAGCATTATTGCAGTGCAGTTTTTAAAGGATGCTGTGAATACAAAATCATTAATTTTTGTAAGCGATTTTCTTCGGTTTTCATGACTACATGATCTGAATGCACTGTAAAACATACGGTTTGAACCACAGAGTTTGGTTTTTTGTGAGGTTTAGGGTGTTTGTTTCCTTTTAAAACAGTTAAACAGGCTCTTCATATGTTTTGATTAATCTATAAAGTTTTTCCTTTAATTATGCATATCTGATACTTTAGATAATGTAGCCATTTACATACAGAAGCTGTTTGTGAGAGCTGTTTCAGAGTAATATTGTGCCCTTCATTTGAAATTTTAGTCAGCTTAGAAAATGCTGTTTCCTTACCACAATTTTATTTATTTTCTTCTAGAAGATATATGCTATTCAGAAATACCTGAGTGTCTAAGAAGCCCAGAATCCAATTTCAGCATTCTTTTAGTCATATATAAACTTAAATGTTTTAGAAACTGGATAAATTTTATTCCAGTAGGGGAGATTATAGTTGAAATAGTTGTCGTGGTGCTTCTGCATGGATTTAAATAACAGGAAGGAAATCACAAGCTTCAGAAGTCACAGTTAACAACTTGGTATCTCAAATTAAAGACCAATTTTTAAATTCATATAAATGCTTTCCTTGAAAGTTTTCTTTTTCTGTCCCTGGATGATTCGAAAACTACTCTGGTCAGCCGTCTTTTGTTTGGGATGGGGTGGAGACTACCACAGGGGGCTAATAATAAAGACTTCTCTTATGCTGTGTGTAATAATTCTAGGCCAGCCTTGTTTTGCAAATAATCTGGTATTTCCTCTTGTATTCCCTGCTGTCACTGTTTGGAATCTGGGGTAAGTTGAAAGTTTTTTCTGAACCTGGCTTTCAATCAAGTCCATCAGATGAAAGATCAGGTGCAGAAGTCCTTGGGTAGTCACAATACCTGTTGAAAAGATAATCCATCTTAGTAAGGTATTGAAGTGTAATCTGCTGACACTGCTGTAGTTTTGTGGGTTTTTACCTCATTTAGTGTGTTTTATGAACTTTCAGGTAGGATAGAGTGATCTGTATAGGATCATGCATGTGTTTGAAAGACTTTTTCCTGCTTTAAAATGCTTTCTAGGTTGGGAGAAGTGTTGTAGGAGACTTTAATGAAATTTATTAAATAGAAGAGTTACACTTTTATAGTATTGATGGAAACAATGCATCAGCTTAAATAGTAGTGGAAGTTCTTTGATATGTGTGTCTTATTGTCACAATTCAGACAAAATAAAATCTTTTAAAAACAATTGGGCTTTTTCCATTTTACATCTTTCAAAAATACACTGCTACTTCTTCAGTTATTTGGTTTAGTAGGTTCTTGAAGAAACTGACTACATCTCATGTTCAAGTCTTAAAAAGTTGGTTAATATTTGGCACACACGCACACGCATAATATATATAAAAAGCCCCTATCAAGAAAACAGTTTTATCCGTGGCTAGAAGACCTGTGTCCTTTTTGATTTTTATTCTTCGGACAGTAATTTTTGATTCTTTTGTTTTTTGTAAGTTCTGTCTTCCTTTTATTATTTTAATTATGGAAGGATCAAAGTGATTTACATCTGAAAATGCCTTCATAATTGTTTGCATAAGCTATAGAAAATAAGAAATTGTTAATTAGGAAATTTTGAATCAAAATAGGGTTTCTGTTATAACTATTGTTTATCACATACTGACCATATCAGCACTTTGACAATAACCAGTCAAATTTGATTGAAAAAGTAGTTGGAAGGAATTTTTTTTCAAAATACCTTGCAGAAAAAGAATCAACTTTGTTATGAAAACTGTTTCAAAAGAATCCTTTGCAATAAAGGAAGCGCTTCTCCTCTGCTGTTTTTCATCTTAAAAAGCATAGTGCATAGTAATACACAGTAAAACATAGTACAAATACTGTTTGTATTTGATATTTTATAGGTTTCAGACCTAGTGATAATACTGAATCATGAAAGAGCAGTAGAAGCTTTTGCCAAAGGAGGGAATCTTACACTTGGAGGAAATCTTACTGTGGCAATTGGACCTCTGGGAAGGTGAGTAAAATACTTTCCTAATATGGTGTATATGGAAGGTAATTGTTAAAGTTATAAGTAAACATTGATGTTGCTTTTTATGCTAAGTTACAGAACAACCTGGGCAACCTGTGTGTTGACTGGACCATATTGTTCTCACCAAACACTTTTTTGGTTTTTCTCTTTTTCCTTCCTGATATGTCATTTATTGGTAGAAGAAAATTGTTCTTCTTTTTGCAGGAGACTGTTTGGCCGGGCTTAGTGAAGAGCACAGGTGCTACTGTGCTGATAGAACTATTATTTTCACTAATGTATGGGTCTGTGCTTTCTGTCACCACAGATCTGCCTGACAGGAAATAAAAACTACACCATATAATTTCTTTTTAACCTTTAAGTGGTTAAGCCACCTTACTTTGAAGGCTGAGATGACATAATCACAGAAAAATTTAACTTGGAAACAGACCTTACGAGGTTGCTAATCCAACCTCCTGCTTGAAACAAGGTCTGTTATGACTTTAGATTAAGTTACTCAGTCTTTTTTTCCAGTTGGATCTTGAAATCTCCAAAGATGGAGACTGCTTGGTCTCTGGGCAACCTGCTCTACCGGTCAGCTGTCATGGGGAAAAGTTTTGCCTAACATCCAGTCAAAGCATTTATTTTTTCTGTTTATGTCCATAACATTTTATTCTTCCACCATACACTGCTATAAAGAGCCTGGCTTCATATTCTTGATTACCTCTTCATAGATACTTGAAGCCTGTGGTTAGGTTCACCCAACTCTTCTCCAGGCTTACCAAGCCCAGTTACCACAGGCTCTGTTTATGAGAGATATGCCTCCTTATGTCTTTTTTTTAATCTTTTCTGACAAAATAAAAGGGTGATACCTATTCCACAGAAGACAGAGAGAGATCTGTGGGTCAGGGAAGGTCAATGAGTGTCATCTACCCTGCAAAGGCTTTTAATACACTATCCTGCAGCATCTCTGTGTTCAAACTGGGACAGAGATGTCAGGGTGGGGCAGACTAAATGATTGCTGAGCAATTGCTTTCTCAAACAGGGAAACAACCAGATGATCAGGTTTGAAGAGCAGTGGTAAATGATTCATGTTGTACACTGAAGCCAGGTTTCTGTGGAATTTCTCAGGAAACTCTTCTGGGACCTCTCCTGCATGGTATTTTTATCAGTGACCTGGAGAAGCTGATGCAAAATATCCTCGTTTGTGGATGATACCAAATCAGAGGGTGCAGCCAATGCACTTCAGGGTAGGGCTGCCCTTCAGAGCAGTGGACCTAAAGAGTTCAGGGAAAAGGTCCAACAGGAAACCTCATTAAGGACAAGTGCTAAGTTCTGCACCCCAGGTTGGATGAATCCCCTGCAGTTACAGAGGCAGAGCCTGCCAGGCTGGGCAGCTGCCCTGTAGAGAAGGTGCTGTGTTCCTGCTGGGCAGTGGGCTGAACAAACAGTTGATTCCTGACAGAAAAGACAGTGAAGAGTGTAGGGGGATGCATCAAAAGACCTGTAACCAGTAGATAAGGGAAGTGACTGTTCCCCTTTGGTTTACATTTCAAAGACTGTCCCCAGAATATTCTGTCCAGTTTGGGACCTGTAGAAAGTTGTTTATGAACTAGAGTGTGTGCAGTGAATGGCTACCTAAATGGCCAGGGACAAGCAGCATCTGAATGATGAGGCTGGGGAGCTCAGCTTGTTTAACCTGGATGAAAGAAGACCTTGAAGTCTTTTAAGAGACTGCATTCCCAGCTGGGGATCACCAACAAGACAGACCCCAGTTCTTTACTGAAAAGCATGGCCAAAGAATGAGAGGTGGTAGTCATAAACTGGAACGAGGTTCTGACTGGATATGAGAAAAACATGTTGACATGAATAAAATTGAGCACTGATACAGGTTGCTCAGAGTGTCTGTGGAATTATGTCCTAAGAATTCCTAAGAAACAGGCTAGAAAAAGCCCAGAGCAACCTGATCTCAATTTCATGTAGTATCCATTTTGAGAAGACTGCCTGAGGTGTCTTCAAACATAAAATATTATGTGATCCTGTGTAGGACAAATACTGTAATCTTCCAAATCTACTGCTGTCTGATAAGGCCTTACTTGAAATATTTTGTGCTGACCATAAAATCTAGGAGGATTTGGATATATAGAGTAGAGTTCCAGTCACCAGTCTAAACTTAATCAGATCATTTTAAAATTTGATTAAAATGTGGGTTAATAGTTTCCAGAGGAGGCCTAGTGGGAAGCATTCATGTGAGGCAATGTTGTTCTGTGCTTCAGAGGAAACCTTTTCAAACCAATTAATTACTTTGTACTGGGTCCTGCCTGAAAAGTGATAAAATAAAGGATTAAAAGAAAAAGACAACTGCTGTTCATGCTGCAAAGCCTTATTGAGGAATATCAACCAAATTTTTTTTCCTTCTAGAAACTTAGAAGGGGATGTTGCTCTGAGAAGCTCTGCTGCTGTCTATACATACTGCAAATCTCGAGGACTGTTTGCAGGTGTATCTCTGGAAGGAACCTGTTTAATTGAAAGGAAAGAAACAAATCGCAAGTAAGCTCTTTCCAAATCTAGAAGACCCTGAGGTTAACACAGTTGCTTAGTTCATAATGTTAGTAACACCGAGGTTTTGGGGTTGATCCCTGCACAGGCCATTCACTTAAGGGTTGGACTCAATGATCCTTGTGGTTCCCTTCTAATTCAGAATATTCTGTGATTCAGTGAAGGCATAGTGACAGAATTAACTAGGACACATTCAATATGGAATATTTTGTGGGAACATTCTATGGTCAGTTTAGAGTTTCTTGAGGGACAAGGTTTTCTTCAACTTAGACATCTTGCAGTGGGTGTTAAGATGATGCTGAATGTTTAGAGATTGTCTTTGGCAGTTTGACCTTAGCTAGCCACCACATGCCAGTCAAGCTGCTTTGTTACTTCCTTTCCTCAATAGGATGGGAGGAGAAAGAGTGTGACAAACTCATGAGTTGAGATAAAGAGAGGTGAGATCACTTACTGGTCTAAAAAACCCCTTCAACATGGGGAAAATGGTTTAATTTATTGTCAGTAATAAGGGAATAGGATAATCAGAAATTAGAACAAATCTAAAAAGCAGCACCTTTCCCCCTGCACCTTCTGTCTTACTGGGATCAACTTCACTCACAGCTTCACTGCACTGTCCTCCCAAGCAGTGCAGGGGCACACGGAATGAGGGTTGTGGTCAGAATTTGAAGTTTACAGCGTTGAACTAGTTCTGTCATGTCTCAATATACAATCAGTAGGAAAAATGCAGAGCCAGGGATGGAGAGGGAGAGCATTTGCACAAGGTGAATTTATCTAGAACTTCAGTAATGTCAAAATGATCAAATACCTGACATTTTTTTTAATCAGGTTTTATGGGCAGGATATTCGTGCTAGTGCCATCCTGCTTGGTGACGTGCCTTTTCCTGCTCAAGCAGATGATCTTTATGAAACTCTAGCATCCTTCACTGAAGTGTATGAAAATGAAGAGCAAAAAAATAATCCAGGAAATTCTGCAAGGGAGCAAAGAAGGGTTTGTGCACCTCTTTTTCAAATGGGCTTTTTCTGTTCCTGAACTGTTCCTAGTCAGTATTAGTGTTGATGTTCATGTGGTATTCTTAACTTCCCTATTGGATGATTAAAGGCATAGCACGTTGCAGATACTGCATGAAAATCCTTTGTTCAAGTATTCCCCTGCTAGACTCTTGTGGACAAGAGTGTTGCTGGGTTTGCTTTTCATCCTTCAGAAAAACAAAGTATATCCTTGTTACATAATTGTACATTATCAAATCTGAAGTAATGATTAGAAATGTTTGATCAAGTATTCCCAATCAAGTTAATTGCAAATAACAAGCATACCAGATTAGTGTAGATAATCTTAATTTTTCCAGTTTTTCTGTCTTCCATTCAATCAATCACATTTACAATAATACTAAGACTATAGAAGATGTTTTCGTGTTGATGTTGCTAATAATCACTTACTTTCAGCTTTGTTAAACCCATGGTGAATTACTTAAGTGTCATGTGCACGTCACTAGTTTTTAGTATTCTTCTTGAGTTCAGTGGTGAAAGAGTGATTTTAACTCATAAGTCACAATCTGTGTCCAGATGTGATGCAATATTTTATAAAAATTTGTGTATTTTAGGTAAATGACCCACCTGCTAGACCATCATCTAGACCAGAGCCACCTAAACCCACTATTAGACCTACACCACCAGGTTAAAATATTTTGATTAATTAATTCTCTTTTTTAAATTGGAGCACTAAAGCAAATTGATATTATGCAGTTATTATAGTAACTGCTTCTATAATAATTTTTTTTAATACTCTTTCTTGGGCAAGCACTGAAAGCATGTTGGGATAGTGCCATGAGTGATAAAGGGTAAATGGTTGGTCTGTTTGTTTTATATTAACAAACTTTTTCTCTGTGACAGACTTTCTACAGAAACAGCATCTTTATAGTTGCAGAATCATATAATATTTCAAAGGAAATACTCTTCTTTATTGGATGCATAGAAGCCTCATGGTACAATGAAATGTCTTAGTTAAAAAGAGCAGCTATACTAGAAACTGCTAGTCCAAGTTCTAGAAATTTCTGGTTTCTAGAAATCATAGTTTCTCTTTTAGGTTGTCAATATCTCTTAATTGGTAAGGGGTTTACAACAGAGCAGAAAAGGCAGAATTTTGCTCTTTGACAGTTTGTATACCAAAGTGCTTTCATTGAAAGTGAGGCTTTACTGTGCAGCTCCTGTTGTTAACTTATATTTCTGGTCAGGGATATGAGACAAAGTCCTTGTTTTTCAGTTTTAAACTGCTCCTTAGATAACTGCAATCATTTCATAACTATTGAACTTGTACTGGAAAAGCAGTGTAGAAAATATTACAGTATATGTTAGCATGGCCTATAAGTTGGTATTTTATTTTCTCTTCCAGCTAAAAAGAATACAAACAAACTTTATCCTGAACTTCCCAATGAATTTGCTTCTGTGGGTAAGTACTAAGCTTACACTTATTTTATTAATGCAATGTGGAATATGACAAGTCCTAAAAGTACTTTGAAAGATATCTAAAATATTTTTCTTTATTGTCTCTGTGTTGAAATGAGATTCAGGTCTTGCATGCCCTCCTGAAAATACTCCATAAACCTTAATCTTATTCCCTGGCTTTACGTTCCAGCAATTATGTTATTTTTCTGAACTTTTGATTTATTCTGTGAGCTTGAAAATTGCCCTGGAAGTAGTAAAAATTTTGTAAGTTACCACCTAATTGAAATGAAAAAGAAAGCTAATATAACAAGCTTCTGTACAAGTTCCTTATGCAATGTACTGTAATTCCTGTTTTAATTTTAAAAGTGCTTCCACAGATCATATCTGATCATGCTGGCATAAACACAGATTTACATTGCTTCTTGAGGTTTTTATATTGAAATAACTCTGTGTTATACTGAAGATACTTGTTTGTTGTTCTATTCTGATTCTCTTATGTTTAAAGCAGTTTCAGCTCTAACAGACGAATCTTACTCTGTCTTATTTGCGATGTAACTCTTGCATGGTGGGGTCATCATCAGGAAACTTGTGATCTGCTAGGAATAAATTGTATTATAAAATAAATATTTATATTCATTCAGCTTCTAAAGTGTTCTCTCTCACCAGGACTCTCATCTTTCACAGGTAAAAGACTGTTAGGTGTTTCAAAGTCAGTGGAATAATTATTTCTCCCGTGAAATATGTTGATAAATAAATGCATTATTTGTTTCTGATAGGATCAAAAACCAAGACTGAGGAATTCAATATTACATAAATATGTTTATATATATGAAAATGTACTCACATTTTCACATGTTGCATGCTCCACTTGAAAATAAAATTAATCAAAATATCTCGTTTTTACTTTTGCAAATAGAGCTATAATCAATGGAAAGTCTGTTTCAAGCAGAGAGTAATTAGAGATTATCACTAAAAATTAAGATACATTATGTGCATAATTGTCTTTACATTCCCTTTTCTTACGTTCTCTATGCATGCTGTTGATATCTGTGTTTATTGAGGGAACCAACATAGGAGGACCTTAAACTGAGCTATTGATGTGACTTCTGCAGACCAGAGACTTCGTGAGAATCAAAATTTGTTATAGTGTTGTAGGAGTTTTACCAAGAAAGGGGTGATACTCTAGTGGTCTGTACTCACTAGCTGTCATCCAAAAAGAAGGAAGAATTGGTGTTCTGGCCTTTAAAACTAAGCTTTCCTAGTCTTAAAAAAGCCCTGACCAGCTTAGAAGAGGTTTCTAAAGCTTGCACATGTTTGCTATATTGAAGAGAGTGTCCTTCTATTCAGATTCAAATGACAAGGTAAAAATCCTCCAGAGCCATCTGTTGATGGCTTTCAAGATTCTTGGAAATCAAAATAAAGACTTAGTCAGTCTACTGGTGAGGATTTCTAACAATTACTAGAAATACACAAGATTATCTCTGAGGAATGAAAGAGGTAGTAGGATCTTGTGTAAATGATTGTTTGGTACATTTCACTTTTTTTTGCAGATTATATTTCCACAGGTAACAGTTCAAATGCTGTCTGAACCCACAGAAGTGCTATAGTTTTCTAAAGACTAAAGAATTTTTCTTATGACAAGTGAGCAATCAAGGTTGAAGTTAGGTTCCCTGAGTGTTTCAACACTGTAGCCCACATGCATGTTGTTTGGATGCTGGAAAAGAGTTTCAATCCCTCTTACATCAGGAACAAAGGGTGGATGCAATAGAAGGAGCCTTAAGGCCATACCTCCTGTCAATAATCTGTTTCTTCCTGTTTATAGTCCAAATTATTTCACCAGAGCTACCTAGCAGTTATAGCATGCACTAGTCTGCGGTGGTGTGGTTCTTGTAGCCTTGTTGATGCTGTGTGCTGAAGGAATCTGCAACGATACGGTGCTTCTGCCTGGGTTAGGATTCTCAATCCATTAACCCAGGAGAAGTGTGTGCTCAATGCTAAGCCCAACCATGTGCTCCCTGAGAGCCCCCCTGAAAGGACACACAGGAGGCACAGGTCAGGGCAGGAACAAAGAGACAGTTTATTCAGGGGAACAGGTTTATAAAGGACTTGGGGGGATATAAATGCTCCAATAAGGGACAAGAGGGAAGTCTGGCTTCAGGCCAATAAGAGTAAGGGGATTTACATTCAGTGGGAGAGAGTTCCAGATCACTATCTGTGTCCCAGCCCCCTGGCCTGGCAAGGGACTTCTGGGAAGAAGACAGTGACTTTGCAGTTTTACATTCAGTACATTCAAACTACACTAAAAACATCAGTTGTTAAGGCATTCTCAGTGGATGGCTGTTTTTCTTCATCAGCCCATTTCTGGCATGACATTCTCCAAGCCATGTATTGAGAGTGCATTGCTCCATTAGTCAATCTTTATTGCAGGAGTATTTGCTGCAACAGATGTTCTTCTACAATGATTTGAAAAAAACATACTGCAAATTGTTTGTGTCTTTCTTGTTTAAAGAATGCATTTAGATAACTAATACAAGGGAATCAATCTCATCTTTCAAAGGCTACATTTTAGGCATAATGGCTGATGCAGGGATAGATTTTGATTTTGAGCAACAAGGTTGTCTGGGTTGCAAGTAATAAAGATTTGCCTTTGGTTGGGGAGGTTGGCATTGTGTTACTAGGATTTGGTTTTGCAACAGATATACAAGTAGTAGAAAGGCTGGAATATTAATTCTTCTTATTATCTGGAAGAAGGGCTAGACTTGTGGATGAAACATTTTTAATTATTTTCTGTGGACCTGAGTTATCTCGATAAGTAATGTAATATAACCTATTTTAAATGAAAGAAGAATGATTAATGAAAAACAAGGTTTTCTAAATTGATAATGTGATACTTGAACTCAGATGCAAGGATACTGTTTTCAAGTAACTGAATAATGCTTAAGGTAATGCATGTAGTTGTAAAATGAGGTAGAGTAATGTCTTAAATGTTTCCAGAACCTTGGGAATACCACAGATTTTATTTAAATAAAATTTAAAAATTGAAGAGACCTTTTACAATTCTGGGGAATAAAACCAAAACAACCACAACAAAAAACCACAGCAAACTAATAGCTGATACAGTTATTTTGGTTCAGTGAAGTATGAAGTTTATGAATCTCTACAGTAGTAGAGATTTTTCTGGATAATGTTTAAAATAAAGAAATTAGATTTGCTTATGAGTATGAAAGTTCGTGCCTTCTCGATTACTAAAATTAGGGATTTTCATCTTCATTTTTCTAGTTGTACCCTGTTTGTTGTAACATCTGCTAAGAGGGCTGACTGGTCTTTCCAAGCTCTCTTAGCACAATCTAGCTTTTCTTTTTCTGGATACATGATTTCTTTGGAATTCTGTGCCACATCTGTAATAGAAATGACTCGTGATTCTTTATTTGTTCAAATCAGAAGTCAGATATTTTTTTACTTTTTCTTCAACTCAGCTAATCAGAAAAGGACTGTTTCACATGTTTGGAAAAGAATCACTAAAAATTGCCAAGATGTTGAAACAATCAGGAAATGGAGTTGAGGCAAAAGTGGGGATAAAAATGCAAGAAACTTTTTCCTTCCAATCAGTGTTCTTTCTCTATTCATTGACAATTAGCAAAACTTATCATGGGTTTGAATTCTTACATACTGTAAGACAAAATGCTTGTATTAAAAACAAAACAAGTTCTTTTTATAACAGTGTATTTTATCATAATTTGGAGAAAGTATGAAAGAAGTAATGCTGTCTGCATTTTTTAAGCCGTCATATGATCTGCTTAAGAAACCCATAAGAACTTGTGGCTCTGAAGCCTAAGTATTCAATGATTTTTAATTTTTTTTGGTAGATTTTCTCAGAAAAACTCGCTTTTTTACCTTCCATGAGTACTTGAACTGAATATTTTTAAATTTTATCTTGAGAAAAAATATGTGCCCTCTTCTTTTGATTTTTGAACTAAATAAATTGTCTACCTGCAGACATTGAACTCTTTAGCTATTGTGTAAAAAATCAGCACCCCTGAAATCGATTACAGTAACATTTCAAAAAATAACAAAATATGGTTTGTATCTAGTTTTATTTTCAGCAGAAACCTTTCACTTTGAAAAAGTAAAATATTAACAGATTGTTATTGCCCCATTAGGCATATATTTGTATTCTTGCATACTGAAAGAAGGGCTGTATCAAGAAGCAGAGGCAGATGAGAAATTTGTCACTCTTTTCAAGAAGCTAAAAAAACCCTTCTTTCTTCAATGATGATTTGAGTGATTTGTCAATCTCATTATTAAAAATTCATGCCTTTCCATGTGAATTTGTCTACAGCTTTTAGACAATATTTGTTGTGGCTTTCTTCACTATGTTAAAGAGCACTTTCTTACCCAGAGGGTTTTTTTTTTTCTTCCTTTCTTGTTCCCCGTGAGGCAATTGTGCGGTAATCAAATCACTTTTTGGTCTTCCTTGTTCTTTCTTTTGATGCTAAACAGACTGATGAGCTCTTTGTCATAAGTCATTCTCTCTTTCCTCTCAAATTTTAAGTAGTGTTACAAATAGCAAATTCTGAATTCTGAGCTCACTGGGATCGGTATGATTGGGGCTCCTAAAAGCTCTAATGAATTTGGACTAAACGCCAGTCCTTATCTTTTCTGTTATTTATTTATTTGTTCATTTATTTTAACTGTCTTGCACATTACTAATCTATGTTAAAACAGTTCAGGCAATATCAACCCTTTTTGATGCGGTGGTACCATGAGGTGGGAAACTCTGTTTGTGTTAACTAAATCCATCTCAGAGATGCTGCTTTCTATTGTTACAGTTCTCCAGGAACCAGCTCTGGCCCAGTTCTCTATAATTTCAGAGATGATCTGTGTTTCTTTCAGTAATCTATGAATGCCAGATGGTTCAGTGGATCTGTGAAAATCTGTTTCCTGAGAGAATTCCAAGACAGATTTTCATGCCTTCTGAAATGTGTTTTGTCAAGGAAA
>VWZD01001312.1:534158-591682 GCA_013396695.1 Sakesphorus luctuosus | reverse complement strand
ATATTTAGTTACCAGAAAAATAAAACATCCATCTGGTGATCCCCCACAGTATTAATTTTCTTGCTATTATGAGCTCTTTCTTAATACTAACCAAACCCAGGAAATCCCAGGAAATTATTTTTGAGACTATTTTTATCCCTGATTCACTTTTACTAGGATCGTACTATTACTATCATGAATGTGATAAGTCAGATAATCAAGCTGCTTATGGCTTATGTTGTGGCAAGCTGAGGGGAAATATGTAGCATGTAGGAGTTCACTGGTCATACTGNTGTGCTAGAATGAAACTGGGGTCTTTCTGATGTGTGCATGCCTGGGCAGAGAGCTGTTGTGCTAAATATGAAACAGATACTCTGGCAGGGGTAAATGTTTTTTCCTGAGATTTTTTAATGGTCTGGAATAAAAATTAGGAAATGAGAGCTAAAGCATAGGAAAATTTCAGTGCAATCTATGCTTATTTTTTTAAATGTAAAGCACCATTAAGGTGATAATTCTGATTCACAGCATTAAAATACGAAATTTTTCATGGAAACATGCAAATGTTGAATTGTATGGGTTAAAGTCTTGTCTGAAACCATTGTAACACAAGCAGATTAATGCTTTAATGTATTTAGGAAATATATGCTTAAAAAGCTTCTTCAAAGCTGTATACTGCATTAGATAGCATTTGATTCTGTGTTGTTCAAGTAGTAGGACAAAAGCAAATTTAAATTGCTTTCCTATCTATTTATCTAGAAAAACTTTTCAGAGCTTCTGCTTCATTAATAGTAATAGAAGCCAAACAAAATTTTGACTACCTCAAAGAAGTGATAGATACACAGGATTTCTATCCAAACTGTGGTAAAATGTCCTGTGCATGAATGACTTGAGACAAAAGCTAATACTGTTCTAAGAAATAGGGATCTTTTTGCAGTAATGGTAGGATGATGCTTTACAGATCCATCTTGATAACAGGGACAAGGACTTCTACTTTATGCTAAATGCTAAGGGAAGACTCTGATAATACTTTCCTTTCTTTGGAAATTGATTACTTTTTTACTGTGATTGAACACCCAATTTAAATATATTTTTCCATAAGCAGTAAATTAAATGCCACAGTTCCCCAAAAAGTGATGGGAAGGACCTAGAGTCCTTCATGTATGTAACTATGCTTGTTCAGTGTTACATCTTGCAACTCAGCCAGGTGGATATTGCTGATTAAACCAAGAAGGTACATTCACTTTTTGTGGAAAACTGTTAGTTTCTGAGTAAGAAATAGGAGGTCATGCAAAAAGAAACCAGTATAGCAAACACTAATGTAAGCTAAATTAGTATGACAAATAATTGTTCTAGAAATGGTGCAATAATGCTTTTCACTTTTACAAAAAGACAAGGTTTCAAGAAACTTCTTACCTGTTCATGAGGAGGTCTGGCAAGGATTGCATTGAGGCTTCTCTGGTTGCATTCCATTTGGTTTCTCCTTCTTATTAGCAATTTTTTGCCATATTAGGCAACCTCAACTGGAAATTGCTCATGGAAAGAAAGGGAGGTATTAATTTTTTCAAATACTATGAGACTTGTGCCCCTATTCCCCCCATTTCCCTAAGTGGTGACTTCTGTACTTTTAGCAGCTCCTTTGCCCTTTGGCAAGGAAGGTATTAAAAGAATATTAAAAATAAGAAAACTCCTCTGCGAGGGAAAATAGAATAGAAAAACTTGCTCTGGTACACTATTTCATGTATTGGTCCCTGCCATAAGGTTCAGATTGTGTCTTCTCTACTCCTGCTAGTTCTGCCATTTGTCAACAAATACAAAAGGATGAGGAAGAATTTGAGATTAGTGGCACAGCTGGGTATGGGACAGCAGAGAAAGTTTGGAGGTACTGTTGAGGGGAAAATCTGTGTTCACAATTGTTGCACACTGTACAAATTTGAGTTAGTGGCTGAATGCCATCAGCAAGCCTGTATTTCCTCATGCTTGAACTAAGGGATACTTTTTTCACAAATGTAGCTACTGTAAGCTTTTTCATTGGAAAGAGCATCTACACATCCGATATTCCACTTGACTTAAAAGTGTACATAGCACTTCATTGTGTTCATAAAAGTATGAAGACTCTTACTAATATTCTTACATTTCAAGTGAAAATTGCAGATCTATTTGCTGTTTCATTTCAAGAATTTTAACATAACTGTACTTTTTGGCCAGGCCAAGGTAAGGAGTGTTCTGCAAAGTTTGGCTCTGCTCAGCTGGAAGTGTTACATAAATACAACATGGATGATGATGGCAGTCCAAGATGCTTCATCCTCATGATGTGGATGTTTCAGGTTGCAGAGTTTGCATGGATCAGCTTAGTCTCTAGTTCATGTCTGCTGTTTCTAATTCTTACTGAAGTTGTTCTGTGGTGAATGGGGTTGTCTACCTTTCTCCCACCAGTTTAGACTGTGATCACGTGATTGTGGCATGGGATACTGCAAGTGAAAGTGAAATTGCTTGTGTCACCATTTTGCAGAGGAGAGGAACATCTGTTGAATACCTTTTGAAGTTATAAGTTGATGGAGCCTGTGGTATTGGTAGAGTTAATAATGGCTGTACTGGTGGTGGAGTAACATAAAAGCAATGAGAATAAGTAATTGTGGCAAGAATAAATCCTAGCCTAGATTTCAGCAGCCCTTGAGCCCCTTAGCACAACTAAAGTTAACAAGAGTTTTCTAAATATTGCAGGTGTTCATATTATATGTTATCATGAAAGTGCTAGACTTGTATTAAAATAGTTAGGAGATACTCACTAGTTCCTTTTACAGAAAGGGGTTTATGAATCTTTCATGATGGCATGAAACTTCTTCCTGCTCTTCATCTATATTTTTTTCTTAGAAAGATTAAACAATTTTTTTCTCAGACTTTCCTATTCTTTAGCTGAACTAATTTTCTGTCTGATTCCTTTGTCTGGTAGTAGTAACCTCTTTCATCTGTGAAGCTGTTGAGTAACCGCTTTCATTCTCTGAAGCTCATTTTCATTTCCCCTTGAAAACAGGCTTTCTGTTCTTGTTCATCCACTTTCTCAACCAGCCTTAAACATTGATGATGAGGATTGTGAACAGACCTTTAAATGAGGCCCCGTATAATAATGTTATTTAGTAGACTTCCGTATGAAATATCTCTTTGCTCATATCATTTTTTTATTTTAAACCATTTTTTCTAACCAGTCCAGAGAAGTATTTCTCCATGCAAGGCTTAAAAAAAAATTCAAGCACTACTTCACAAAACATTTTCCTAGGAAACTGGCAGAAACTGGATAGAATTGTTGCATTTACTACCTTTTTTTTTTTCCTTGAGGCTGTAGATTCTTTCCCAGACAAGAGTGGATGCTGACTTCTATCAAATGAACTAGCTTATGTGACAATAATGCCATTTGAATCTGACAGTACAGAAATTTAAGAATCAAAATGCAGGGACAGTGTATTCAGGTTTCAATGCTAACTTGCTATATGCAGAGGAAACATGGAGAAGCTTGTCAACATTAAAGATCCACAAATCCTTCCTAAATCATTGGTTTGACCTGAATAAAAGCTCAAATCATGTCTCTGCAATTTACATTTCAGGATAGAAGGGTATGCTTAGCATTGCACCTCAGCTTTTGTGGTATGATTTCAGCACAGGCATTATTTGCACTAATTAGTCTTGATAAAACCCTTGACATTGACATGGTTTATTTGACCATTTCAGTCTGAAGTAAAATGTAATTGTGTTTTTGCAAAAATCCAAAAAGTAATCAGCAAAAGTACTGTTATAGAATTGATTCTTGCAGGGAGGAGGTGGGGTTTTTTATATCATAAATATCAAATACATCCACAGATGCTTATCAAAAAGGCACTTCTTTAATGCAAAAGCTGAGTGTGCTGAAACAAAGATAGAAAGCATTCCATCAGCACATGAAGATGATGAGCCAGCATGTTCTCTAGTAGGCCAGAAACTCAAACCCAGCGAAATATGTTTCATACTGAATGAGCTAAATTTGCACAGTAACTTAAACTTTAAATATAGTCAGATCTGTTTCAACCATCAGTTTTGTTTGCTAGACATGACACTGTTCAGTTGTGGCACAAGTTGGTGACATGGAATCTACTTTGAAATGATCACTTTCCAGCTTATACAGAAGAGGTCAAAAATACTTGAGCCATTTTCTGGGTTTTGTGAGTCTCTTATATTATAAGTATGTATAATACCTCCATTCCAAGCATACAAATTTGCAGCTGATGATGAATTTCTTATCGTTGAGTCTTCAGAGCAAAATTGAGGGTGGCATACCTTGTATGGAACATCTCCATCTAACTTTGCTTTCAATAGTTTTTTTCCAGCCACCATTTCTTTGTTCCTGGAGAATGTAGTTATTAAGTTATCCTGAAAATCAGCTAGAGAACTTTGTAACACTGGAAACCTGGACAAGGTAACCAGTTGAAGTAATAATTAACATCTAGCTCTGCAACTAATTCAGAAAACAAGATCTGCTGAGACAGTCTCCATGGAAGTAGAAGAGGGCTTAACATTTCATTTTGCTCTCCTTTCAAGAACTGGGGTATACATTTAGTACCAAGACATACTGAAGAATGTAGTTCTGGGAATGATATGTGCCTTCCTTGATATTATCCATATACCTTGAACACATATTCCACTGAATAAAGGGAAACATTGTACCTATCTTTTAAAAGGACAGAAAGGAAGACCCCAGTAACTATGGATCTGTCAGCCTCACCTCTGTGCATGGGAAATTCATGGAGCAGATCCTCCTACAGGCTATGCTAAGGTTCATGAAGAATAGGGAGGTGATTCAAGAAAGTCAGCATGGTTTCACCAAGGACAATTTCTATCTGACCAGTTCAGTGGCCTTCTATGATGGAGTGATTTCATCAGTGGACAAAATGAAGGGCTACAGTAGATGTCATTTATTTCGACTTCTGTGAAACCTCTGACATGACCCCCCACAACATCCTTCTCTTTAAATTGGAGACGTATGGGTCTGATGGGTGGACCATTTGAGGGATGAGAATTTGATTGGATTGTCACATCCAGAGGGCAGTGGTCAATGGCTCAGAGTCCAAATGGACATCAGTGACAAGTGGTGTCCCAGAGAGGTCCACAATTGGAGAAGTGTTAGTTAATATCTCCATTAATGATGAAGATAAAGGAATTGAGTACAATCTCATGGAATTTGCTCACAACACCAAGCTGAGTGGTGTAGTTGACAAACCTGAAGGATGGCGTGCCACTCAGAGGGACCAGGACAAGCACAAGAAGTGGGTCCTTGGGAGCCTCATGAGATTTAGCAAGACCAAGTGCAAGGTGCTGCACCTGAGCTGGGACAACCCCCAGTCTCAGTACAGGCTGGGGGATGAACAGATTGAGAGCAGCCCTGCTGAGAAGGACTTCGGGGTGCTGGTGGATGATATGTTGGACTTGGCAACGTGCACTCACAGCCCAGGAAGCCAGTTGTATCTCAGGCTGCATCAAAAGCATTGTGGGCAACAGGTCAAGGGAGGGAATTCTGCCCTTCTACTGTGCTCTTGTGAGACCCCACCTGCAGTGCTGCATCCAGCTCTGGGATCCCCAACACAGGAAGGTCATTGATCTGTTGGAGCAAGTGAAGGCTTTGGGGTGACCTCATTGCAGTCTTCCAGTACCTAAATGAGACCTACAAGAGAGATGAAGAGGGGCTTTTTACAAGGGCATGTAGTGATAGGATAGGGAGAATGGCTTCAAACTAAAAGAGGGTAGGTTTGAATTAGATATTTAGAAGAAATTCTTTACTGTGAGGGTGGTGAGGCACTTGTGCAGATTGCCCTGAGAAGTTGTGGATGCCTGTCCCTGGAAGCATTCAAGGCTAGATTGTATGGGGACCTGAGCAAACCTGGTGTAGTGGAAGATCATGTTCCTGCGTGATCTTCCAACCCTAGTCATTCTAGAATTCTTTGATTTTGAAATTGCCTTAAACCTACAGCTGCTGTAACAAAGCAGGCATCAGGTGTTCTTAGAACAGAACAATTCTTTGTCTGTAAGTGACTATTATAGAGCAATGCAACTCATGTTTTCTCTCCCTCTTCAGAGCAGGTTTTTGCAACTGAGCAAAGTAGGCATTTCTGGAGCATTTAAGGAACACTGTTTTACCACAGTGATAGTGAAGCTCACTTACCCCAAAAAATCCACCCTCGTTTCTTAGACATGAAGAATGTTATTTTCATATTTCAATGTTGAATCTAAATAATTTGAGTTTCTTAAGAACCCTTTTTTTCTGAAAGTGGAGAAAGACAAGTGGGTTTGTTTACTTACTCCAAACAAGCCATAATTATTGGCAAAGAAACAGCTAAGGCAAGAGATTTGTTCTGAGTGTGATTCGCTGAATATCATGTCTCCTGACCTTTGATCAGATGAGCATTATTTGAGATTATTTGGATCAATGGTGGCATATGACATACTTCAAGTATCTGTACAGAATATATCTGATTATAGAAGATTAGTACCTGTAGATATAAAATGTCAAATCTACTGTGCATATTTAGGCCTTCCCAAACATCTGTTCAGCGAGATCTGAGACTGTTGTTTTGTGTATGCTGAGGGTTTTTTGAGGTGAGTCTACATTTCTAAAAAAACAAAATTAAAAAAGCCATTAAGGAAATTAGTAGTTTAATCTGAATAGAACATTTGAGATTTCACTTGTAAGACTGAACAAACACTTGGTTTGTAATTTGTCCAGAACCAACTAAAATGAAATTGTAAGTAGGTATACATCTGTTCTGCTCTAGAAGCTGAGATAAACCCCTTTTGTCTTCAGCTGAAAGCTGAGAGGTGACAGCTAAGCATATGGAAGGTGAAGAGAGCTCATCTGTATACTGGTGTGATTCAAGAACTGAAATTATTTCCATGATTTCTAGTATTTAGGATAGAGTTAGGCTACTATTTTTCTTTCTGCTCAAACTTGCGATATTTCTTCACAGTATTATCATCTCATCCTCTTTCATTTTATAAAGTCCAAGGTTGATCATATTGCTATTACCTGATCTTTTAACTTGTTTTGGAGTTCTTCTGTTCTATGCTTCTCCTTCTCTAAAGCAGTTTCTCTTGCACCCAGTTCAAGTCATTGGTTCTGTCTGTGCTGATAAATTAGTCATTGCTAGGGAATGTGCTTGTGCACTACAGCTTTCTCATTTCCTTTCTGTTAAACTGTTGGCAGGTTCCTGGTATGATTTTGATGTGGAAAGAACCATTCTTGGTAATTGGGAAGTTAGCATGTGCCAGAGACTGTCTCCAGTAGTCAATAAGAATGAAGGTACTCTCATTTGGAGACATTGAGTTAATGTGGAAGAGGGAAAGGAAAGTAACATGGAAAGGGCTAGCTAGTACTGCTTCATTCACTGACATAAATGTACCTGTTGCTTCCAAGTCTCTGCTGACCTCTTTATAATCACATATTGGAAATTACATTCCATCCTCCTGTATGTAACCTGATAGATTAATTTTCATCTTCTATTTTCTTTGGTAATATTTATGATCCCTGAATTCTATTGCTTCGCTACGTCTGTAATTGCCTTTATGTCTATATTTCAAGTGTCTCACTGAGAAGGCTTCCTTATCGGCCCTCTATTTTTTTGTTAAGATTTCCCAGATAGCTATCCTTTGTCCCTTTTCATTTGTTAGATAACATTTGCTGCACAGAAGTATTTCTATTTCTCCCTTACTGTGGTACTCTTTTTTTCACTAGTTATGAATTCAAGCTCAAAATGCTCAAATAGACTCTGAACTTCTGGTTGCTGACCTCTGCAAAGCTTGTATGTTCTTCAACTTGAATTTCTTTAGAAATTCTCACTTTCACTATGGGAGCAATGAGTTGTATAGATGTTCTCTGAATATGATTTTAAAGATGCAGCCTTTTCTTTCTGTCTCAACTTTTATCCATGCTTTTGGCCTCTTGTGATTCAATTGTTGCAACATCCTTCTCTGTGACCTTTGCAAATTTAATATTCCTTTACTCTCATCTATATTCAGGTCTTGCTTCCAAGTTTATTTCCTGCCCTATCGTTTTGCCTATCCTTTACATTCCTCCACTGGCTCTTTTGTTAAGTATGTCTTTGAGCTCAAACAGAACCTTAAGCAGTCCCTGGCAGATCCAGGTTTCATCTCAATCGTGTTAGTATTACAGATTTAACTTAGTAGTTCACCTACCTACTTCAAAGTTGAACTTAAGCTGTTTCTCCACCTGCTTTAGGCATCATTGTGGCCCAATGCTTCTGTGTTCCTCAAGTCAGAATTTTAGATGTTTAGTTGCTATTACTGTGAGCCCTAAGACTACTTCAGAAGCTGTCCTTGTCATTAGTAGTTACTCTGAAGATTTCAGAATGTATTGCATGCCATTTTCTTTGTCCACCCCTTACCTTTCACATTTGAATGCTTAGTATGCTGGATCCAGCAGAAAATGTATCTCTCTGTGCCTACAGTCCCTACTCTACCTGAACTATAGCTCAATAAACCATAAGGCTTATTGAGCTCAAACGGATCCAAAAGTGCTCCCTGACAGATCCACCCTTCATCTCAAGGTTTATTAAAGGCAACATAAAGGACGAAGGGCAGTGTAATCACTGTAAGAACTGGCAGTTCAGACCCTTACTTGACAGTGAGTGCAGAAGCAGAATAACTGTTGCTGTCTGGATCCCACACTCAGATTCTAGTTCCACCCTTAAAGCTGGCTTTGTCTATAATGCAGTAACTCGTATGGGTCTCAATGAGCTGTAAGACAATTGTTACTCTTTTCTATCCTTCACTTGGCCCGCAAGGATCCAGTGTTATCTTTTAGTTTTCATATCTAGCTCGATCAGTTGAGGAACACAGCAAATACAGACATCTGTAAGATACTTACTCTTGCCATTTAATGCCTCATCTCATTTCTAGTATTGCTTGTCCACCAATGAATCTTTCTCTTCAGCCCCTTATTTTATTGAACTCTGGTCCTAGCTATAACCGCAGTTACTCTGTCAGTCCTAAGCTTAACTGATTTGTTTCTACAGAGAGTCAGCCATTCTAGCTTCTCAGAGAACTGCTAGTGCTTTTTATCATAATTTGAATTCCTACTCTCAGCCTAGTTGTATCATCACAACACATCTTGCCTTCCTTACTAGACCAGCAGTTAAATAAGTCCTTTCATTATAATTACTAGTTAAAGCACAGCAACAGCCATGACCCATTCAGCCTGAGCCCTAATATTTGCTGTGGGAGAAGACACTTTTGCAAGAACTGTCACAAGGAAAGACTGCCCAGTTCACGTAACTTAAACCAAAATCAGATTCAAAGTGCCTTATTCGTTCACTAACGGCAGATAATTAGTAATCTGTGAAGTATACTCAGGATCAATGTCAGCATTATAGCAAATAAATCACAATGTTGGACAACTACAAAAAGTTGTTAAACACTTGAGTTTTCTAGATGCGACCTCCAAAGTTTCTGTTGCGCTTCCAGGCATGTGTGCATATCAAGTGTCACGTGTATAAAACTTTACATCCATGCACATCCCCTCTCACAAAGAGTGTGGGTTATGAGCACACTCAGTCTAGTCTGGCAGTGTAGGTTCTCCTGCTTGCACAAGCATCTTGCTGGAGATGCCCTATGTGTGCCAATACAATTTCCTACAGCAGACTGATCCATATGTTGACAAGAAAGCACCACTCAGAGAGATATGAGTCTCTACTAAGTGCACCTGGATACAGGTTAGTGTCTGACAGGGAGTCTGCTTTGTCTATCCTGGACAGAGATGATCCTGACAGTGTGATTTCCATTTGTATCAAATTGGTTTCCATTACTGTTGTTCCAGTCCAGATGCTCTCCCCACAATTACAAATTTTCATCCTGCTTTTAGTACTTCAAGTCAGCTTTATTTCAGAAAAGTCTTTGAAGTTTTTCACCAAATTACAAAATGGTCAAGGATGAAAAGAGCCTCTAGATATCATCTGATCAAACTTCTGTGCTCAAGCAGGGGATTGAGAGCCCACGATTATGTCTACATAGCTGTTGAATAGCTCCAAGGATGAAAACTCCACCACCTCTGGGTAATCTATTAAGTCACCCACAAAGTAAAATAGTTTCCTGATGTTCAGATGGCACCTCCTGTGTTTTAGTTTGTGCCCATTGCCTCTGTCACTGGGCATCAGTGGCAAGGGGCTGACTCCATCCTATTGTCACCATCCCTTCAGATATTTATTTATACTGATAAGGCTTTCCTTCCCTAGGCTGAACAGTCCCGGCTCTTTCAGCCTTTCCTCATAGAAGAGATGCTCCAGTATGTTCATTCGTCATCCACATGGCCCTTTTCTGGATTCTCTCCTCCATGCCCATGTTTCTCTTGTACTGAGAAACTTAGAACTGGACTCCACACTCCAGGTGTGGCAGCAGCAGTGCTGAGTAAAGGAGATCACCTCACTTGACCTGTTGTCAATACTTTGCCTAATGCAGATGTTAGTGTTTTCCTTCTTTGCTGCAACAGCATGTTGCTGGCTCAGATGTAGCTGTTGAATGAAATTAATGGTTGTCTTCCTCTTTAACATGTCCAGTTGGGGCCTGATAATAGTCTTCCTTTTTAATAAAAAAATTTAGGGCAAACATAATTCAGGCATTTTAGTATAACCAATATATGTATACACACACAGTATTTGCACTCATAGTCATATCTTAGCAGGTGTTGTCCAGACCATTTTCTAAGAATGGCCATTAAAATTCCCTATAAACTCTTCATTGTTGCTGGCACCAACTGTCATTTTTTACTCAGAGATTTGCAATGGGCCCAGTAATTAATGTAGTTTTTCAGCCTACTTTGGATTCTTTACTGAACTCTGATTATAAACTCAATACTAATCCTTTCCAAACAAAAACCCAGTGTTCCATAATGGGTAAAGAACTAAGATTTGTCTGTTCTGCTAGTCACATCTCTCATCCTAAACCTATGAGCAATACCCGATGCTTTCAATGTCTCTGAGCAGTGTACTAGTATACTAAACCTTTCGGATACTTGATATGTTTGTTTTCAAAAGCACAGATGTTTACATCTGCCTAATCTGGTACTTGTTTTCCTTCATTTGATCTGTTTGTTGGTTTTCTCTTACTTCTGCACGAACAGGATCCATAAGGTTGCTTATTTTTCTGGGTTTTCATTTAACCAATTAGAGTTCTATCACAGCTTTTCTGTAAGCTACACTTTTTAGTGGAGCTTTTGTGCCAGCACTATACAACTTCTGTCATCTCTGATGCTGGAAACGCACCTGACTGGTAACATGTTGTGGCAGATCCAGTCACTTCACTCTACTTCAAGAAAACACAAAGAAAATAGAAGTCAGAATGTGAAATGGGTTGCTCATTCAGGTTGATTTTTGAATAACATTTACTATACCCATGGATTCTAAAGATTGCACAAAATTTTTTAGTAAGATAAAGACACTATTCAGTTTCAAGGCAAAATATGTCTATGTAGACACACACATTTTCATATGGTATGTTGTGTTCCAACAGAAGAAATGTTATAACCTTTCAGCTTCGAAAGAAACCAGACCCGCAGTCCATTTACCAAAGGAGGTGTTTAGCAGAAAGTGCGTAATATATAGACAGTCAGCAACAGGGACACACTGTCAGTGATCAGTACCCTTGATCCGATGGCTCATTGGGGGTGACAATTGAGTCACAGGGCATTTTGTTGCAAGCTCTTTAATATGATTTAAATAAATCCCAAACGAGCAGCAATAGTTGATGTTAGTTCACTTATAGTTGCTCTCATAGTTTTCCCTAGTTTTGTCTGGGGTAGAGTTAATTTTCCACTTAGTAGCTGGTACAGTGTTATATTTTGGATTTAGGATGAGAATAATGTTGGCACTACACTGATGTTTTAGGTGTTGCAGAGCAGGGGTTACCCTAAGTCAAGGACTTTTCAGCTTCTCATGCTCCTCTGTCAGCAAGTATGCTGGGGATGCACAAGCAGCTGGGAGGGGACACAGTTGGGGCAGCTGATCCCAACTAGCCAAAGGAATATTCCACACTATATAAATGTCACGCTCAGTACTTAAGGTTGGGGGAAAGCTGACTGGGGGGGCCACTGCTTTGGAACAGGCTGAGCATCATTTGGTTGATAGTGAGCGATTGCTGTTCATTTGCATCACTGCTTTTTCTTGGGTTTTATTTTTCTCTCTTTTTGTTACTTTCCTTTTCATTACATTTTTTATTAAATTGTTGTTATTTTGTTTTAATTATTTAACTGTTCTTATCTCAACTCATGACTCCATGAGCTTTCTTAGTTTTAGCCTTCCAGTTCTCTCCTGCATCCCACTGCAGGGGCAGGGAATCAGCTGTGTGGGGCTCAGTTGCCAGCTGGCATTATACCATGACATAGGTGCACACATGACCCACAAAACTGTGCTAGTTCTCAAATTGCTGGCAATTAGCAAATTTTGCAAAGTGGATGTTTAGCAATCTCACCACTAACCTCAAGTACATGACACTTATTTCAGTTTTTCTGCTGTTTCCACGGTCAAAAGCAGCACGTCTTCTGCAAGCTGTTCAGCATCAGGCATTTGGTGGCTAGGGGATATATACATCTATGCCAGCATAATTAAACTTGGGACCCACAGCTGGACTGTACTATTCTGTGTTCCAACTCAGAGTTGGGGTTTGAAAGTATCATAAGCTCAAAGCAAAATGATGTAAAATGCCTGTTCTTCTCTAAAAACCAGTTTTAGAAACAGCCTGTGACTTTAGTAATGTTTTATATGTTCACATTAGAATGTGAAACTAGCGGCTAGTATATCTCCTAGTAAATTAAATAGTGTGAAGGGATGGGCCCAAGCACTGTAATTCATTTAACTATGTGGTTATGTTGTTAGAAAACTCCTTGGCATTATTCTCACCTTGCAATTTCCCAAATAATTCCTAGATGTGGTTTAGGTGTTTCTGCACTACAGAAACCAGGAGGCAGTTTAAATGTGGCTCTCCTCTCCTCTCTGGATAGTGAGTGTGTTCTAGTATGTATGTGGCCAGCCTGTGCCAGTTGGCCTTGTAGTCAAAGACTCTGGCAGCTTTCAACTGATTCATAGAAATGTAGGCAGTGTATCTGTTCTACAGCAACATTTTAGAAAATGCTTTTGTTCTGAGGTAAATGTGCCATAATTAAAGATAGTTTCATTGCTCTTTCATTCACCCTGAGACTTGTACTGCAGCACACCCAAGAGGCCATAAATTCACTTTAATTTGTACCCCACTAAGTCTTTTAGCCATAGCAGTAGTCCTTTAGCAAATACTTCAAATCATTATGGTATGTAATATGAAAAAACATGAAAGGATATTGTGGACAGAGCAGTTTGTTATCAAGCATATGCCATACCTATGTATGCTAGAGCATTGAACATACATGCTGGCTGCTGCACTAGTTGATCTTCAACCAAAATTTCTGTGTTTCTGTTTTGACCACTGTATTTGTGAAAATGTGGTGTGTGTATTCAGATACCAATAACTAAGGATTTTCCACACTGTCATTTGTTTTTATTGCACTGTGCATACATATAAATCTCAATGATTTCAACATCATGAGCTGTATGTAGCACTGTAGCACCATCTGGTGTGAGCTGCAAATGTGATTTCTGTATATGCATTCAGCAATCTTCACATGCAATATAACAATTTTATTAAAAACCCTTTTATGTAAAACTGAAGGAGCTCCCGCTTGTAGTCTGTGTGATAGATGTTGTAACAATGGATTCATTTACAACACCTATTTGTTAAGATGATCCGTATAAATATGAGACGGATGCTGCAATCTGGAGGCAATAAATATGCATTCTGCCTGCTTTATGCTACAAAACTACAGAATTAAAGCACAGAAATTAGAATCTTTATGAAAAATAAAATTAAATGAAGCTATACTATGGGAAAAAGCTGCTAAGTAGAAAAGGTTATGGAATAGCTGACAGGAATAAAGCTGTAAAATGCTTTTAAATGACAGCAGATATCAAATGGGGCAAGGACACAGAATTGAATATCCATATTCAGCTGTAGCGCTTTGAGGTTTCTGTATGTTTGGAAAGATGCACATGTTCAGGGACAAAAAGTGGGAACCATCTTGTTCATATGACAGAACAAACAATAGTTGGAGGAATGGCTGGGCATTGAATGTACTCCTATACTTAAATGTCTCACACGTGCTTCTTTTTTTCCCATATTTTCATGCTTTATTTGTGTCTGATTTCTCTTCATTTTTCTTCCTACTTTTATTGACCTAATTCCAGAATATTCAGTAGTTTGTGTAAAGGGAATTATAGTCTTAATGCAAGTTCAGCCAAGGCGGAGGTAACTATTAGTTGATGCCATTGCTATGGGTCTAGCATCTTATAGAGGCCTTGGCAGCTCTTCTGTTGAACGTAATGAAAAGAAGCTCTCACAACACTTTTAGCACTTTCAATGTCTTCTTTTGCTCTGTCAAATGTATGTGTTTAAGAACTCAAAGTATAGGAGTTTGTTGCCTTCATTGTAACATATAAATGTACTTTTATCCATGTATGCTGCCTGAATGTCGCAGTGGGGTAAAACACATCCCCTCTTGCTTTTAATGTGCCACTGAATCATAACGGTTTTCATGCCTTAGCACCTAAAGAGTCCTGAGCCACAGTATTTTCTGACTATTCCTCAACTAATACTAGGAGTAAGAAGTCAATCTTTTACTTCTATTGGTTTTGCTCTAGTTTCCTCAATCAAAATATCTAGCTTGAAACCCTACTTTGCATAGGAGGACATCATGTCATCTCGACTGCATCAAATGCTTGGAGAAGGGTCATGTAATTGCTGAATGCTCAGTCTCTCAGGCTTTCGAGTGTGAAAGTAAAAGAGCTATTTAGAAAAGCTGTATTGCTGCCTTTTTTGGTAGGAGTAACTGGTGGATATATGGACCTGATAAACATAGTTTTATTTTCACATCAAAAGAAATAGTGTTGTGTGACTTTAGATCATGAATATAGATATCTGGAGAGAGAAGTTGTGTGATCAAGAAAGACAGCATTTGACTTCTCCACAACCAACTCTTTCCCAGAACATGGCCAAATAATTTTTTATTAATCCTTGATGATTGCTACAAATGTAGATGATGAAAGAACTGGCTTGTAGAATGAACATACATATTGACAGATGCTAAGTAAAAAAAAACCTGTGCAGTTTATGCATGCATTTGTAGCCCAACTTCCTTCTCCGTTCTCTTTTGGATACAGTTTTTTTGTGAGCCTTGGGGGGAAAGAATTTTTCCTCTTTCTTTTGAAATGATAAAACAACTGTGGGTATCAGTTGCTAAGACAGCCTGAAAAAAAAGTTGTATCAATGCTTCTCTCACCATCCTTTTTAGCTCTCTGCAGTTTGTAGACTACTAAGAGCTTGGATTTCCCCCTTTGCAACAGTTTTGACAGCAAACAGGTGCAGCTAACGCTAAAAGCCTTTAATCTTGCATGCTTGAGCATTTGTGCAGCCATCATGTCTATATGAGCAATACCTCCTGAAATCTACCAGCCTGACTGTGTAAACATCTTCATTATTTCCTCTTAACTAGTGTTCCATTGCACCTTCAATTTTTCACTTTTAGATGCATTCATGCGACAGATTTAACTGTTTCCTAAATCAGCATTAAACAAATGCTACTGCCTTGTATAGTTCAGACAGTTAAAGGCATTGAGAGAAAACAGAACTCTTAGTAAATTGAAGATATTAACTTAGATTTAACAGTTCCGTATTAATAGACATTGAGTTATTGGCTGAAAATTTTCAATAGGAATGGAGGCTGGATAATAGTATCTAAGAATTTGATGATTTTAAAACTAGGTCAGAAGATTTATGGCATAATTCCAACCCCAGCTAAGGACTGAAGGAGACATTGAAGAGACTGGTGTAAAGGGAATAAAAGCTATTTCTTTATGTGGTCTAAAGTGTCACTATGCAAATTAAGTCACTTCCAATACATCAAACCATAATCAGTTGTTTCCCCTGGTGCATTTTGTGCATTTTGTTTAACATGCAAAATGCACCAAAATCACAGTCACTGCAGACCCTATGCAAAGAGAAGAGAAGGTAGTATGAATATTTTGTATTTTGCCATGCTATATCCTGAGTTTTGAGTAAAAAATCAAATCCTCTGCTTTTCTACAAAGAAACTGTCACGACCCATACCAAAAGCAGAACCTGAGCCAAGGTTCTGTTAGCAGTGGTTCCGGAAGCACTCACACTTTCTTCAACACACCACTTCTCTTTCCACTGTCTCTGACTGTATGAAGCATTTAGAAACAATGGCTGATCTTTCTTTTTGATAGAGTACTGCTTTACTAAAGGGAGTTTGCCAGTAGGCTAGAATTTGAATTTCACTTTAGTGGAAATGGAAGGTTTTTTTCATTAGTGGTTGGTATGCTTAGATAGATAGTTTTGGTGTCTGTCGCTGTTTTCTACTGTCATTTAAGAATACTGTATTGAAGAACTTAGTGTATGTGCAGACACTAGTAATTTCCTTTTAGAAATCTAATTTTTATTTATTTTTTTTCATTTCAGATAACTCTTTGAATGATGCAGTAGAGGTGACAGCACTTTATTCATTTGAAGGACAACAGCCAGGTGACTTGACTTTCAAAGCTGGAGACAAAATCACAGTCACAACTAAAACAAATTCCCAGTTTGATTGGTGGGAAGGAAGAATAGGAGGACAAACTGGCATCTTTCCAGCCAATTATGTTGCTATAACTAACAATTAAATTTGTACAGAATGAAATAGTGAGGCAGTAATATTTGCACTGAAAAATATATTTTAACTTTTCAGATTTTATTAAAATTAGATTCTCAATCAAGACTATTCTAACAAAAAAAAATGAAATGCCTTGAATGACCATAACTTTCCCCTAAACTTATTTCTTAAATAAACAGTAAGTGATAGTTAGTTGATGAAAGTTTTATTTTTTAACAAGTTGCCATATAAAAAGTAATCCAGTTTGTGTCTAGTTTCAATTCTGTCTTGCTATATGGATTTATTTTTCATGTGAGGGGAAAAATTTCAAACAATTTAGAACTAGATATGCTGAAAAAATGCTGATTGTTATTAAATTATAATTTATGGTCTCTCTTTAATAAATGTGCTCAAATCGACTTCAGTCTCTGAGTTGGAGTTCTTTTACTAAATACAGGTATTTTTTACAGGTATAGAGATGAAATTGACTTTATACATGGTTTTAAAAATCACTGTAGATATTGCAGATTTATTAGTAATTCCTTTAGATCTGGTCTCTAATGTTTGTCATTTTTAAGCACATGAAGACTTTTTTTAAAACTACTCTGTAACAGTTAATCAGTTCAGCTTCTCTGATAGCTTGTCTTATATTGCCCTCATCTTTGAAGAATTTAAGCACTTCTGAAAGTTTTTTTAATAAAATTCATGTGTAGTCCCTCGGAATATATATAGGCTTATGCTTAATTCCTGTAGGAACTTGTTCCATAGATGGAAGACCAGATAGAGAAACTTCTGCCTGGTACGCAAGTGAGCTTGAATTCTTCCTGCTTCTTCCCATTTAAGTTTTCTTAATGTTTAATCTATAAGGAAAGAGCAACATAGAGTAAACTACAAAGTAAACAGAGGAAATTTATAAAGTATAAGTAAGTAAGGGATATATAAGTAAGACAGGGAAGATATTTCTGTAGGATATATTTAATAGTAACGTATAGCACTGTCATTCTCAGATTGCGACTTAATTTTGAGTATATTTGTAAATCAACTTCATTTTACAGATAGAACTTTAAAGTTGATGGGACAAATCATAACAGAGGTGAGAGTGAGACTTGGATTTTACTAAACCAGTTTACTGGAGTTTACCTGGTGAAACTAAACCAGTTTAATTTCCTTCTTGATGCTGAATATGCTGAATTTGCTTCTTATGTGGAGTTAATGCCAAGATAATAATTATGCTCCATCAGTCTCAGCTTTTCCCCGCTTGAAAATGTACTTGGTTAAATTCTTGTTTCTTCTTACAGTACCATGAGTACTAGAAAATTAGTATGTGTGATCTCTTTAGCAACCAAGTTAAAGTTGATTTGCTGTTATGATCCACTAATCTATCAGGTAATCTTTAGCTTCAAGTTATCCCATCTGAATGACAAGGCTAAGCCTAGTGTAGTTGGAGACTTAGCATCATTAGGAAATCATTCCATTCTACTCACTGGCAAAAATTTCTGGATTTCTTTCAGACTGAGCCATACATATTTCATAAACAAACTCCAAATGAGACAGAAGAGACTGAAACTATAGTCGAATGTGTTTACTGCCTTGTAATGCAAATCCTTTATGTGCTTTTCTTCATAGACCAGACAGGTGTATGTGATCTGTCTTCACATAGCTACCCCCACCAAAGAGATCCGTACTGCTTACATGTATTTTTTAGAAAATATTTTCCACATAATGGGAATGAGTTATATAACTTTACACAGCTGCAGTGGACGTGTTAATATATGCCTTTAGAAGGACTGTTGTAGCATCTGCCAATTTGAGGTGAAAATGTAGGTTCTGTGTTTACCTATCTTTGATAGACTGCATCTATTGCTTCTTAAGCCAGAAAACACCAAACAATCTGTTATCAAGACTCAGTGAACATGATTTATAATAGTATCATAGACCCAGAAGTTGGATATGTCACATGTTCACAAAGAATAACTCCTGCATTTATGATCGCCTGTTGCTGGACTAGAGCTACACAGTATAAGCTGAAGCATCCACTAGCAGAATTGTGCTGTAATACCTCATTAGTCATTTCCAGAATGCTGACTGCTTTTTCAGCCAATGTACTTGCTTTGTATAGAGCTGTTAAAGCTTCTTAACTCATCTCAAATGTCCTCTTCCCTAAAATTGTCAGAATTTATGAACTTGCACAGAAAAATCTTGTTGTTTATATAAATTCAGTTTCTTGGATTGCCTTAGCTGAGTTTAGGGGGAAATGCAGGTTGTCTAATCTAAGTGTTCATGATACTCTGTAGACTCTGCAGGATATCACTGATTAATTACTAAATCCAATCTGCATTTTGAGGTGGTGGCTGAGATGTGGCAGGACATTGCTGCCCGGATAGAGAAGCTGAGTGTGCAGGTCCATCACGTAGATGCTCATGTACCCAAGAGTCGGGCTAATGAAGAGCATCGTAACAATGAGCACGTGGATCAGGCTACCAGGATTAGAGTCTCTCCGGTAGACCTGGAGCCGCAGCACAAGGGAGAATTGTTTCTAGCTCGATGGGCCCATGATGCCTTCGATCATCAGGGCAGAGAAGAAACATATAGATGGGCTCGGGACCAAGGGGTGGATCTAACCATGGACAGCTTCTCACAGGTTATCCATGACTGTGACACATGTGCTGCCATCAAGCAGGCCAAGCGGGTGAAGCCTCTGGTATGGTGGATGGCAGTCCAAATACAGCTGTGGGGAAGCTGGGCAAGTTGACTACATCACACTTCCCCAAACATGCCAAGGCAAGCGCTAGGTGCTGACCATGGTAGAGGCAACCACTGGATGGCTGGAGACATACCCTGTGCCTCATGCCACTGCCTGGAATACCATCCTTGGCCTTGAAAAACAAGTCCTGTGGAGACACACCACCCCAGAGAGAATTGAGTCTGACGATGGCACCCATTTCAAGAATGGCCTCATGGACATGTGGGCTGAAGAGCACAGCATTGAGTGGGTGTATCATATCCCCTACCATGCACCAACCGCTGGGAAAGTTGAGCGATGCAATGGACTGCTGAAAACCACCTTGAAGGCACTGGGTGGGGGAACTTTCAAACACTGGTAGCTGTATTTAGCAAAGGCCACCTGGTTGGCCAACATCCAAGGCTCCATCAGTCGAGCTGGCCCTGCCCAATCAGAACTCTTGAATACTGTAGATGAAGTCCCTGTAGTCCATTGGATTAGTCCTACCTCAAGTAACGACAAACCCATCCGAGGGATTGCTTTTGCTCAAGGAACTGGTTGCACTTGGTAGGCGGTGCAAAAGATGGGGAAACATGTTGTGTACCACAAGGGGACCTAATTTTGAGTGAGCATAGCCTGTAATGTTTCCTTGTATATGTGTGTGTGTGTGTGTGTGTGTGTGTGTATATATATATGTGTGTATATATATGTGTGTGTATATATATATATGTATATATATATGCATGTATATAGTTAAAAAAGATATTCATTTGTTCATACTTGTAATAGATCTTTAAAAGAATTGTATGATCTGAAGGAAGCTGAACTTCAGCTTCTTGTGTTGATTTATTGTGGGGTACTTAGATGCACAGAACTTTTGAAATTTAGATCTTTCTTCTGTGTTATTTAAAAATATAGACATAGTGACCTACCTATAAGCATCTAGTTCTAAAAAAACTTAGCCAGAACATTTTGAAATCAAATTAGGTTTTATTGGGAATCTAAATTTATCCAACATTTTAGTCTAAAAGTTCATGGGAAACCATTTGAGTTTTTAATTGGTTCTTGCTCTTAATTGAATTAGAAATATTGCGAAGAAAACCTTTCGGGCTTTTCCCATGCCATAAGTAATGTAAGAAAAATAAATAAAAAGAAATAGTAAGCTTCATTCTTTGGAAAAGATTTTTGGTTAATTTCATTTAAAATTTAAGTGCAAGTAGTTCCTTAAATGTCAGACATGTATGAACTAATGCATGCTAATCCTTACTCTAGATTGATACCCACATCTGCTCCTATATCTGTGATCCATCCTGTATTTACCTACATCTTTTTTTAACAGTAAAAAATAAAAATTCGGATAATTATAGACTGCAGAGGAATTCTGCCAATCTGCATTGCTAAGATAAGCCTTTGCGTCTGCCTTTATAGAGCTTGTAGGTAGCACCACTTTGCAATTCTCTTCAACAGTTCATGAGCCTTTTACCTGGCAAAGCTCACAATCCATTTAACATTCTGGAAGAAGCAAGTACTCCTAACACACTTATGCATATTTCTAGCCTTCAGCTTGAGAATTTGCTTTATATTGGCATCTCTATTACAGGCAGAGAAAGCAAGCTGGGCAGCACCTAGGGGAGCTAAACTTAGCTGACTATCACATGGAAGATCTGCCCAGCTGAAGAACAAGATGCTGCTTACTTGTCAAACCTGAGGACATTGTCTGTAGTGGTAATGTGAGCCTGAAGGGCATTTTAAGTATATGGACTATTTCCATGGACTACTTGAATACAATTCTTTCCATTCACAAAAGCAATAATCACAGTTAAAGTAATTTTATGGATTAAGATATTTTGAAGCGAAGAGTTTCTTCTCCTCTCTTCTCCTTTTCCACCTGTGTGTCCTCCAGTCTTCTGCTATTCCTGTGCTATGGGTGGCCTATTAGTGTCTGTCTTGCTGAATGCTCAAGGACCGTTTTTGACAGTGTCCAGGGCAATTAAACCGAACCTTCCCGTGGCCTTCCTCTAAACATCTGAGTTATGCTAACCACTGTTCCACATAGTTTAGAGGGGAAAAAAAGGCTAGTTAACGGTCTTTGGCAGCCTAAATTCTCACATCATTCTTCTGAATAGAAGTTGTTATTTTGTCAAATCAAATACATGGTCTCACATCAAACATTATTAGAATTCTGAGTTTCTGAGCATTGTATTTTCACAATATTTGCAGTGCATTTTTTACTTTCAGACATTTAATTTTATTTTCCAAAAGCAGATACTAGTCAAATCCTTTTATCCAAGGGTTTTAAATCATTTTAGACTCAGATTTTCATGCCAACTACATGGAATTTTATGCCTAACAATAAATTTAGATAACACACTTGAGGGAAATAAATAAAGTACTTGGATGAAACAGTATTGTCACAGATTGATAATTCCAGCTGCTTGGGAGACATTTTTGATTACTAAAGCATCAAGTCATTTAAATAGGTACCATTCTGTAATATTTTATCAACTAAAGAAATTTGGACCAAAATGAACTATTTTTAAGCAGAGGGGATATCTGCTAAAATGCTAGGTTTAATTTGTCTTAGACATTCTGTGGTGGTCATTTTTTGTAGAAACTAGATCTGTCCATTACCTTTTAAAACCTCTCTCAAGCATTACTTGCTCTCAGCTTTGTATTCCCTTTAGTGCATCTTGTATTTTAGTTTTCTCAATTTCCTTCTGTCATATTTGATGTCAAAATTAAGGCTACAGTTAAGCCATAAATTCAAAACATCAGTCTCTTATTCTAATTGGTTTTGTGTCAGCCATCAGATTGTTAAAAGTGTGAACCAGGACAAGCTGCTTTAAGATTTTGCAGCCAAAGATTGTATCTGGTGTGTTTTGGATCACTCCTTTTACATATCTGATTTCATACTTTTCAGACTAACTCCTTGTTTCCTTCTGGGAATGCTGAAAATACTTGGGCCAGTTCCAGCTGATTTGATATCAGTGGGATTCTTTGGTAGCTTGAGGTATACTAAATGTTAAATGGTGCTACATTTACTTAAAATCTACATTACTCTCCCGACTTTGCTAGGACACAAACTGTTGCTCAAATTTTGGTTTAAACCAGAGATTACTGATGTTTTTATATGCCTCTGAAAACAACCCAATCAGTATTTTCCCTGTGGCCATCACACTCTTAAGCAATACATACTCTTAATGTAGCTTTCCAGAAGCTCACATTCTTAAAAGAACAGATACTGGCTTTCCATCAGTCCTTGGTGAGTATTTTTTTCCTATGTTACCATCTATGTGTTCTTCTGGTCAGCTACTTCTGTCATTTAAAAAGCCCTCTCACATGTTTGAAGCCTGTTACAACTTAAGCTCTGAAGAAACCCTGAGTTTTGCAGATTCCTATGCAGAGTGCCAGCATTTTTTAGGAAAAAAATCCTTGGAGTCTGGTCATGAACACGGCAGCCAAAGGAAACAGATTTTCTCTTTGAAGATTGCTAGTTACAATTGCTCTTTTGATAGTGTAAAAAAAAAAAAGAAAAAGAAAAAAAAATACTATATAAAGTAAAATCCTACAGCTATCTACTTGTTTTGTCTTCTTGAGGTCTGAAACATTACCTTAAGTTGGAGTATTTCATCATGTCAAGAATTTTCATTTTGTAGCAAGGATTTATATTATAATACACAGAGGTCCCCAGAGTAGCACCTGTTGCCACACTGCTGATAAATGCTGAAAAACAGAAGTGGAATCATAGAATCAGAATGGTTTGGGTTGGAAGGGACCTTAAATACCTAGTTCCAATGCCCCTGTCATGGAGAGGGATACCTTCCTCTAGACTAGAGTGCTCAAAGCCCCATGCAGTGGGGAATTTGAACACTTGCAGGGATGAGGCATCCACAACTTCTCAAGGCAACCTGTTCCAGTGCCTCACCACCATCACAGTAAAGAATTTCTTGCTAAAATCTAATCTAAACCTACACTCTGTCAGTTGAAGCCATTCCCCCTTGTGCTGTCACTATGTGCCTATGTAAAAAGTCTCTCTACAGCTTTTTGTAGCTGTCTCTTTAAGTGAAGAAAGACTGCTTTAAGGTCTCCCCAGAGCCTTCTCTTCTCCATGCTGAACAACCCCAGCTCTCTCAGCCTCTCTTCACTGGAGAGGTGCTCCAGCCCTCTGATCATCTTTGTGGCTCTCCTTTGGGCTTACTGCAGCAGGTCCATGTCTTTCATATTCTGAGTGTCACAGAGCTGGGAACAGAATTCCAGGTGGATTCTCAACAAGAGCAGAGCAAAGGGATAGAATCACCTCTAGAAAACTACTGGCCACACTTTTTTTCTTGCACCTCAGGATGCAATTGGGCTGCAAGCCCATACTGTGAGGTTATGCTGAGATTTTTGTCCACCCACAAACCCAAATCCTTCTCCCAGGGCTGCTCTCAAGCCATTCTCTGCCCATCCTGTACTTGTTCTCAGGATTTCTCCAACCCACGTGCAGGATCTTGCACTTGGCCTTCCAGTGGAGGAGAAGCATTTCAGCACCTACCAACACATCATTCAAAAAGCATTTTTATTTTTTAAAATATACTTAGATTTGTGCCATCTACTTTCAGATACCTGTTCATATAGGCTTAGGAGTCCTCCCAGTTTTGATGTCTGTTTTTCCAAAGCAGTCAGTTATGAGAGGTAGGTTTCCTGGAAGGCCTTCTGGCGTGCTTTCAGGAGTCTGTAGTAGAGAAGGTTAACATGTTCCTTGAAACTACCATCTTAATTTAATTTTGTTGGCAATGCCTCAGGATGATCTCTGTTTATAAATGCTTTATACTTGCATTTCAAAAATAAGTGTGTTTTTTCTCCATGACCTGCTAAATTAAAGGAGATCAATTTCAAATCCTATGAACAAATGTTTCCAAACTGTGATGTGAACTGAAACTATGGATCACTGCCACTGTGAATGAAAAATCTAGGAAAAGAAAAGATATGATTAACAGCAATTTAAGATCATATCTGCTTTGCTAATAGGCATTATTATGGGATATTAATCTTAGTTGCTAGTTTTGACACAACTCAAGCTATCTGCTTATTTCAGCATTGCCTTTTTTGGTACTTAGAAAAATCTAGATAAAAATATGAATCTATCTAACTTCATATTCAGAGAATTGTTTTAGATTAATAGAACCCCCTTCAAGTTATTCTTCTTTTGATCAGTTTGAAAATATTCTTGGAAAAACAAAGAGCTGAAAAGAGAACTTCCTGAACTGAAAAAAATACAGATCTCATGAAAAGATGTTATTTCTTAGAACTGTTTAAATCATACATTACCAAATGACTTATCTTACTCTAGGGTTCTTAATTTAACAATATTACTTGCTGATGATGTCTAACAACAGTGTACATTCTAAGCCTAAGGAACTCAGATAGCCTGGAATATCTTTCTTTTACTGTTATAGTATTAAAAAAATGTATTTATATTCTTCTCCTGAGGGCAATGACAGAATAAAAAGCCTAATTCATTTAAATTTTTAAAATGCCAGTTTTCTTAAACATAAAGAGTTTTCTGTTAACAACTGGGCTCCAAAATCCAAATGAACAAAATATTTAGCATGAAACTCTGCAGTTCCAAGTTAATAGATCCTGGCTGACAGTATGAAACTCGGACATTATTGATTACAGTTCCAATGTACTAGCTTTAATAAAGCGTACAAGCAACATGTGCAGGCAAGCCAGATGCAAAACTGAAACATTATCTAAACAGAGTTGATTTCAAATGTTTCAAATGTAAATAATCCACCGGGTGGTCCTTGAGACTGTCAGCAGTCATTATTTTCTGTAGCATAAACAGGGCTGTCATCTGGGATTTCTGTCACAAAGATAAAAAAGTCATTTTTCTCTTGCAAAGCCTAGGATGTTTTTAAAGAAAGTCATGTACTTCCATGATAGATGGAGAGTTTCTTTCTGGATTTTAGTGAAAGTATTTTATAAACTGCCATGAAAACAAGAATAGGTGTCTGAACAGTGTAGACAATGAGATAAGTAAAGTTTAATGCAATTAGCAGAGTAATAAGCCTTAAAATTCTGACATGTCTAAAGAAATGCATAATTTCCATAGATTCTCTGTTTGTTTTTCAAAGTTTTCTGCAGGTAGCAAAAGCTAACCCAAGAATCATAGATACTAATAGATAACAAACATATAACCTTGGATGACAAAATCATTTTATTTTAAAAGCTACTTCTTGAATTAAAAATATGAACCATCTGATCCGTTTAAGTGATCTGAAGTATTAGCTGATCATTGGGATTTATATAATGGCTCTAAGATTTAAGTCACCTCATCTAATTCAGATATTTCAGAAGAGTATTACTAGACTGCCTGACTACTTGGTTCAGTGGCAGCTGAGCAATTAAAACATATTAGCAAATCTGGTCTGACATTTCTAAGCACAAAATTAATTATGTTCCACTACCTTCTGTATCAACAGTCACATCTTTATCTGATAGCCACTGAAATTCACAGGAGCAGTGGAAAGGTGATTTTGGGCCGTGCAACACATCAGAGTTTAATTCCAAAATAGTTGAAGATTTTTCCAGCTGATAACCCAGAAAAAAATAAAATTTTCAGGTTGTTCTCAAGACCATTTTCACATTTCCCTTTACAATCTAGTACCTGTACATAATTCTTTAAAGTTGCCTATAGTTGTCTTTTTCTCACTACAGTACCTTTCAATTTGCATAACTGTAAAATAATACTGCCACCATCCTGCTACATTCTACTGCTAAGAAGAATTTGATGACCAACTCCTACTCCTATGAATTATACATAATATTATGGGAATATTGCATGTTTTTCTTTTGTGTTAGAATTGACTTTAATTGAAATGACAATATATTTTAAACAGATTTTTACTTCAGCAGGTGATGTCACCAGATAGTCCAAGTATCTGAGCTAGAAGTGTCTTCATGCCATACGTGCTTTAGGAGGTACGAGACTTTCCCTGTATTACATTCTACCCAAGCACCACCACAGACACACATGTATCAGCATACCATATGCAGACCTACATAGTTGAAATGATGACATCAAGGGACTTTTCTTGTGTGAGTACCGAGAATTGCGTGGAGAACAGCGTCCCCTTTTCTGGGTGCTGAAAGGGGAATGTGCTGTTCTTGGTATGTGGTATTCTCTGCTTCCTTGAAACACAGCTGTGAATTTTGTTTTTGCCAAATGTAATTTTTTCAACAGAATGGAATTTTATACAAAACACTGCCTTCCACAAGAATTTCCCATTTTTAAAAGTCTTTGAAATAAAAGTATTTAAAACAAGAAAAATATTTTTTTCTTCAAATGTTTTTCAGGTGTTCCAGTTCCCTGAGACTTTTCTTCTACTGTTCCCCATAGTTTCTTCATTCTACAATATTTCAGTCATTTTCTTACATATCACTCTTAGGTTTGTGTTTGTACATTTCACAGCCTTGCAGAGCAAATAAACTTTACTAAAATAAAAAGGGATTGAAATCCATGCAGTAGACTGTGTGCATCAGAGATACAGAAAGATGTAAATGGGTGCTTTATAATCACAGCACCTTCCTTTTTTCTTCACCTAGTATTATTTTTCTTGTACTAACCATACATTGGCCTAGTAATTGTCTGCACTCAAGAAAATTTTCTGACACATTAGGCTTGAATGTTGAAAGAAAACACATTGAAGCCAGCTGAAATTGTAGGTGCAGAGAAAAAAGATTCTTTCAAATCCTGTTCTTTGGTATCTTTTATAAGTATTCATTGCATTTTTTAAATTAATGCCAAAAGGCTTTACTGCATCAGTCTGGAATAAAGAGGAAGGACTGGGTAGGCTAAGGGTAGATTCTGTGTAGCAGGTTTCATGAGTGCCTCTGCACGTGTGTCCATCTATGTATGGTCTTTAGTGAATAAGTAATTCCAGACTTAATGTCTTTGACTGGATTATATTGTGTCTTGGCCTTTCCATTATTATTATATTATTTGCTGTTGTTTATTTTCATAACTGTGCTTTTACTACAGCTGTAAAAAAAAGCCTTCTTTGAAGTTCAGGATTATATTGTGATGGGAATATTTTTTAGAAATTTAGCCTATACATGCAATGCAGGGAGGGGGCTGAGCATGGGAATTTTAAGGCTGAGTGGAGCAAAAGCCATAGAAGTTCTGAGGCCCTGGTGCTGTGCCCTTTAATAACACAGGTTTCCTTCTCTTCCACTCCACAAACAGCACTGCTGATTTACTTGCATGAATAAGATTTAAAGGGTCAAAACTCTAACTTGACACTAGTGGACTTACTGGCATCATTTGGTTTAGTCTACTGTGAGATCCAATTTTGATCTGGTTCAGAAGAGAAAAATTAGAAGAGCAAACTCCCTATATAGTCACTGGAGAGAGGTAAGTGCTTCCAGGGGGGCCACTTAGGCAGTGTCAGTAAATGGCTAAAGCAAACAGCGTAGATAACATGCTTCTGAAATATAACTGTACCATGTGGTTCTTGGAAAGCGAGACAGAGACTTGGGTGCATGTTAAGATTAGTCAAAGAAAGATAAACTTATAGTGGAGTTCTTGCTACTTTCATTTGGAATGTTAATAGCTCAAATTAAACAGTGTAGAGTACTCCAAATACCAGACCAATGAAAAAGTTTACAGCAATGATATCAACATTTGGAGTATCCATATTTTTTCAAGGTCTGTTCACTTCTCATGACTTTCAACATACTTGTGCATTGCCAAATACAACTCAGGGTGCAGATATCATGTAGGCCTGATTTAATTTGAGAGCCCATATATAATTCCTTCACCAATGTCACCCCATGAATCCAAACCAGAATCAAATCAAATAATTTTGCTTTCTATTATAAAAGTATATTTTTCCCCATATATGAAACAAACTTCCAGATTTGTGTACTCTGCAAGGCAGCCAAGGAGTGAACCAGTGCAGAAAAATTCTTCCTATAGGTAAGAATAAACTGATTTTCTAAGGTCAATATAGGAATATAAGTAATCCCTGCTAAAATTATGTTTTCCCTGGGCAAACATAGATAAGTTTATTCTCAAAGTTTGACAGCTTTGTCTTTTATACTCCTGAATTCAGGTGTTATATGCAGCTTTCACATCAGAGTTACTGGCATGAAAGAAAGCATCATCTCATTGAAAAGGAGGATGAAATTTTGTTCACGCCTTTTTGAAAACAGAAGGGATCAAGGACCAAGCTGATAGGCTGGAAAAATGGCAAAGCAACAGAGAGAAGAGAAGCTGGGCATTTGTGTCTACCCAGCTCACCAATTTGCCACTTGCTGGTTGCAATCTCTTGGTTGAGCCAGCCTTGCACTTTTCCCCACGTGCAATGTGAGGAACATCCTGTGTTTAAAACACTTCAAGGACTAATATATGGAAGGAACTGAATACAGGCATATTTGAAAGATGGAATTTTCTTTCTAAACCACTCCTGTTGGATTCTCTGTTTGGTACCTTGACAACACTGCACAACTTACTACTTGTGTACAGTCATTTTGGACTAGTCACTTATTTTAAAGGACAGCACAGTAATATGCTGATCTCCCTGTGGTCTCCATGGTGTTAAAGAAAGTAAAAGCAAATTATTTGTAATATTGGTATGTGCCCAGAAAATAATCAAAGCTGTATCCTAAAGAAGACTTGCCATCTTGGATGAACCCCAGCTGTCCTGGGCATCCATCACTCCAAAAGCAAACCTTTGGCCCATTTGTATTTTCACAATTATATATATGTTATCAAAATGGAGCAAGAACGTGGGAAAGGAAAAAAAGAGGTTTAAAATAAGCATCTGCACTGTGGGAACATGGTGAGGGAAGAGTGGTGAATGCAGCAACTCTCCTTCACAGCAGAGTGGAATTCTATGCAACGTTCTCTTGCATACATGTCTATTTTGTTTATAAAGGCATTGGTGCTTAAGCACCTGCCTGGCTTACCCTAAAGCAAACACATAGCAAAAAGTCTGTCTTAGAGACACTAAAAATGTCCACAGTTCATGCTTAACTAGGTCCAAAGCCAACAGGAGACCAGGCCAAACAAAGGCACCTTCTCAGTTGGCAAGTTTGGGTTCCGGCTGTTTGCTGGTGAGAGTATACAGATGCTACATATTCTAACTAATTTGAAACATCTGTGGAAAGAAGGATCACATGAATGATAAATACAGAATGGGAGGTGTTCATTGCCAATAAAAAAAAAATACAAGAAAGGAAAGACTCATTTTTGCTGCTTTTCCACTGTGGTCCTATAAACCCTTTAGTAAATACCAAAATGAAAAAACCCCAACTACTACCACCTACCCCTCCACAAAATAAAACCCCAAAAACCAAACCAAACCAAAACAAACCCTAAAGAAAACCACAAACAAACAAACAAAACAACCACAAAAGCCCCAATCAAACAAACAAACAAAAAAAAACCCAAAAAGGAAATTACATTAAAATAGCTTACATGCTCAAAAGGTGTGATCCAATTCCTCTTGAAATCATTAGGAATTAACTTTAGAGAGTTTTATATTGAATGCCTAGGGACATTCTTTTAAGAAATTAGATATCTTATTGAACATATTTGAAGATCTTAGGATAAAGTAAAGGGCATTTAATTTACAGAGCTGTTAGCTACTGTGTCAACAGCCATAGGGTTACAGCTCCAGGCAAATCACAGATTAAAAGAAACCATGGATGTCAGCAAGAACAGCAGTGAGCTCCGTATTAGCTGAAGAGTATCTGTGTTTTCCATCCTCTTTTGTTTGTTTGGGGTTTTTTTTCCTAAAACTTCATAAGTTCTAAATGAAATTAATGTCACAGGGGCAATATGAGAAGCTGACCAAGGCTGCTGGATAAGTGTTTGTGAGACATCCAAGACACTACTGCCAGATACCAGTTTTCTCATGCACATACAGCAGGAAGAGTTAAAGCCCAAGTCTTGTTGAACAAACTAAGGATTAATAGATGTCTGTTGGTCCGTCAAGCTCCAGATGGTATTAAACATACTTTTATTTCTCCTTATCCTCTTTCCATAAAGCCAGAAGTCTAAAACTGGCACAGCACAAACATGAGCAAGGCCCCCACACAAGGACTGCACAGAAACCTGTGAAGCGTTCTGCAAAGCCAGACATAGGGTTAGAACTTGGAATCCTTCTCCAGAAAAATTATGTCACAGACAAAACTGTTTGTAATTTTTAATAGCAAAACTCTTCCTCTTGTGGATTGCTAACAGCCACCCCGAGTGCTGGGCAGGGTGAGCCTGCCAGGGAATGACAGCAGTAGTAAGTCAGAAGTGTTCAGCTGTGAGAAAATCGGCAATGGGCCACGCAAACCTCAGTGAAGCAGTTCTCCTTCTGGCCTCTGCACACCTATCCATAACACATATGATTTCCAAGACCCATCAGAACTAAGTAAAAAAAAACTATGTAATTCATTTGCTGTCCTGGAATTTTTGTTTTTCGCCTTGCTTTTGTGTATCAACTCAGCAGACTCAAATAACAATACACTCTTAAACTCAAAAAAAAATCTTTCACACGGTCAAGAAAAGGAAAAATAGTTATTGTTACTTTTCTTCTCAGATATTTCTGCAGCAGATCACTACTATGATTACATGGGCCATACCAAGCTATGCAGATATTTTTTGGAAAAGACTGCAAAGGATATCTTGACATCTCAGATGATTCTGTAACTACAGAAAAGCAATACAATTTATTCATTTACATGAGCTGGTGGTCCTTTCTACACATTTGTGTGATGATAAAATGCTAACCTTAGTATGAGTTCCATAGATTTTAATATGTTTTTAAATTTTTATGCTTATCTGATCATTAACTGAGTATCTGTACTTCATATTATGGAACAAAATTTACTGGGGAAATGATATACAGTAGAGATAGTACTCATGAAAGAAGAAACTTTGGAGTACAGTTTGGCTGCCATTCAAAAACACAGAACTCCGATGGCTCTGCCATTTCGGTGGGAATTTTGCTCTCAGACAGGCTAAACTTTGTCAGTAGCAGCCAGCAGAACAATAGCTAACTTGGCTTTTGATAAGCTTTTTGTTAGACACTTGGGTTCATAAACTGTTTTGAAAGCAATTTTACCCACCATTACATTGACAAAAACTTACAATCATTGAAACTGAATATCTGAATTAGAAAGGAATCTAGCATCCTTGTGCCTATATTAATATCTGGCAATATTGCTTTTACAGAGTGTTTTGGTTTAGATTCCTTTTGTTTTAGTTGAACAAATATTTACAATTTCTCTTTGGTTTTGAAGGTATCATGCAAAAATGACATTTCTTAGGAAGACTAAGTAATTGTTGAGTTTTTGCTCTTTGTCACAAACACAAATATGCATCAATGAAAAAAGTTCATAAATCAATGACCTCTTGAAATTTGGATTTAGGCATGAATGATAACAACTAATATCCAACACAGAGAGAAGTAATTTAAGAAATGTATTTTGCTGTCACTAAAGTCAAAAGAGCAGAACTAATAGCAGAAGAACCTAAAGTAAAGGTTACTTGATAGGGGCAATGGCAATCTAAAATTCACAGACTGTTACTCTGTAGGTGAAAGATATACAGATATATTCCATTTTTCTTGAGAAACACACATAGGATGTTAAAGTCACACTGAACTTTATTAAATGTTTACACTTAATAGGGAATGAAGTTTCTTTGCTGAATTAGGGCTTAAATTTGCTTGGCTTGCAGTTTTTAAAACTCTAATTAGTATATTTTGGGAATCCAAAAATTAATAATAAAAAATCACCATCATAAATAAGGAGAACAGATGAAATAGCAATATTAAGAACAAGAAATTATTACTTATTTCTCATTTTTCCTTCTAGGTTTTTAAAAAGTAAGCCCACAGACTTTGAAAAGGAAGGACAAAAACAATTTAGAAGAGTGCATAAGGAGTAAAAGCAAAGAAGTTGCTAGAAACAATTGACCTTGAGGCAGACTTTCATAAAGACAGGCTGATAAAGTTAAGAGACCAGATGGTCACGAATATTGAAGATAGAACGGAAAAAGACCTCAGCATTTGTTTTAAGCACTTTAAGACATTTTCCCTCCCATTATGTTATTGACCTAAAGAAAGTATTGACTTTCCTGGCTTCCTAATTTCTATAAATTTGGGGAGTTTTACAGTAGGACAATGTCAGTTTGATCATACACAGTATTTACAGTTGGGAATGTTTGCAAGGAAGAAAGGTAACTCACCAGATTACTATTCATAGCATTTTTTCTGCAGATCTAGGAACTACTAAGTTCACTGCTGAAAGATGAGGGGTGAAATCATGGCCAATGGGAATTTTGCCATGAACTTCAAAAGATTCAGATTTCATCTTAGATCTTATTTGTCTAGCAAGAAAGTGCTTATTTTTCTATTCTTTTTTTTTTTTTGCATAAACTGTCAGTATTACATGAAACAAACCATCTTAATTTCCAGAGCGCCTTTCAAAAGCTGAGTGATTGCCAAAATTGCAAATCCAATTTGTTCACAGATTGACCAGTGTGTGATCATTCCAATTATATTTGGCACATGTCAAGTGGAAGAATCAAACCTCCCTCTTTTTGGATCACTTATAAACACTTCAAAAAATAAACTCCCAATATAATTAGCTGCTGAAATGCTTGGCAGGTTGCCCTTAAAAAATCTCCATCAGAAAACACACCCCCTTGATTCTTCCCGAGCACAGTCTTCAATAAGCAAGTCAGGCCTTGTCCCCTGCACCTGCACTGATTACTGTAATCCTCCTGACTGCCTGTGGGTACCCCCAAAAATCAGTTTTCCCACAAGCGAGGTCCAGGAACTGTGTTACATGAGAGCTGGCTGATGTGGCAAGATCATTCTTCCCCTCAATCTCCCCCTTAAGCACAAGCTGCTGCTTAAGCCCATCTGCAAACTGAATGCACGCAGCACAGCTCCCTGGTGCCCTTGGCCTTCAAAATCTCTGTTACTGATACATGGTGAGGTTTTCTCCCAGTGAATCAGTGAACATGCATTACTTTGTCGAGCTGTCTGAAACAGTGTGTGGAAGCTACCTTTTCTAGCCAGCATCTGCTTTAATTCTTAAAAAAAAGTCTTTCTCTACTGCTTTGTGCATAGTCCTGCCAAAAAACAAAGGAAAATTCAGTGAGCCAGTTACTCATTTTTTTGCTGCTATCTTGAAATGCAAGAGTCTTTCCTCTTATTTCTTTTTGGTTTTTGTTTTCCTTCTCAATGGTTGTCATGAGAATCATTTCAGAACACTCAGAAGCTGAGAAACAGCAAAATTCAGTGCTGAAGAAGGAAAGCAGAATTGCAGACAAATGTATCACAAAACTCAAGCTTATTCAGCAAAAACATGTTTTAAAAACAGTGTGGCAAGAAAGTAAACAGGATTTTGGACTTTTCAAAGTCAGTTTATACTTTGCCATCAGAACACTGGGGACCTTTCACTGCCCAGTTTTTAAAACACATTACTCCTGAAATTAGCTCATAGTCCACTGCTGCAGAGTTATCTCTGCTCTGTGCTGTTTTTAGCAAACTTGGTCAGTACCCATTTTGTATAGGAAGACCATCAAATAAAATATTATATCAGCCACATCTTGTGACCAATCTCTGAAAAATAAAAAAAGCACTTTTCAGCTCCATAGATACCCTTTTCAAGAAACACCACACTTTCTCCTGATGAAGTATTTCCATCCTGATGCTTGCTTTCCATTTTCATAATCTTCACCATCCCAGTTCAGTTCTCATGCAGGACATGATCACAGCAAGTGTTTTAGACAAGTCCGGATGGTTTGGCTCTTGTTCATTCGCCTTACCCAGGAATAGCTTCGCACAAAATCTGCCAAATAAGCTTTGCAATATCCATATTTGGTAAGTATTGTTGCATTTCTTCCACATCTCTACTTATGTTTTTCTTCAAAATTGTTCTGAAATCATGAACACTGACAAATGGCTCAGTAGATGCCTGGTTTGTGTTTTTCTTTCATTAAATATAGCTAGGAAGTTTATTATTCTGTAGTCAAAAGCTACCAGAGTCAGTATGATGGGTGTATTTATAATGGTTTCTACCAGACTTCTACCTCTGTGTGCCAGTTGTCTCAATGTTCTGCGATCATCTGATCCCTCAGGCTGAACTGTAGTGAGCTTTTGAGACTGTCTGACATCTTGCGTGCAGTAATGGTCTTAACCGTAAGTCAACTCTCCCTGTTTTCTAGCACAACTTCCCATTGAAAGATGATGACTCACTTCATTTTAGGAGTAGAATTTACATTCACATACACCATCTCAGCACTTGTGTGAGATTGCTGACCAAAGACTGCTCTTGCAAGAAAAAAAGTAGTTGCACTTGTAGGATATGTAAACCCTAACACAAATATTATTAAAATATTTTTTCAGATAGTTTAATTTGATATTGAATGCCCCTCACTCTTTTTCATTTAAGGAAAAGAAGTACTTCAAAAAGGACAGATTAAAAGCTTATTATTAAGCTTTCTAGATGATTTGGGTTTGTCTTATGATTCTACTTTTTAAGGCACTGTAGCAATCCCCACTTCTAAGTATGGCATTGGGACACTGCCTATTCTTTATAAATCTGTATTCCTGGATGTCTATAAATCGGCCCCTAAAGATTGTTCCAGACAGATACTTGGCTTCCAGATCCTAAATGCAGAGAATAAGGGTTTTCTTTTCTTCCTGTATTGACAAAAGTAGAAGTGATAGTGTGTAAACCACACCACTGGAATGCAGTAAGTAAACAAATATTTAAAGGACATACTAGCAGCCTCAGGCAGTTTATTTACCTAGCTCCAACTCAAATAACCTCAGTTTAAAGCATAGTTCAGGCAGTCAGCAGTACCCCAAGTACCTGCATCCTGCCCCTCAACAGGAATGTGAACAAAGAGCACCCTGACATTTGGGTGTATGCAGGAACAAAGGACACAAAGGAGCACCAAAACATCAGGGTTGAATTTGTGAGCTTGTATCACATGCTTGAATCCCACATGTTTCTAGTGAGCCTTTGCCAACAGCTCCTGAGGCACTGCTTACACTGCACCCAGGACATGAGATTCTGGGCGAAGAGACACAAATCTCTTCATACTAGAAGAAAAGGTATGGTAAGGCTTTACTGCTATTCCATTCTCGGATCATTTTTATAACTGGGAGGAAATACAAGCCACAAAGAAAAAAGTGATGGATGTAACAATACTACAGAAATTTCCCATCCTTCCCTCCCCTTCAGAGAGCGAAGGCTCCAACACTAAATTTCGTGCAATGAAATTCTCTTATTGGTGTTCCTCAGCTGCTGGGGAGTATCTTCCTGTCAGGCCCCTCCTGGGGTCAGTGCTATGAATATCACATCCAGCAGAGCAAGCTGAGGCAGGCAGCAGCCACAGATGGCATTTGTCTTGGAAAATGTTTAGTTATGTGAACATCAGCTTTTGCAATCTGATGCATAGCCTGAGTGAAGGTTGGCAGTTTTAAGGCTGGTATGTAGCATGTTCAACATGAGATTGTAGCTTTACCAGCTCTTATATTTAATCTGAAGAGAGTCAAGTTACAATGAATATAAAAAGTCTTTCGAATCCCCTGCCCACTTAAATTTCCTCTGCTTTCTCCCTATTCCATGTTCCTTTCCAGCAGAAATGAGAAGTCTGTTGTTTTAGAGAGAAAATGAAAGAAAATAAATATTTTTGTGTTGGTGGTTCCTCCAGGGCCACATGAAATTGATTGCTTTAATCATCTAAAGAAGGAAGACCCTGCTATCTACCACTGAGTTAATCAGGAGCGTCACAGAAAAATTTCTTGTAGAAGAGGGAAAAAATCACCCCCTGTCCCTTCATCTCCACACCTTCAACACTGAGTCCTCCAGCTTTGCTTGGGCTTGAGTCTGAGGCATCTAAGTCCCCTCCATGGCCTCACAAGGACATGAGCACATCTAGAGGACAGTTTAAGTGGTCTCACAGCATCTCAAGCCATTATCTTCTTAACTGATAGCCTAAAAATAAGAATTTATTGAAACCACAGTTTAATGTAAGTAAAGGTGCAAAAAAAGATAGAAAAAACTCTTTAGTGAAGGCATAGGTAAATAAAAGGCTTTAACTACTTAAAAATTATGGTGTTTGCACCACAGGGAAGACTTTCTGATGTGATGAACAAGTAAATGGGCAATGTTTGTGTCAGAAGTGCATAGCTGAGCCAGAAAAATGATACTTAAGTTTGGTTCGAATTTTTTCCCTTTTTTTTTTTTTTAAATATAAGAAAAGTTTGGTTTCCATTTTTGTCAAATTTTGCAGAGATCCATAGTACTGTTTAGTGCAAAAAAAGAAAGATTTGGTTATTTAAACAGATGCCCAGTCTCTATGAGATGCACAGATTATGCTGAGTTTAGCGAATAGCCATGCCCTTTGTAGCTAAAACTTTTGATGGAAAGAGTTACAACTATGCCTTTACCCCCTCCACCCAAAAAAAAAAAATATACAAAGTATGGTGTTATCTTAAATTCAAGTTTGCTTTAAATGCTTTAATTTAATTACTTTAATTATTGGATTCTGCAAGAACAAGCCAAACCTGTAAGGACAGATCCAGGTTCCTTCTGTATCCTCTTTGCAATGCCTCAGTGACAGTGAGATCCCAGTGATGCTGACAACACCTGGCAAAGGCTGCTGAATGCCATCCATTTTCTTTTCTCCAAGGTGCCTAAGGCTATGGTGACCTGGGTGAGGAAAAGAAGGGATTGAATGGCTGGAGATGGCACTCACCTGCAACAAACTTTCTGGGACTGCAGGTATATAAACAAGCTGCAGTGTAACATCTGTGGCTGGCAGCAGTTAGGTTACTTCTGCTGCTAAGAATGTAAATTGTGCATGAGGAGAAGGTCCTGTAACCACATTTCAAGCTGTAAAGCAAGTCATAAAGCTCCAACAGTTTGGCATAACTGTGCCAAAACCTAAAGAAATCTAATACAAAGGAGAAAATAAATTTTATTTTGCCTGTGTGTGAGAGAAGGACAAAAAGTTGGTTGCTGTACCTGAAAATATTTGCACTTGCTCTCTTTAAGATAAAACACTATCTTACTCTCATTTGGGGGGTTTTTGGTAGATTGGTTTTTTTGGTTTTTTGTGGTTTTTTTTTGTATATATTGTTACAGCCCTAGAAGACTGAAGACAGGGGAAAGACGAGGGCTGTAGGAAAATATGCAGTATTTTGATAAGACAAATTATGTCCTCTAAGTGCTAAGGCCAGTCAACAGCAGCATACAACCATTACAGTAAGTTGCCAACAGAGCTAAAGAAATATATAGACAGTTCATTGGTCCATTACAGAATGTGGCATCAAGTAGAAGACAGTGCCCTCAGGACAAAACTAACCAAGCTGTATACACCAAGATGAACACGCCCTGACTAATGTACATAAAGCTCAGGTTAGCACTGGGACAATATTCTTCACAAAAGAGATGCTTTGACTTTGAGCTCTCAGCCCTGTTCCCCTTCAAAAATGGAACTTAAGAATTAAAATTTACAATTCCACTTGTTTTATAGACAATAGAAAAACTTCCTATTCAACTTTCTCTTCCATAAATGTCTTTCTTTTTATTCCACTAGGACTGATGACCTCTGTCCTCTCCTAAATTCTCTACCACTACCTTTTTTTTCAAATTGTATAATTCATTAAAATAATTAAACTCAGAGCAGTTGTTCTGTTCTCAGCCCTCCTCAATCTGATCTTGACATGTCTTAACTCCACATTTGCTTCCTCTACCTCAGACAAGAAGAGGGGTTATTAATCCCATGTTATGCATATGTGTTTCACATATGCAGAAGTTTGCAGACTGACATAGAAACAGGATCTTTGCTATTTTTTTTAACAAATTCATTATTTTAATATTACATATAAAATGGACCTCTTAAAGTATAAAAAAAAAAGAACAAATAGTGTTTTCACAGAATAATAGAATTACAGAACAGCCCTGGCTGGAAAGGACCTTGAAAGTTCACCTGGTCAAACCATTCATGAGCAAAGGAGCCTAGATATTAGTTCCTATAATACCTAAAGATTATGAATCAGTGGAAATAATGGGAATGATCTAGTAAACAGAACTGTCATTGAGTAGGCAAAGTGATGTTTGATTTTTAAGTCTGTCCTTCTGCCACTGATGACCAAAGATCTAGTTGTGTAGCACATTAAACGAACTATCAGTCACTATGTCTTTTCAAAGGAGCACTAGTCTTGCATTTCTAAACTGCTGGTTTCATGCAGCACAAAAACCTTTGAACAAGTTGTTATCCTGTAACTTAATGTCCTATACTTGATGTTGACTGTGATTCCATGTGTGTTCAATCAGAAATCCCTAATGCCACTTTTTCTGTTGTTCATCATCAGTATCCTTGAAAAGAACAGAAAACAGAATTATATGTGTTTAAAGCTTTATCAGTATCCTTTCTTACTTTGGGATTTCTCATTTTTCACTGTGCTTTTCCATGATAATTACCTGGTTAAGACATTTATTTCTTCTGATTTAGTTTTCTAGTTATTTCTTAATCAATCTCTCTTCATTTTGCTTCTTTCTTTGAACTCTATTTTAGAAATTAAAAATTATGTCTATATGCATAATTAATAACTTGGTTTAGTGGCTGACCTCTAAAATATGGGTTAATGAAAGTTAACAGCTGGCCTAATAAAATTAATAATTTTGAGGTGGAAATATATTTCTATTTCTTAAAAGATCACTTTTGATCAAACTAGTCATTAATCCAACCCAAAGAAATTTAATTTGTTTCAAACTATCCAGGTTTTATCACAATGGCATTTTTTCAGTGGGAATCAAATCTTAATTCATCAAAATGTACCAACTTGATATTCTGTGTGGCATCTTACTGGAGTAACTATGCAAGAATAAAATGCTCCATCAGAGATAGATGTCATGAGACCAATGCCTGGAGCTGATTGGGCAGCGAGGGACAGGACTGATAGCCAGAAGCAGAACTGACAGCCAGCTCTGGGGCAACAGAAGCAGAACCTTTTCCTTTGTTTTCCATCTGATCTGAAGCTGAAAGGTTTGCCTAGGACACAGGTGTGCTGAATAAATTTGAAAAGAAGTTAGATCACTCACTTCCATGCTCTGGGAATCGCCTTACTGATTAGAAGCATATTACAGAACCTAGGAAATAAAGAATCTGTACAAGAGAGATTAGAAATCAAATATTTTTCATGGAAAATATCGGTGGTGTTATAGCTTCAGGTTCTCTGGGTTTAACAGAGATTCATCATTGTAATAAGGCTGTTCTTACTCTTCTGGTGGCAAACATTTTTCCTTGAAAATCAAATAGAAAAGACTTCCTTGTGACTCTTGACTTGTTATAAACAGTATGAATTGTTGGCAGGATTTTCAAAAGCGTTCTCTCAGTCTACCCGCGACTTAAAGAAAAAATACTTCCCTCCCTGCCCCCATTGACTTCAGTGAAGCTGCTTAAAAATCATTTACTATTTTCAGGTGACTGGCATTATTCCATGGATCTGAAGTTAAACTTATGCTCACATTGTCTTACTAGACTGAGACTATTCAAAGCAGGTTTTGAATCAATAATTTTCCCATCTTTCCACATAGAAAATGTGTTTCTCCATAAATCTCAAGATACTGTCAAAATGCAACATGATTTATATTCATTGTGCTTCATGTATGTTTCCCAAAGGTGCCAAAATAATAAACCTTGGATAATAGATAAGTTATTGCAGATAACTCAACCAAGAAATATATGACAACTGTGATAGCATGGTTTTTTCCTAGCAATTATTTGTATTCTCTAAGAGATGGAAACTATTCCAGAGCCTGGGAGCACAAAGCTCTAATCCAGCTGTTCAGAAGGGAAGATAGATTCACTAAGCTGCCAGGCCGTAGAGATTGCTTATCACTTTGTCATTACGCTGGGACAAAGGCAATTATTTCTGTTGAGCCTGGGTACATGTTTCTCTCTGAAGGAACCTCATATTGGGAGCATTTGATTTCTCCAGAGAGAAACATAATTTATCTTATTCATAAGCAAATAAGTAGGTTAGTGATTAATATGAGAAAAACCTATATGAAACAGATGGCAGAAGGGAGAAGAGCTGGAACCTCAAGTGACCACCAAAGAGCAGGGCAAGGTCATATGGATTGGTGCACTCAGCCTTATGCCCTTTCCACCCCATCCAAGGTCAACCAGTAACAAACTGCTTCTCTCAGGAAAGTGCAGGAGCCACATCTGTGCAGAACATGGGCCAGTGTGACACAGCCACTCTCTGGATCAGGCTGTCAGTGGAGAGGCAGGAGAATGAAAGGTGTACACAACTGCACGGACCGAGGTGTAAGTACTGCTTAGCTGAGTGCTCCAGGAGCAGGCAGCATCTCCACCATCTGCCTGACATGCACTGAAAGCTGGGGTATCACTGGGAAGACATGTAGTATGAAATTCAAAATAGAACAGGGTTATTTAATTACCTATATGTTTGTAATAGCACATATGGCTCCCTGGTTATAAGCACATGCAGTAAGCACTATTTGGCAACCAGCAGAGTAACCACAGATCCAAAAACTTCAAGGAATGAAAGGCACTGGGATCCCTCCCAGCAGTGTAGTGTTACAGACAACATTCAAAAAATATATCTGATTTTAAAAATATAGCAAATAGACAAGTAAGCATCTTCCCCTCTACCACTCAGTACATAATCTCTTACTGAGAAATGAACTGTCAGCAGAGCTGATTGAGGTTGCCACACCAGAAATGCAGGTCAAAATTCATGCCATTTTGTTTGGATATCAAGGTACCAACTTACACATCATCTCAACTGAGCTCTTTCAACAACCAGAGGAAAGGTTGCCCACCACATATCTGAGTCATGTTCTGCAGGAGACTCTTCCACAGCTAAGACAGCTGAGAGCCATTGAATTGCTCTGACATTCCTCACTAATTTTGAGAAGGGGAATAGATACAAGAGCTCTGGTATTCTTATAGAGAGAGATTGCTCTGGGACCTTAGACTACAAGATCCTTTTGTGCCTTGTCTTGCCCTTCTTTCTATTTAATTAGTAGACTGACTAGCTGGAACATCTCTGATACAGCTCTCAGGGTTTGCGGGTACTGGCAGCACAATTACAGTGACAGCACACTTACAGTGACAGCCTAAGGTCCCACAGTTCCACTATGGCTCATCCTGCTGTTCAGTTCACCAAGCATGGACTTGTTTGTCTTTACAGACCAGCTGGCTTCTTACCAAAGTAATCTTGCATTTGAAGCAATCCTGTCATAGGAATGAAATCTCCAGAGTACTTTTTGTGCAGAACAGTATGATCCCTTTGCTCTATGGTTTTTGCCTTTATTTCTACAATCCTGAGCAGGTTTGGGTGTTAGAAAGGGAGAAAATTTTGGTAGAGCTGCTTTAGTTTGAGACATACCATGACCTGTTCCCTTTGTACCTTCCAGGAAGGTACTGATGGCCCCCAACACCTGTGGTGCCCATGCCCTGCTGCTCCTGTGTTCATGCCAAGCACGACTGGCATCCTGCTCCTCCAGCTCAGTGGGTGCCGCAGGAGACTTGAAATGTAAATTGAATTAAGAGTAGCTTCCCCAACTCTCAAAAGTTGGATTGAAAGAGGAGAAATGTTGCATAAGAAGAAAGTTATGTTTATTCACCTGTTGAATAGGAAAAAAAGAGAGAAAGAGAAACTAGTCAATAAGAATCTTGTTTCTTAATGAATAATACTGTAAGTTAGTTCATAACTTAGATACTCTAGGATGTGATTAGGGACAGTCTGACTGCATCCCCCTATATTTACTATGTATTGAGTAAATAAATCTCCCCCTGCCCCTGGTGTCCTGTGGAGGGGTGAGCACAAACTTTCTGCTCAGAACAAAAATTGCAATATTTAAGTAGCTCAGAATGTTTCATTCAAAACTTAAAGTAGTGCCTCAGCATTTATCTGCTTCCACAGATCATGACTTATTGCATTTCTCAGTCACTGGGAAGACAGAAATGTCTACTTTCAGACTTCAGCACTGACCACCACAGCTGGAAGTGATTGTTTAGGGTTTAAACCCCCAGCTGCTGTTTGAAGGAGACACTATGGAGATTATATGGTTTCCAGACAATGCAATTCTCGAAGGCAGTCCCTAGATGTCACTGAACACCACGGCTGGTTTAAACATAAACCAAGACATTTTACACTAGGCAAGAACTACTCCCACTGGAGTCAAGGTGTATTTATGTTAGCTGGAAAATTAGGGCTTTCAAGAAAAGCTTTTTGCATTCAGTCCTTCAGCTTGAGTGGTGAAGTAATTCCTTATTGAAAATTAGGAAAGGTGGAGCATAATGAGCTGCTTGAGCATCAGTGCTGGGTTTCCTTCTGAGCTCCGAAGGACCCACTAAGTGGTTTGTATTCCATTCTGGAGGTGACTTAGGGCCTCATCCAGCAGCTTCCCCACTAAGAAGGAAAACTGCTGTTCCTTTGGTTCTTCTGAAAATCCTTTCATTTCTATTTTTTGCATGAATTTACTTTTCCACAGCAACTTTCCCACACCTCATGCCTTTCTTTTTCAGAGGCACCTGGTCCTGTAAGAGCCCTCAGGGCTGAGAGTTGTGGGGAGCAGCACCCAGGGCCTCCAGCCATGGCCCTGCCCAGCAACCATGTTCAGTTTTAAATCTAGTCTGAGAGTTACCTTAGTGGCCTGGGGTGGTGTCTGTGAGAGCTGGCCTGTTCTTACCATCTGAAACCAGTTCAGGTGAGATCAGCACAGTCTCTTCAGTGCCGTGACTGCCTGATGAGTATCACCATTATAATATGGTTGGGAGAAGACTGGCTGGGAGAGTTTGTAGCAGCCATCCAGGACCTGAAGAGGGCTTACTTTCCTATAAAGTACTCTTTCTCATAGCAAGGACTTTAGTTAGGAGGCTGCCTTTGACACACCAGAAGGCCTCTAAGGAAGATTTTCAAAGGTAGATGTGGCAGGTGATATTTTTGATCATCTGTCTTTATATTGCAATACTATAAACTCTGCTATATATAAACTGGTATCATCTACACGTTGATGTGCAGTATTTCCTCAGACTCCCAGAGTAGCTCCAAAAGGAGCAATCTTTTTGGCATGGACTGTATTAGTCAAGTGGCTTTTTCCTTATAAAAATGAAAAATACTTGCAAACATTTTAAACCTTCCCAAGTGGAAAAGAAGTTCAATTTAAAAAGGAAAGTGAGAACAGACTACATTTAAAGTAATAAAAAAAAGCAACAACAATACAAAAGGTCTCATGGGGTTTGTGCTTACAGAACAGAGGCTGTAAACCAGAAATATGCTCTACCAGTAAATCCAGGTAAGTGTTGCTGTTGCTACTGCAGGCTTCCTCTTAGACAAACAGCATTGCCTTCTCTGTCAGAAAAACACCCAAATCTGAAGGTTTATTCTCAAGGTTAGGACATCTGGGAACTTTCTGCAGAGTACATTAAATCATACCTGAACTTATACTGTCTTGGCTACTTGAATGCTTTTTCAGCCTATTGGAATGGCACAGGTTCATCTTTCTTTTAACTTGTCTTCCTTATCCCTCACTGGTAATTCAGCTACCTCTGGCTGTGCTTATTTGGCACTCTTGGAGCAAAGCTTTTAGTTTATCTCTGGCAAGTTTGGGTCTAGGTAGGCAAAATTAGAGAAATTTAATATAGTTCTCGTATTATTTCTGTATCAAATGGAAATGAAAGTATCACAGATGTCTATGAAGAAGAAGGCATGGGGTGAACCACAGGAAATCAAAGCTGCTCCTGTACATAGGTGTGAATTTATTGTAAACATCAGCAGTGCAAGAGTCACGGCACTGAAGAGACTGTTGGCTTCATCTGAACTGTTTCACATGGTAAGAACAGGCCAACCCCCACAAACACTACCCCAGGAAATTAAGACAAAATTCAGGTTAGATTTAAATATGAACAAAGCATGATTCTTCTCTACAGCTTTCATGCCATTATTGCCTTGGGACACTGTAATTATTAAAAATAGTTATTTTTGTGCTGTAATAGTGACTAAGAACCCAATGACAAAAATGAACCCGGCTGCTCTATGTGCTCTGCAAACAGAGGACAAAATTGCAAATTTTAATTGTTTTCACATTGCGCCACAAATCTCACAATAACTTGGATACCACCTCTATATTTAAGAGAAAACCCTACTTCAGTCCAAAGGAAATCAATCTTAGCTACAGTTTGCTTCTATCTATAAGGGCTGTTTTCCTTTTCAATTTCACATTCAAATTACTAAAGCCTTACTAAATCATCATGTTAAATACTGTGCAAAAGCTAGAGCTTTTATATTTCCATCATTATGGAAAAAAAAGTAATCAAAACCCAACCAAGCCCCCACACCTTATCCCTTTTCACTGTTACCTTTCCTCTTTTCCACCAGCCTGGCCTTGTCAGTGCTATAGTTTTACTGCATATGAGATACTGTATTTAATGCTGGACTGCAAGCCCTCAAATCTAAAGTATCTTTTCATAGACAAGATCACCCAAGCCACTTTGAGAGTGCAGATGATCTGGGATCAAAGGCATAGCAATATATTGCCTTTGCACCTGATTGCTGCAGTGACAGATCAGATTTGTCTTTCAGTCCCAAATTCACCATGCAAAGGGCAACAACCTAATAAAAATTTCATTAAGCAGCTTTACTTTTTCCACATTGCAAACTTCAAAGGAAAAGAGAATGTGTGTGGGGGAAATGTATGATATAAGAAAAAAACCCTACTCCAAATGAAAGGATACTATGGAGAACTGGGACATTCCTTTGCAGAAGTATTGAATGCCCGCAGCCGAAAATCACACCACAGCACTGAAAATCAGGCCAGTGTTATTTAACCAAGATGAGCGATTTCCCACATACCATTTATCAATCTGTAATAACCTCATCAAAGAGTAAATAAGTGCAGAGTTTGGCTTTAAATATTTGTTACAGTAATTTTTTTCTGCTTTTTGTGGAGAGGCCATTCCTCCCTTTGTGATATTAGTGTCGACAGGAATCTGCGAGTCCCTGATTCCTAATGAGACTGAAGAATGACACAGATTAATTTGAAAGAAGACCATCTTAGAGCATTGCCAAGAATGATTGAATTTTTCTTTTTGGTTTTGGCAAGTTGTTAACACCCTCTACTTTCCCATCAGCACATTCCACGGCATGAGGCATCTTAAGAATTGCTCAGTTGCCATCAAAACCTCCAGAGGAAAACATCTCATGTCTTTATGACCTTATAGGTAAAACAGCCACACCAATATGTGCAACCACCTAATTCATGTAATTTGTACCCTGTCTTTGTTTTTCTGGGTTTGGCCAGAGAAAGGGGTAATTCAGATTTTTTCCTTTTTTTCTTATGTCATTTCACCCACAAAGCACATAATCTTACATTTTCCTATGGACTTCTGGCTTTGGGTTACCCAGCTATGAAATGTCTGTCTAAAATTTTCATTTTTGGTAGTCCTGTTCTCCCTGCACAGTTCATACTGACATTGAAATTCTGAACCTTAAATACACTTCACACTTTCTAGTTTTCTTTTTGAAGTTCTTAAAAAATCTTTTGTGAGTTTTATTGATGCTTTTATATATAGACAGGAATTTTCTTGCATTGGTAACATATTTAAGAGGTGACTACTAAAACTCTAAAAGTTAAATTAAGGAAGCAGAAAAGATAGAAAAATATACTGTCCTTTTCATGTGGATTGCTTCCATTACAGATGTTCTTATGTCAATTATTTTCTTTAAGACAATTCCTGGACCCACTATAAACTGTCCTGCTCCTTGGTTTTTATGAGATTTATGAGGCAGTGATGCCCATCTTACATTCCGACAAGGGAGATCTGCATCCCTCTTCCCTGGGATGACTGTGGCTACCAAGATGTAGTCCTGTAATGATTGAAAAGGAATTCAAACGCTGTTATCATAGTGCCCAGCTTCAAGCCATCTTCTAGCCTCAGAAAAAGGGATTTGTGATTGCCTGATGATTAAACTATCTTATTTCTAAAACTATTATTTCCTCAAAGGTGGAAAAGGCAGTGTAACATACGTGACCTTGGACCAGAGCAAAAACTACATTGCAAAAGAGCTAAGCTCAGAGTCATTTCTGCTTCACCTAACCTGCATATCTGAAATAACTACTTTTTAGATGTAGAAATAACTGACTAGAAGTACCAACCAACACTGGTATCCCTGGCACCACACTAAATCATGGAGGAAATCAGTTCTTGCTGTTAATAGAACTTCCCAAACTCTGGGTGGACCTCAATCTTTACCTGCTTCAGGCTGTGAGTTTGCAGCCAAGAGGAAGGGTGGGGTGGCTTCCTCTTCTCCAACAGAAACAGTGATGGAGGAGCTCATTTCTTTCTGCACAAGGGAAGGAATAGGTTCCCAAGTATTCTAACATTTATTATGTTCAGAACAAATGAATGGTAAAGGTCACCTATGAGGTAGATGACCCTACTTCTGCCATGTTCTTCCTGAGGCGGCATGACAAGAAATGCGTAAAGAATTCAAGATGAGGAGTGACACGATGAAGTTCTCTGTTTCATTCCTTTCTAGTACTGATGAATAAACATTGTGTCTTTGCAACCAAGCTAAAGACTGTGATGATGTCTCAGGAGAACCAGCCACCACAGCTCCAGACCTTCATTTTCTGAGCAGTAGCAGCTCATTTGGAATCCATCACTATGCATGTACACTTATGGACACTTTCCCAAGTGAATTCCTTTGCATTTAATGACATTGAATTTCATCTGTCATTTTACCATTTAATATTGTGAACTCCTTCAATAGCATCCTGCATTCAGTTTTGATTTCAAACTCACTGATTTCTTATCCACTGCAAACCTTCACCACACTAGAAACGCTCTTATTCCAGGTTAATTCTGAACATGTTGAACTGCGCAAAATCCACTGATTTTCAGAGACTTATTATGCCAGTCATGAACTCAGCATTTCTTTGTATCCTGATCTGTCCTCTAGGCTGGCAAGAACCTATTACGTCTAAGAGTCAATTGAGAGGAATATCATCAAAATTTTAAGTTCCTCCTCTACGTCAAGTGTATTTAAGCTTTCAAAAATATGATTTTAATATGTCAGACAACAAAAAACATAGGATAGGGGCTAGAGGCCAGGAAGAGAAATGTTTCGGTGATTTATACCTTTGTCATTAATATTCCTCGTTAGGAGTACCTTGTTGCATGGTGATCTCTTAAAGCCTTTTATTGCGCAGCATTCCTTGCTCCTCCACCATTGTGCTAGAAACTTCTAACTGCATGCCAAATCCCAGGCTCTTAGCCCAACAATGCCCAGCACCTGAGTTCTCTTAATCCATGATTTCACAGGCCACGTTCACACCTCTGCTTACCAGGGCCCTGACTCCCACCCCCTGGATAACCTGCCTGGTGGGGGTTCTCCACTCTTTACTCACCAAAGACTCTCCATTGCAGAACTTGTCCCACCAACTTAAAGGGAGGCAGGTAACTGCTTCAAAGATAGTTAATATCCCTTTGTGCTGAAAATGAAAGTCCCACAGCCCTTGGCCAGCAGAAGCCGCTCCAGGAGTAGTCAGCACCAGTGAGCTGTGGTCCTCACCACTGGCACCCCCCACTTCAGTGCAGCTGGCCTTCTGGGGGGTCTTTTCAATGACCCTCACATTAGCAAAACATTACCTTGCACAACATTGACTCTTGAGTGCTGTTCTAGTCGCAGCAGTTTACAGGGCACACATCTTGAGACACCTCAAGGCAGTTTCAATGAGAAGGTGGGCAAACTGATGAAACCAGCAGCAGCTTATCCATTTACAGCAAGAAGTGCTTTACTTTAGTACTTTTTGTACTTTACTTTTACTAACATATAACAGGGAAACTATTCTGCTGCATAAATATGTAGTTTTAGTGGTTATAATCACAAATCTCCATAATTATTCCTTCTAAAACCATGATTTTTCTTCTGGGACAAGAAAATATTTTTAATATCCAGTTTCAGATGAAGTGTTATTAGCAGTAATTGGCATAATTCACCAATTTGCAACTTTGCAAAATTAAAGGTTTAATCTCCTCTTTTCTCACTACGGACCAATACAGAGTTTCCTACTAATATTTCGCTGAAAGCTCTTTTTTAAGGCTGAAAAGTAACCATTATGATGCACCTGCATACCATGGACCATTTTTTTTTCAGATCTATTAGTTTTGGTCAGCCTACAGCAACATTTCTCACTTGATACGATGTGATGTGATGCAAAGTGGCCCACAGAAGATAGGTGAGGGCTTGTAAAAAGGATTTCAAATTGTGTTATCAACATAATACTATTAGTAAACCAAAGAGAGTATATACATGTGCTTAATACTCTGATTTTCACAAAAATCTCACACAGACTACATGTTGAGCTTATAGTCTCATGATTAATATCACTGGTCAAATTTTGAATTTCTACAAGAAAGTAAGAAGAAAACAATGAGCTATGAATAGAAAAACAACAAAACCCCCACAAACACTCTAAAGCTTGTTCTGAAGAGATCAAAAAGTGCTCATGCAAAAGCATGTGTTTTAGCAAGGCTTTCAAAGCTTAGATGATCCCTGGGCAAGCTGTGACTGGCAAAATTAAGCTTTTAGGATGTACAGATTTCATCTTTGTTACAGAGTTGAAACTAGAGATGGACTGAAAGATGACTTTAAGGATATCTTAAGTGCAAAGTTACATTTAAATGTTCTCAATTAGCTCAATAGCATCCTGCACTGAGTAGGCATAAAGATGCTCTAAATGGTTTCTGCTGGTTCCCACTTAAGGTGTTTATAGATGCCTCTGCTCAGTTTTTATCTTCTGCATTACTGTAGAAGAGTGTTAAGAAAAACCCAATTGCCCTCTGATTGCTGAGTATAGAGTCTGAACCCACACTATATTTTTGCTGCTACATGTTTAAAAATGAGGCTCATCTGTTCATAATGTTACTGCTGATAGAACTTTCACTATTGCGGTGGTAGAAAAGGCTGTTATGGGATAATACATATAAAATATTCTTCAGATAAGGAAAAGATTAACTTCTTTATGTGGAACTCTGTAAAATATAGATAAATGAAGCATTAAGAATGAACTGAACCTGAAGCCCATTTTTGTTCCTTCAACTTGCCTGATACAGGGAAAATAGTAAAGATCAAAAGAAAGGGTAATCAACAGGATTATTTTCAAGAACACTGCAGTGTGGATCTGATAATCCTCTCAAATAAATTGTTAGTTTTTCAACCATTTTCAACTAGACTTTGCCTCCCACTTGGTGCCATTAGCCATGCTGATCCAATGCTGCTTGCCTTACTTGCAGGAGTATTCTAGACAGCCTTTTTAAATGATACCCCAATGGATAATCTGAACAATTTCCCATTGAAGGCAGTGAGTAACCACTGAGTGCTGAGGTAATAGAATTTCAATAAATCAGTTCCATCTGAAATGTCAGATAATGGTCAAACTAGATAATGGAAATGGAATCCAGCCATATCCCTTTGTGCAATGCCACTTTAATGTGAAATAAAATCTATTCATCCTTTCCACTCCCTAAATCACATCAGTTGAAACAAAGCAGAAATTGTAAATGCTGAAATTGGGGTGAAGGCATAGATTTGGGGAAGTAGGCAGGGAACAGCAAGTTGGGTGGTGTCATACCTTACCCCTAAAGGGAATATGGATTGACTCTCTCCCAGATATAGAATTTGGGGGCTGTCTGCACTCTGGAAAGTATTGGCCCCCATATTTATATAATGGTTTAATGACTTTAGCCATGACCAGTGAATAAAAGTTTCAATCTCTGTCCTCCCCATTTCACTAGGAGTGGAGGTCAAATGAAGTGGATCCAACCTATCCCTCTGACTTTCAAAGGAAGTTCCCTAAGTGTCTGGTTATGGTGTAGAAAACAGGGTTGAAGATGCTTTTTCCTTTTCCTAGTGAGGAACAGAAATTGCACAGGATAGGGGAAAGAGCTAGCATGTCTCCTTAATCTAGGTCTGTAGTTAGGGCACAGCTCAGGGGCTGGTGGGTGCTGATGTGAGCCATTTCAGATGTTGGAAAACATTAACGGTCCCCTTTCTGCAGCAAGCAGCTGGGTCATAAACTGTGGCTGAACGTGAGGTTGTGATAGATGATTTTGGAGCCACTGAATGATACAAAGGAGAGGATACATCATCCTCTTCATACAAGTACTTGCCCAGGTGCCTACCTGTCAGTGTGGGGACTGCCAAAAAAATAATATAGGAGAATACCTGAACTAGGAGATGGTCCAAAGGTAGACATGGAGCTGCACAGATGGGTCAGTTTAGGGACTTGCAGAACTGTAGAAGGGTAATGAGTTCTCTGGATGTTGCAGGGTCATCTTGGGTGTCTTCAGGAATAGGGGCTTTTGAGTAAACGGGAAATGTGGGAAAGGAAAGGAGATTTGTGATTCACATCTTGCAATTTAGGTATCTGAAAGCTGCTTAAGTGCTAGTTTGGCTCCCAACCCAAGCTGTGCTCTGAATAGCAATCATGTCTAAAAGCTTAACACAGTAGAATAAGACCTGAGACAAGAAGAAATTAGCTCTGTGGAGGCTGGAAACCAAAGCAACATTTTAAAGCAGGAGACAGAGGTACAGTGAATGAAGGCTTTGATGGTACTCAGATGAGCAGGCATGAAGTGCAAGGAAGAGGCTACAGTGCTGAGGCTGCAGTGCTCAAGCTGAGAATTCATTTTGGCAGTAAAGATAACTAGAAAAGAATACATTTTTCAAGCTGAGACTGGGAAAATAGGAACAATATTTGGCAAAGCCTTTGCTCTGCTAAGGGAGAGGAGAGAGAAACAGCTTGTAACAGTAGTAACATTATTGTTACCTAGTACGATCCTATCCACTGTTAACACATATGTTTGGAGACATTATAGAAGGGAAATCCAGGCATCATTACCTAAGAGCCATTAAAAACCTAGTCAGGTACAATAATGGAAAATGAATTTGATTAGATTAAAAAGGTAAGATGATGACTAACATCCAAACGGACGTGCATGCAGACATCTTCCTGGACATATAAACAGAAAGGTTCAGTCTTGCAAGCTGATCTTGCCTTGAAAACAACAGGATGATTCAGATAGTTCCCTAGCTAATAAAACAAAGTGGTCAAGGGAGCAGTGAGGGGCTCTGTGATTTGGATAAACTCAGACCTATTAGGGTAACCTTCTGCCATCAACATATTTGAGGCCCAAAAGCCCTATTTTGACAACTCATTGCATAGTTACCAGCCTTCGTACCCTCTTACAGCCCATTGAATGGGCTGGGATCTGCATGCATTGTGGAGCCTAGGGGGTCCATTCAGTGCCAACAGTAGTGAATTGAAGTCTCTGTGATAGCTCATTTTATGGATCACGTGCAAACAAGTGCAGGAAAAATTAAACTGGTCTGTCAATAATCAGGAGCAGGACTTCGATGATCCTTTGGGTCCCTTCCAACTCAATATGTAGGATTATACATTTCCTTTAAATAGAGTTGTGCTAAATATTCATATGTGGGTTAACTTAGGAAAGTAAACCAGGCATTTCAATATGCACTAAATTAAATTGCTTCACTGAAATAGCTCCTTGGGGAAGACCACAGCAGGATAGGAGGGATTTCTGCTGCAAGATTCACTGGTGGTTCCTACAGAGGATGCAAAATCCCACTAAGACACTTTTTGTTTAAGGAATGGTGTTGCAGAGGTTAATTATGTGTCAGATCCTCCAGCTTGAGTCAAACTGGTGCATGACTGGAGTCAAGAATCTTGAAATCAGGATTAAAAAAAAGGCTGCAGAATGAGATGAATGAAAGCAGACCTTGACTCTACAGCAGAGCTTTATTCACTTTGCTCTCTAAGACTAATTGCCATTAGCTCAGAAAGCAGGAAGTTCAGTAAAGGAGAAGCACTAATCACAATAAATTGATTTTAATGCATCTAAAAATAAAAGACACAGTACTTCTTTCAGATACAGCTGCAAAGAAACTGATTTATTGCATTTAATATGAAATTGAAATTCTGATTTAATTCTTGAAGGAAAATGTAGCTTAGAACCTAAGGCAGGATCACCACAGCTCTCTACTTTAGTACTCCAAGGAGGCAGTATTCGTGTAGCATTGAGGTTCTGCAACAAGCTGTGCTGTGTTTTGCTGATGTATTTGGTTGATGTTTCTACTAGGTATGTGTTCCTCTAACTCAGAGGCTAATTCAAGCTGCCATCCGTTTATTACACTTTCCCCTTCTGACACAGTCTATTGCATCCCTGTCTAGTGTCATGACATTCAATTACGTACTAATTTTGAGCAAAAGATTCTTAGAAACCTTTTAAGCTCCAGAAACTGATGAAACAGTGAAAGGTCTTATTGATGTCAGCATTGCCTGACTTTCTTCTCCCACTGAAATCTTCCATACCAGCATGTTAATTCTCATTAGGCACTCCGAAGAGTAAAGAAATACCTTGTACAAAAAAATACATGAAAATTCTCAAGATGCCAGGTTCATCATTCAAAAATTAATGGATTACAGGTTTAAGATCATCTGAGTAACTTCTTGCAATCCGACACAGCTATATGATTATTTCTTTTTATTTTTTTTCCCTCTCACAGGGTTATTTACCCACATTTGAGATATAAAACAGGAAATATATTTATAGGAAAATTTAGGTTGGATTGGACCTCCAGAGGCCATCTGGACCTGTGCCCTGCTTAAGAAGGGTTAACTACAAAGTTGAATCCAGTTGTTCAGGGTCTTGTCCAGATGAGTTTTGTGTGATTCTGGAAATCAGTAGACTCCTTTTCTTCTCCCAGCATCATCAGCAGAATCTCTGAAGCACTGAATTTCAGTTTGAGAAAAATTGAAAAACTGAAGGAATTCCAAAAGCATAGAGTATTGCTACTGCAGGTCAAAACATGAAATTTGTCAGTTAGGAATCTATCAACAAACAATTAAATCAGAAAATATATCTCAGTACAGCCAACATGGCTTTATAGAAGACAAATCCAGTCAATGGATCCTATCTTTTTTTTCTGGTACAGCAGGTTGTTAAAGAGGAGACAACTAATTTTTACAATAATTTTCTAGTACAGCAGAGTATTTTTATACATTTATTACTACAGCATAGTACTGTAACAAAAAATGTCTGCATTATATGTGGAATTAAGAGAAGACACACCACAAAAACAAAAGGTATGTTGAGCGACAGATGTGAGAAAATAAGTTGTTGATTTAGGGGTGTCCATTAGCCAGACAGTTGATAAGAGGGTATCAGTTCTTTATTTAAAGCTGTTCATATGACTGAGATGATATAAATCATCGTTGATGTGCTTTCAAATGACACACACACACAAAAATTGGCAAGGTAGTAATAATAAGAATAAAATATTTGTTATATAGGAGTCGAAACTGTAGAGGCAAATATTTTGAGTTCAACAAAATTCATTTCAATTCAGTTATATGCAAGGTAATATCAAGAATATCTACAATTTGGAAGACTATTTCAGAAAGTATTGTTTCAGAGAATGATTGGATGTCATCTCAGACATGAGATGAAGGTAAGATGCAATCATACCTCACTCATAATAAGGCTTCTCAACATCTGACCACTGTGATCAGCTCTCTGGCAGTGCAGGGACTGCAAATATCTGCGGAGGTTACGTTCCTTTTTCTTATTTGTTTCTTATTACATTTCCTGTTTCTCAGAGGCTGTGAGAATGCAAATACGCTTTCTTAAGTAGTCATAGAGCTCTATATATACATATATTTGCATGCAATTCAATGAGTCAAAATAAATAAATGCTTACACTGAAAAATAAAATAGTCTATTCTGGATTTAAGGTGTATGAAAACAAAGGCTAAAAGATTTTGGCCCCTTACACATACTATTTCCCTGTCCCTTCAGGAAGATGAGGCACTTCCTCAACATCACAGTTTTGGATTCAGCACAATTTTTTGGCCTTGCACAGACTATTTCCATTGTGTGCACCAGTGCAAGGACCTCTCTGACACCCTCTACTGTCACAGAGCAGTGGCTCACGCCTCCCATCCTTCTGCCAAATGGGATCAACATTTGACATTGCAGAAAAAGCTTTCTAAAAACTGAAAAACAACAACTAGCAATGTATCCAGCCTCCAAAGGCACCCTGTGCTTGCCAGACACTATAACATCTCCCTCTGTACTTTCTGTCTTCAGCTTTTCCATAAGAGACAACCAGGATGCTGAAGTCATGGTACTCCTCACAAGCCCTCCCTCCGCCCCACTCTTCAAATCATTTCCTGTGCTTTGGGAGACCCTGACACTAAGGCAGGCCCCTCTTTCTCCCACTGGCCTCCCTGCAGAAAGACAAAAGCCTGGCTGTAATAAAGAAAAGAGAGGTAAAATCTGATAGGGAGATTTGATAATAATTCATCCAAAACAACTCCCATTTGGTTTCCTGATAAGGTTCCACCATTTTTGTCCCTACAGAAGGGAAAGTCTTAATTTTTCTTTTCCTTCAAGAGTCAGATTTCAAATATTTATTAACTCAAAGCCAAGTACAAATCAAATGTTTAAGCCCAGGAGTCAAAGAACAACTGACTTTGCCAATGCTACAACAATAGAAAAGTCAATCCCAAAGTCTTCAAAACAGCCCTAAGCCCCCCTGAGGCTCTGTTCATCCTGGAATCCTGGTACATGCTGCAGTTATATTTGCCCCCTGTGTCCTGTCTGAGATAGCCTCATAAAACAAACCAGGGATATGTGCTGGATTAAAACCAAGATCGCTTCTCTGCTTTACTGAACATTGAAATTGGGCAGAGGACAATACCTGTAAATCTATGGATGCTAAATCAGCACAGAAGTTATATGAGAGGCAGTAATTCAGCCAGATTGCATTTACTGAGAGAGATTAGAAACCTTAGGATTTCTTTTCTGAATTAACCGTGATGTAATTTTCATGTCCCCAAAGACAAAACATTAAAAGAAAAATTCCTCCTTTTTCCTAGCAAGTATACTTGAGCATTATCTATCACCAAGGTGAAAGAAACTCTGAAAAAGCAGATTGGAAAGTTTCAGAGTATGGTCTTGGTGAACTAGAGTCGATGTTGACATTTATTTTTGCAGCATTTTCAAACTGATCCAATTAAAGACGAAATCCTGTGCCTTTCAAGTTTGTGTTAATTGTGGATGTCCAAGTAAAAACACTGGATTTTGCTATTTTTAAGGCTTACTGTGTCCTCCCAAAACAAATTAAAAAAAAAAAAAACAACAAACAAAATAAGTAAAATCTTGAATGATGTTGGGGGGCACTGCAAAATGGACATGGCAAAGATTAGTGAATTCCACAAAATTTGTGATCTAAAGATCTGATTTGAGAAAGTGCTTCAACTTCCATATATGTAAAAGTCTGTGTTTTTCACACATAGCTCTGGTAACAAGAGTTCTTATTATTTTAAACCACAAATTATGTAACAGCAGTACACGAAGATAAGAGTTACTGCAGGTGAAGTTCTAATCAATGAAGTCCTGATCACTTCAGAAACCTTGAGAAAAGCAGATCAAATTTCAACATAAAAATTCTTTTTTAAAAATTATTTTAATTGTTACGTGTTGTTGTTTATGAAACATATGACGTGCTGTAAGCTATTTCCCTTAAGTTTTGACAAGACACTTTTCAGCCTCTGAGAAAAGTGTATTATAGTAAATGATAATCTGAGCTGAGTTCTTGTAACCACAGTTTCATGATTTTTCTGTTTAAATCTGCTCTCTTTCCCCTTGGCTTCACCCAATGAGCACATTGTTGCTACAAAAGGGATATCAGATTTTGTGAAAATGTGTTTAAATGGCATTTGGATAATTCACTGCCAAAAGTTTGCCTGTGCTGTGCTGATGATTATTTCATACTTTGACCCCTTCATCCAGAGCCATTATTCATATCAAGGGAAACAGTTCAAACCAAGCAGCTGTTCATGTTTGCTATGAAGGAAAAGGAAGACCTTCACTTTCTTTAACCATTCTACTGACTATTTTTTTGCTATGGAAACTAGTCTGAGAAAACACAGGTGTATTCTTTTTTAACTTCAATTTTATACAAAAGAAGTTTAATGTTCTACCCACAAATCAGTTTTGATTTATTCTAAGCATCCATAGAATGAGATGAATGTCTTCCACCTCAGTACCACAAGTTTAAATAAGCCATAAATCATTTATTCTTGCAGTTTGGATACACAGTAAGTCAAACTTCCTTAATGTTTGTGTCAGTCTGTCATAAAAGCACTGAAAAATCTGAGACCTTTATACTCACTCCCCCCATCTAAAAATCTATATTTACTCAATAACCTTTTGCTCTTCTATTAGTTGCTCACCCTTGTGAGACAAAACATACACAACATCTATTTTTAGCTTTGCCTTTGACAGTTCATAGTTTGAATCTGAAATGTTTAAATCAAGTAATGATCTCCATAGGAAGTCTTAAATACAACAGCGAATCTATAGGATTTTTGGAACTGAACAATGAAAGAATAACTTGAATTTGTATAGTATTTGAGAGTGTAAAGTAATAATGCTGCTTTTGTCCATTGCAATACAAATACAGTCTTTACAGAATGTGGTTGCCTTATAATTCTTTGGACATTTACTGGGTTAGGCAGCTGTGCAATAAAAATAAATGCCTGAGATTACTACTGTTTATTTTGTCATAAAACTGCTTTAACTGGATACAACTTTACCTCCAAAATAGTCCAGATTAAGTTCTAGAGCCTGTGAGGTAACGTTTGTTTTTTTTTTTTTACAAACAATATTTTCTTTCTCACATTGTCAGTGTAATTAATATAAACATTTACTGCTTTACTCCAGGGCTACAGCATGTGTTCCTAATCCACAAAAGCTCTTTTTGACCTCAACTGCATTTGTGTTAGCTGANAGAAAACTGTGATTAATTATCCCAAAACTATGGATGGCCAAGCAACTAGAAAACAAGTCTACACCTAATGAAACAGAGGGGTTTAAATTTGGGGGGATTTTTGTGGGTTTGGAGAGTTTGGGGAGAATTTTTTTTTATG